>OX940804.1:21018793-21515255 GCA_954870605.1 Acer campestre | reverse complement strand
CGAAATAATATATAATTGATTACAAAAATACCCTTGTGTATAAAACATGATGAAATATATATATAATCTATTAAGAAAAAATATATTTTATATTTACTCATAACACTATAAATATAATAATTAACATCTTTATATTATAATATTTGAACTAATTAGATAAAGAACTATTGAGATAAACTTGATAATAAAAAAAAACGAAACCACAACGGTATATATAAGAGATACGAATATGACATAGTTATTATTATTATTATTATTATTATTGAAAAGTGATGTAATTATTTTTAGTTCATAAATTGTATTGTAATATGTATATATAACAATGGATTATTTATAAATCACATGGCTAGAATAATATAAATTATTAATTATGTAAACCAATATGAAGATTCAAAAAAAAAAAAAAAAAACCAATATGATTTACGTAAATTAAAACAAAAGTCAATAATCGTGATGAAGACGGTTGTTTTTTTTTTTTTTTTTTAAGTGGGGATATTTTAGTAAATAAATCATGAATTCCTTTTTCAATCAGGAAAGAGAATTTGATTCTTAGGGTGTGTGGGAGGAATCAAGTTCCCTTTCTGATTTATGAGTGGGGTCCACGAAATTTAATTCCCTAAAAATTTAGTAAAAAATAGAATTTAGAAATCAGGAACTTAATTCCCTTTCCTAAGTAGGATTCCTGATTAGTAAACACACTATAAGGGATAATTACCCCCGTGGTTATCGAATTGATGACACACTATCAAAATGGCCACTGGATTGGAAAGTTGTTCCAAAATAGTCATTTTTGGCGAACTTTGTGACACTAATGACCATTCCATCAAATTCCATCTAATTTCATCAAATTCCATCTAATTTCATCCAATTCCATCAAATGAGTGGCATTTTGATAAATAAAGGGATGCCATTAATTTATTTTATATGTTTTTTGGAATTCAATTTTTTCAATGAGTGACATTTTGGTAAATAAGTGGATGACATTAATTTATTTTAGATGTTTTTGGAAATCAATTTTTTCTTTTTTTGAAAAGAATTATTATATTATTATATTTTGGAATTATTATATATATATATATATATATGTATATATATAGACACACACTAAACATAATTATTCTTTTCAAAAAACAAAAGAAATGGTTTAGAAGATTAAGGTTACAAAATCTAAAAAATTTAAAAAACAAAGAAGATACACGTGTATTGATCTAAACCATTTTTTTTTTTTATATATATTTTTTGAAAAGAAGTGTGTGTGTGTGTGTATATATATATATTGCTATATATTAAAAATAATTATAACCTCTTCAACAAAAAAAAAAATTAAAAAAAAAAACACATAAATCATCTCAATAATAATAGTTTGGCCTCTCTCTCTCTAGAACAAACTTGCTTTCTCAAACCTCGCAATATCTCTTTATATTTAGTGTGTAAATATATATATATATATATATATTAAGAAGATTAAAGTTACAAAATCTAAAAAATCTAAAAAACAAAGAAGAGATACATGTATTGATTTAAACCATTTATTATATTTATATATATACACACACACACTAAATATAATTATTCTTTTCAAAAAAAGAAAAAATCAATTTCCCAAAAACATCTAAAATAAATTAATGTTATCCACTTATTTACCAAAATGTCACTCATTGAAAAAATTGATTTCCAAAAACATCTAAAGTAAATTAATGGTACCCTCTTATTTACCAAAATGCTACTCATTGGATGAAATGGTCATTAGTGTCACAAAGTTCGCCAAAAATGGCCTTTTTGGAACAATTTTCCAATCCAATGACCATTTTGATAGTGTGTCATTAATTCGATGGCCACCGATGTAATTATCCTTTACATTAATACTAACAAGCAACTATTAACAAAACCAACATGTAACCTTCTAACAACTACAATCGATGATAACAAACTCTACTAACTGGGAATACAAGAAGTGCACACAATAACCTACTAACTAGTTGACTCTACTAACCCTAATCTGACTTGGTTTAATCCTACATAGCTCCCCTTAAACCAAGTTTTCCATAGCTCATAATACACAAAGTTTTCTTAAGTTTTAAAAATGAATCAACTTTGAGCGGCTTCGTGAATATGTCTACAACCTTCTCCTCAGAATGATAGTACTCTATCATGATCTCGTTGTCCTTCACCAAGTCTTGAATGAAATGAAACTTGATGTCAATGTGCTTACTCATACCATGATAAACTGGCAATACTCTATCATGATCTCATTGTGGACGACTGGAAGATTCTGCTAGATGTGGAGTCAAATGGGATGGTGGTGTCATAGGAGTAGTTTCCTGACCAATATCCCCTAAATCAATACCAACGTCTGAAGTGTCCAATGCTGGGTTTGCGTCAAGTGCAAGCTTATTGTAAAGTCTTTCTGAGAACACTTCTAACAGGGCAACCTGTTCAACAAATAGAACGCACAAGCAACTGACCTTTAAGTAAATTCTTCAAGTACCACATACAGTTGACCATATCCATGACTGTTTTATTCTTCCTCTCAGCTATTTCATTCTATTGAGGAGTGTATCTGGTTATCAGTTGATGATTGATGCCATGTTTTGCAAGAAACCATCGTAGGTAATGTATTTGGTGCCTTTGTTCGTTCTTAGAGTTTTGATAGATGTTCCACTCTGCTTCTTAATATTCGCCTTAAATCTTTTAAAGGCATTACAAGCATCTGACTTTTGCTACAAGAAATACACCCAAGCCTTCCTCCTAAAGTCATCAACAAAGGTAATAAAATACCTTAAATTCCCATTTGATGGAATCTCCACTGAACATAAATCCGAGTGCACCAACTCTAATGGCCTACTGGCTCTCCGTGACTTCCCTGTAGGAAATGAGTCTTTGTGCTTCTTTGTAAAGACACAAGTCTCGCAAACTATATATGGAGGATTAAGGTAATCCTTAAACCATCTTCCTAGATGCGAGCAGCTTCAAACTTCCAAAATTCACATGGTCATACTGCAAGTGCCACAACCAATTCTCATTACCAATCACTGAACTAAATTTAGGTCAACTATTACCATCAATAAGCAGCGGAAACAAACGATTTTATTAAATTTTTACCTTTGCTATTAACCCTTTCTGTTCACTGTTTGGTGGTGCAAATCCCTTTGTGGATCAGTATGTCATATCCCTTTTCTGAAAGTTGTCCCACACTCAATAAGTTATGATGCATATTTAGAACAAACAATACGTTTGAGATGACATTCTTAGACTAGTCCTTCAGAGTGATAGAGATTATGCCCTTCCTCATCACTGACGCATTTGAGTCATGCCCAAACTTCACCGTTAAAATAAAGGATTCATCCAACTAAGAGAACATCTCATTCTTACCACACATGTGGTTGCTATAGCCCGTATTCAGAAACCATTTGTTCTTGGCTCAATCCTATGCCATGTTGCATGCTAACAACAGTGTTTCTAAATCACCATCTTTTGCAACATTTGCCTAGAAATCTCTCATCTTCGGTTTGCACTCACTTTTGTAATGGCCAAATGTTTTGCAATTAAAACACTGAATTTGAGATTTATTCCTCTGATTAGTGTTATTTCCCCTCTAGCTATTCCTTAACTAGAACTAGGAGCAACTCATCTTCCATTCTACGAGTTTTGACCCAACTATATATACTCAAAATTCCTTTGGATCTCATCTTTGCCTTGCTTAAGGCTTAACTAGCTTCCTCCACCTCAATTTCAAACTTCTCATCAAAATGTTGTTCATGGGTTTGGAGTGAGCGTATCAACTAATCCAATGCCTTTGTCTCAAGATCCTTGGATTCCTCGATAACAATCACTTTGTACTCATACTTTGCATTTAGTGTTTGGAGAATCTTCTCCATAATCTGAATATCTAAAATCGTTTCACCATTGCACTTCATTTGATTGATAGGTACCAATCTTCATGAGAAATAATCTGTCAACTTCTCTATTTTTTTTCATATGATGAAGCTCCAACTTTCTCCGCATGGTCTATAGGCAAACTTTCTTCATCTTTTAAACTCTTTTGTATGTGTTCATCAAAATATCTAGCACCCGTTTTGTTGATGTTGTGTGTGCAATCTTCTAAAAAAGCATTGGATCCTGAGATTGATTAATGAAAAATTGGGCATTCATGTCTTTCTGGTGAATACATATGAAACAAAAGAAGCCCATCTTTAAACTTTGTGAAGAAATTACGTACTTCTTCAATATGAGAAATCAAAACAAATTTCTAATTATTGTTCGTAGACATCAAACCTTGTTGTACAAATGAAGGCTAATGACGAAGATGTGTCAAATCTCCAAGTTATGAAGAATATATATATATATATTAGAGGCTAAGGTGATAATCCATGAGTTCCCATAAGTGTGAAAATGTTGTGGAAAGTCTAGGCCTTGAAACATCTTAGGAAATTCGGAAAACCTCTATTGTAGAGACCTTAGCAGAGGAACTTCAGCAAGAGATTGATTATCCTTAAGAGGATGTGTTTTTTTTTTCTTTTCAGTTGAAGAATTGATTATCACTTGCAGTAAAGTTCTCAGTGGTGAGTTTGGGAATATTGATGACAATATTGATTTTGTATCTTGGGTGCATGGTTCAAGAATTTTTTTGAAGACATGCATCCATATACTTTAAAAGATTCCAGAAGAAGATGGTTCTCGGAATAGAACAATGCAATTGACTGGAGATCATCCAATTTCGCCAGAAGAATGGTTCTGGTGGTTATGGTTACTTTGGTGGGTATGAACACCATATATATGAAATATGAGACAATGATGCAGAGTCTTGGTTTAAAAGGGGCAATGTTTGATAAAATAAAACCAAATTGTGTATTATTTTTATTTATTATTTCATTATCAGTAGATATTAGATTAGTCTTTATCATGTTTATATTAGATTTATTTTAGTGTTTAGGTTTATCATTCAAAAACCGAAGTGTTTATTTATATTCAATCCTACAAAGAGTTTTAGGATTTCTATTATTTGGAACAAGCACCACATTTTTGTTGGGAATTTGAACCGATGAACGCGGACATGCCTAATAATTCACACATAATTGGCTTCTCTTGTAGTGTTTGTGTTATGTTTTTTCATGGCTTTCGCCTTTGAATAATATCTTGCTTTTGAAAAAAAAAAAAAAAATTAACGTCTATTATAGAAAAATAAGATAAGAGAAAATGTAAGTCAATCACACAACACAAGATATACGTGGAAACCCTAAATCAGGGAAAGAACCACGGGCCGTCAGAACGACAAAGAAAAGTCAGCAATATGACAAATTATTACAACCATATACTCTAGGATTCTCTCTCTCACAAGCCAAACCCCAAACTACTGAGCCTTACCAAGCCCTACCAAGCCCCTAAGCTCACAACTGAACTTTACATCATGGCTCTCAGCGCACAACGCTTATTAGGTCCTCCCTCGAGTATACCCCCTCTTGAATATCCACAAGGTCTTCCCTGAATATCACCCTCGGATCTCTCTCTTGATCCCCATATATTCCCCTGATCCCTCCCCGAATATTCCAAGGGGTCTCCCCCTATATCCACCCACTCTCTGATGTTACATTTGTTCTTTTGCTCTACACAAATAACCTAGTTACAAGGTTCTATTTATACTAGTTACAGAGAAATTATACCTATAAGGAAATTCATCTCCTATACGTAAAAGACTTTCTTGTTTTACACAAATACTCTTTCCTTTTATGTATAAGTTTTGTTTTTCCACGCAAAGAGAAATCCTTTTCCTTCAAGCACAAGAACTTCTAAAAGAATTACTTTCATTTTCCACTGAAGATTTCCCGTTCCACGCATGTTTATGGTTGACTATGGTTCGGATCACGGTTGGCCACCTGCTCCCTATACCGTTACAAGTCACTTGGAATTGACTGCTCAGAAAATCACGATCCATGCGCCACGTTAAAACCGCTGTCCTTGCCACATGGCTCTTGATAGTGCTATCCTCTAAAATTGGACCATTGTCCTCACCACTGCGCAATTGCACAGCGTAAGGCACATTGTTGTACCGATGTGGGAACCGCTATCTAACCCACATCGGTTTTCTTTATTCTTTGGTTCTTCAGTTCTTTTTAGTCTTCAAACCTCCCTCAAACACCATCTTCAACTTTCAAACATCTCTAGGAAGTTTCACATCATTTGAGTCTTGTTTGGTTAACATTGAGTTCACTTGAGAATACGAGCCAAAACCTAACAATTTTGTGTAGTCAAAATCCTTAATTGAAGCCTCATCATTCATCACTTTTGAACTCACATCAACCCTATCCCACCACATTCCAAATTTTTTGAAAGAACATGCAGTGGAACTAATTAAGAAATTGAGATTTAACATTATTGCGTGAATAATGGACATTGGATAATTGAACTTAAAGAAAAAGAGTTAGGGGTCGTTTGTTTTTTTATCTAAAGACTGAATAATCCTGAATTTTACTGAAAACTGAATAGTGACTGAAACCTGAATAGTGACTGAAACTTGAATATGAATGACATGTTTTTTTTCTTCTCACATCTGAATGTACTATCAACATGTTTGTTTTTTAAAAATAAAATTGGCTGAAAAGAAGTAATTTACATATATACCCATGTTAAACAATTATACATATAATATAGAATAAAAACAATCCAAAAATAATAATTATATATGAACACATATGATCATGATCTTTTTCTTCGATTATAAACAAACTTTATTTTTACTAAGAAAAGAAAAGGTTTTTTTTTTAAAAAAAATAAAAAATAAAATAAAAGGGATATCAGGAAAAATCACAAAAAACACTGTAAAAGAAATAATATATAAATATATCACCTTAATATCATAATAAAGTATTGATATTAAACGCCAATATGAGAAGTGATTAGAGTTCTTTTTTATTTTTAAAGCTATTTAAAATAAGTTATATATTAAAATAAAGATTTCTATACAATATATAATTATGATGAAATTGGAGATATGTTATATATGGACGATAGTATCGGAAAAAAAGATTTTGAATTGCATTTAATGCAATTCAGTGATTTACAATTAAGTGAAAAGTCAGGATTTTTTACTTTTTATTTTAAGTTGTTTTTTGGTATTTTTAAGTTGTTTGACCACTTAAAAAAAAAAAAAAAACAACTTAATAATTATGATTCAGACCCATTAAGTTTTAAGTGGAAAAAACAAACGACCCCTTAATAATTTGATTACTTAAAAGGCTTACAATACATGAGGATGACAACAAGATGAGCATGTGAAATGGCCAACCATTATTATAACTTGGGGCACCGTTTGTGTGGCCACTGGCCAGACATATGAGATGCCATCAATCATGGCGAGATTTAGTGGTATAAATTATAAAATGACTCGTTAATATTTAATACAGCTGTTATGTTTTCTTCTGGTATACGCTGAATAATTGAAATTTGTTGCTTATATCTTATTAAACACGCAAGTGATTGCTGCGATCAGATCAAAAAAAATTCTTGCGAAGGTTGGGTATCTGCGATCAGATCAACAAGTAAGTTGTTACTTTTATTTTTATTTTTAAAAGTAAGTTGTTATATTAGTAGTCTGCTGAATTCATTATCGTATCAGCCTGCTTGTTGAAATACCTTCAAGTCCCCTCATGCATAGTAAGCTATCTGAATTAACATCAACTTGTGGACAAGGTAATATTGTTAATTTTATCATAAAATCTTGTTAGGTAGTGATTAATTAAATAAAGTTTTTCTTTTTATCATGAAGATGTCTAATCTAATAAGTAAGCTTTGATTATTAATGCACTTTTAGGGAGGCATTAGTTCTCTCAAATCATAAAATATTTTGATTTTTCCTACATTTTTATTTTTTTTTATTCATTTAAAGTTAGATAGAATTTTTGGATTTACAACTTATTGTTAAACACTAACTTGTAACAGATAATGGTGATTTAAGAATTGATTTTTCTGAAAACATTAATAAATAAATGTATATATTGACACTAAAATTTCATTAAGCTTACTCAATTTTCTTGTAATTCTTAATAAAACAATATTAAGGTGGGAAATAGTATCGGGTCTTTTTTTAATATGATATGATTTTTTTAATCTTAATTATTTGTTTTCAAAATTAGTACAAGGTAGTGACTATTGTTGTTCAAAATGTGTGTATAATTGCATTTTACATGTTTCTAGGTGATTCGTCTTTTTCTTTATACCATATATATATATATATATATATATATGAAAAATGCTTTATACAATAATAACCTAAAAACCTAAAATAACCCTTATTTTTATTATCATTTCAGAAAAGGACAAGCACAACAATTTTATTTTATTTTTTTTAATTTTATAATTAAGGGACATTTTTTTCTAAATGAATATTAGTACACGTATTCAAATTGTTACTCTTTCTATTAGAGTAGTAATTCTAGACTTTTCAAAAATTTTTCCTAAAAATCTTCCCAAATGATGTGGTAGATATTGACAACTCATATACCACATCATTTGGGAAGTTCTTTGTGAATATTTTTTTGAGAAATCTAGGTCTAGTTACTCTAATTATTAGCAAATTGAAAAAAATAAATACCTCCATACATACAAAGTCGTAGGTCGCCATTGCAAGTGATATATAAAAAAAATTTAATTTTTTTACTATTATTTATGAAGACATAATATCTTAAAATAAACTTTAAGATATAATTTTATTTTTTAGAAAAAAACAAACACTTCTTAATTAGTCTTTTTTTTTTTTTTTTTTTCCTTTTTTAACAGCCATCTTAATTAGTCTTATTAGAAAAGGCTAAAACGTTTTCAAATTTGCCTTTATATAAGAGTAGGGGTGGGCACAAAAACCTAAACCGAATTAAACCGAACCAAACCAAACCGAAAAAGGGTATTTAGTCCGGTTCATAGCTTCTATTTGGTTCAAACCGATTTGAAATTTGAAAACCGAATTCAATTCGGTTCGGTTTTGGTTTTCGACATACAAAACCAAACCGAAACGAATAAACCGAAATCTGAATTGTCTTAATTAATTATTTTGTAAGGTTCAATTTTGTTATGAACTGTTTGTTGATGATGTTTTATTTTGAACTACCTTATGTACTACATTTTTTTACTTCTATTTTATAGAAGTTACAAAGATTTAATATTTTGATCGAGTATATAAACTGAATATGATTGAAATTTTAGATTTGGATTGAAAATTGGGTTGTATTTTGTTTTAATTATTTTTACATAGTATGTTTTCTTAAAAAAATTTAACCCTAAATGCCAAAAATGCAACTTAAAGACCCAAAAAATTAAAAAAACATATATTAAAAAAAAAAAAAACATGAATTGAACCGAATCGAGATAAAGGTGTTCAGTACAATTCGGTTTTCAAGTTCAAACGGTTCAAACCGATTCACATTTTTAAAAACCGAATATATGTCGTTTCAATACGGTTTTGGCCAAAACCGAACCGAACCGAACCATGCCCACCCCTAATAAGAGTGGTGCTATTGGCACCCTCACTACTGTACTATTTATGCCTCACTTTTTAAAATTTTGATTCAATTATATAAAATTAAATGGTTTTGTTAATATTTTTTATTTATTCCAAGACTACCAATTTACTTATTTTTCAAACTAGCTTAATACACCCCATAACTTCTTCAAAAAAATAAAAATAAAAATACACTTCATCTTTAATCTTTATATATAGTTTTTCTCACATCCATTCACATGACTTGTTTTTTCTCATTATTTCGTGGTAAAACCATCTTTATTAGATTCGATTTTTTTTTTCTTCTGTATTTGATTGGATTGTTGATGGTAGATTGTGAGTATGATATTAATCATCTGATGATTTTTTTTTTTTTAGCGATGAATTAGAGTTTTGGTATAGTTTCATTTTGTCAAAGATTAGGTTTTCTTGGTTGTGATTTTTGGTGTTATTTCGTTTTTTTTTTTTTTTTTTAATAACAATATACTAACTTTTGAAGATCCGGAATAAAATCTACAAAAGAATTGATACAGATTATAGTATACTTGGAAGATCTGAAAGAAAATGAATCGAGAAAAAAAATAGCAAACATGGATCTAAAATTTAAGAAGAAAAATAAAACAAACATGTGAAACAATAAAATCAATAAATACTAAACATAGTAAACATGAGATCGAAATTTGAAAAAAAATATAAACAAAAATAGTAATAAATCAATAAATACTAAACATGAAAAACATAAAATCGAGACCTGAAAGAAAATATTAAAAAAAATAGTAAATATTGAAATGATCTATATCATTAAAGCTTTTGTCATTAGGGTTTTGAAATTAGGAAAGTGAGGTTTTATTAGTTTTACTTTGTACAAGATTTTTTTAATAAAAATTGTATGTCCATTTAAGTAATTTGATAAAAGGAAAAAAAGAATAATAAATAATTTAAAAAGTAGGGTATAAATAGTTCAATAGTGGGTGTGCCAATAACACCACTCTTATATAATATTTTATTGGATGGATTATTGCAGATCAACCCATATATTTAAACCTAATTAAGATGAGAAAGAAGTTTTAATTATTGAAGCTTTGATTGATTTTGAAAAGGAGAAGCAAGAAGTTTGATTAGACGGTCGAGAGAGGAACATATCACTTATTTATTTATTTATTTATGAAAAACCCTCTTCCTTTTAGGATTTAGGGTTACTGTCTTGGTGGCACCGTCGTCGGTGTGATCTCTCCTCGACATGGTGGCGCATCTTATCTCCGTACTCTAGCCTTTGCTTTCCTTACCTTCATCTTAATTATCTCTGCTGCATAACTTTTTACTGAAGACACCATCAATATCTGTGGCCACTAACGTACCGTGCACGCTACCCTCTGATCCACTTCTTGCGTTAGCTTAGCTCCCTCCAATCGTTTGCCTTGAGTTCCCCTGTTGCCATGATGCAACAATTTGTTGTAGTTCCAATTGATTTGCTTCCGCCAGCATCCATTGTGGCTGCCTCTAACATCTCTAACTTGCCGATGAAGCCTTTGATGACTCGCTTTTTGTGTCGTTACCAAATTGCGAACTACCAAAAGATGTTTATAAAGGAATTCCTACGCAATGTACTCTAAGTTTTGAAAGCTAGTAAAGCGGCAAGCTAGGGATAATTCCACGGGGAATTAGAGTAATTAGTTGAATTATTTAACTAATCTAAAATGCAATTAAAGTAAATCATGGTAGTTTGAATGGTGTATGGTTTAAGAAACCATCAAACATATATGAAAGTAAATATAACAAAAATGTAAAGAGAATGTGAATGGATAGGAATCCAATATCAACATAAGAAAATGATTAAAGTAGCTAATGGACTTTGAACAATTCATCAATGGCTTCATTAGTGTACTATTCATACAATCAAGGACCAATCTCATTTGAAAGTATTGTTTAGACCGTCACTACAAACCCTAAACAACTTCCCACCGAAATGCCTAACCGATTAAGAAAAGGGGGTCAAGGTGAGATCGGTAAGTGACAATCAAACGCCTAGGCAATCGTGGTAGGCCTACCCTCCAAAAACCTATCCTATTCACTATTTGCTACAATCAATCAAGTGTGTCAATAACTCAACCAATTTTATCACAAATAAATCCTACAACATATTGCAATCAACAAATGTATCAATACTCAATCAATCACATAAGTGCAAGATCTAATTAAAAAGTGAATAAAACTATAATTGAATAAACATAATATTCAAAGCCTTAATAAATACCCATTGTCCAAAAAGTCTCTCAAATCATCCCTCTAGAAAGGGGGTTTAATTACACATAATCACAAACAATGAAAGGAAGTAAAATGTAGAGAAATTACCCTTGGGTCTCTCTTGTAAGCTTGATCCTTCCTTGAGCTTCCTTGTTGTGGCTAGTGAAAAGATTAGGTGTTGAGGAGGTGTCTAGATAGGTGGAGTCATATGGAAAGTGACAAAGGAAAGGTGTGGAGAAAATGGATAGAGATGAGTGATTTAGGTGAAGTAATCTAGGTGTTTATTGGAGGGGGGGAATTGTGGGATTAGGAATGATGGAAAAATGAGGTTTCTTGATTGTCAAGAGTTGTTCAAAAGAGGAAAAACTATGATGAATTTACAGGGTTTTCAACTTAGGTCACGGGTGGTCAATGACCAAAACATCCCTGACTTTGGCAAATTGCCATTTTGACCCCTTAAAAGGGTGCATCTTGTAATTTTCCCACTAATTAGACTCGGGGCGACGGTGTTGGCGTCACAATCAGGTGCAAAAACAACTCCATGTCGCTATGGCGACATCGAAACGCAAACCGCGACATTTCTTTTGGACTTATTTTGGTGGTTCACGGTTTGGATTGAAGACGACGGCAACGACGAGTAGGGAGGACCGAGAAAGGGCTCTATCTTGGTCGTGAAAGAACTGCCGTTTGTCTAGGTTGAAGATCGATCGGCAAACAGGGAGGAATGCCTGACTTCAGTGGTTAGGGTTTGGGTCGCCCATGGCTGGTCTGCACACGTGAGGAAGAGCTAAAGGTTGAAGTTGGTATTGGCGTTTAGCAACAGGCTGAGTTGTGCGCAAGATCCAAGCCATTTGCCTTCTTCGTGGTGCAATTAGCAGAAGGTTGGGGTGCACATGGTCTGCACTTGAGGAAGGTGGCCAGCGTTTGGGCTTGACATTTGGGCCACCCATCTCTTTGAAACACACCGTTTCATTAACTAATGTGGCGTAGGCTGCTTGTCTTTTTTGGGGTGTATTTAGAAGTGGGTTGGGGCTCACTCAGAAGCCCACACCCAACACATTAAAACGCGTAGCATCATTTACTGACGTGGCGTTCTTGCCTGCTTTGAGTGGCGAATTACGGGAAGCCCCCTGCTATCTTACAAAACCACATTTTCTTCAATCTTCCTTCAATAATTATAATTTTGCCCTTAATTCACCAATATTACTCCAATATTGCCCCTGATCTTTAGAAATACCTAAAAACACTTAATTCACGCAATTAAATAACGGGAAATTTCCCGAGAATCAAGCAAAAAGAGAAGGAAATGAGAGCCAAAATCATACCGATTTTGGTTCGATCAGCCTTTCTTTGCAGACGTGCTAAAAAAATCATCTCATTCAATCTCCTCTTCCATGCACTTTTCTCCAACATGCCAACTAAAAAAAGGAGAATTTGTGGCTATTCACATTAATGAATTGATATACTTGGAATGTGTTGTACTGTGCAAATTAGTTGTAATTGGTCGAGTTATTTTATCTAAAGGGGATACTCCTCAAAAAATCCACAATTTGAAATTGAAACAACAACAACTTTGGTTGTTCTCTTCGCCATGGCAATTGATGTCTTTTGGGTAGAGGATATTATAACATGTTGTTTTCTAACGTTCATGATAAATAAAAAGTTTGGTCTTTTGGCTCGATTAAGTTGAAGCTAGGAATTCTAAGATTGTAGTATGATAACCTGATTTTAATCCTTACAAGCAAAAGGTAACAAATTCACAAGTTTGGGTTCGTTTTTACAAACTTGGTTGGGAATATTAGCACCCCAAAATTTTGACTGACATTTGCGTGGGGTATAGGAGTGCTACTAAAAATTGATAAGGCAACCCTTGAAAGAGACTTGGGTCATTACACTAGGGTGCTTGTATATGTGGACCTTTCTTCCAACTTGTTTGGATTCTCTTATGCTCGAAAGAAACAGTGCTTTTTTATTTATTTTATTTCATTATTAGAATTTGTTTGATTTCAGTACTTCGTGCAACTCTATTGGGCATAAACATGCTAATTGTGGTTGGAACATACCACCTATTGATAATTCTGATCACAAAAAGCGAGAATATTCATGGCAATCTCATGATCACTCAAAGGTTAGGCAAGGATATCATCTTGAAGTTGATGAGACGAGCTCTCTTCCCGATTTATATATTTTCGTTCATGATTTAGTTATGGTTCATTCTTATATGGATTCTGTGCTGGTTGAGGGGAGGAGTTCTATTCCTAGAACAGATCCAATTGATTAGCGTTATTTGAAAAATCAACAGGTTTCGATTGATGGTTCGATTTCTAGATCGGTTAGTTTATTGGTGCAGGTTACTTTTGATTTTACTACAGCTACTGCAGTCACTTTTCCTCTGTAGGATCCGATTGTTCAGTAGGGGTTGATTGACCAGAGGGTTTTGATTGATGGTTCTTGGTCTCATACTATTTCTTTTGTTTCGATTGAGGGGACGAGTTCTATTCTTGAGATTACTGTCACCACTGCAGTTCCTTCTACATAGCGGATTAATCTGATATTACCTCATCTTCTACTTCTGTCCTGGTTGTGTCGGAGCCCAATGTTAGATTGCATATTCCACTTTCCAAACCTTTGGCTAAACTTCGCTTTGCTACCAACTCTTCCACCCCTTTGGTGAGATTTGATACTCCTCTTTCTGTAGCGCAAACTAAGATTCGTTAGGATTCTGCAGCTTCTGCAGCCCAAACCGAATTAAGCCTTGTTACTAATTGTGTCGCTCAAGTTGATGCAAATGGGAATGATTTAGAGAATACCACTTAAGTCCTCTCTCTCTCTCTCTCTCTCTCTCTCTCTCTCTGATGATTATCTTTGATAATGTTGTTCAGTATCTATTGGTTTGGATAGATTTGTTAATTAGTTTAGTTCATGTTTCTTGCATTTGGTTAAGGTTTGCATGCTTATTTAGATTAATGTTTTACGGCCTATGCGCTCCTCTTCTTTTGATTTTCTTTTCCCTCTATTGTTCTTCCTTTTTATTTTCTATTTATATATATGGTTCTACCTAGAGGTTTTTTCAGCATATGATCGTATGTGATGTTTTTTCCTCCAGGTCAGTTCGATTTTTTTTTTTAAAAAACCTAAATAATAAAAAAAGAAAGAGAGAAGATATTATTAATAGGGCAAAAATAAAAAACCTCTCTCTAGTTTGACCTATTAGCCGTTTTGATCCCTCTAGTTCAAGTTTTTTCTCTTTTATTCCTAACGTTTACTATTAATTGCTCTTTTGGTCTCTACCGTCAAATTCCATTATATATTTAATGGTGATTGAAGGGTATAACGGTAAATGAGGAATAAAATTAATAAATATATTTAAATTAAAGAATAAAAAAATAATAACAATTAAAATAAATAAATAAATAAATCTTCAACATCTAAACTAGCCACTCAAACTCGAACTCAAACCCTAGCCAATCAAACACCTGAAAATCTTTGAAACAAGGAGATTGGCATTCGATCTCCACCCAGACGAAAAGAATGGCGCTCAATCTCCTCTCTCTCATCGACTTTCTCTTTCTCATCTATCTCTCTTTCATCTTATGGGAAGGTGAATAAGGTGGTGATGTTGGTGGCGATGTTGATTACCGAAACGGTTTATTGGGGTTTGTAAGGTTGTGGCTGGGTTTGATTGAATCTGGTTATGGATGTTGTGATAGATGGTTATGGGTTTGTTGAATCTAGTGGTGGTTGTGGTGGTGGATGGTTCTAGGTTTTGGTTTTGAATGATGGATGGTTTGGTTTGGTTTTGTTGGGATGGTGATTGAGGGTGGCGGTCTTGGATCTCTATGAAGATCTAAGAGATGGATTTGTTGAAGATCTAGATTGGATCTTCACCAAGTCCAAAGTTTTAATTTTTTTTCTTTTTTCTTTTTGTTCTTTGGATTTGGTGGATATCCAGATTGGATCTCCAACAAATCCATTTTAAATTTTAAACTTTTGTTATTTAAAAAAAAAAATTGAAATATTTAGTGGAAAGGTAAAATAATATTTTCACTAAAAATGTTAACAGGTCAGAAACTAACAGAAAGATTAAAAGAGAAACATTTAGAATTAGAGGGACCGAAACGGCTAATAGGTCAAACTAGAGAGGCATTTTGAATTTTTGATCTTATTAATAATATACATCCATAACTATTTATTATTTAGTCACAAATTTGAATTAATTGTCATACTTAGAGACGGAAAAAAAATAAAAATAAAAAATTCAACCGAAGATAAAGTTAGAAGAAAATGAGAAAAAACTGTGATTGACTTGCACAAGTTTAAAAGCACATGCATTTCGAAACTGATATTTGTCACTCTGTCAACTATTTTTTTATTTTTTTCGTATGGTTGATCACCTAAATATCTTTATATACATAGTCAATTATTTCCGCAAGAAAATAGCACACTTTCAGTTCTTGACAAGTACTAATCACAAAAATCTGGTTGCCGAAGCATGACAAAAAGTAATTCTCCCAAAATATATTATGAACCACTTTATATGAGAGTATCCTTTATTAAAAAGCTATATCATTCAAATATGAAAACTTCTTTGACGAGGATGAAGCTTGTTTATTTTTATTATTATTATTATTATTATTATTATTATTTTTTTCCCTTCCTTCGCTGTTGTTTTGAAAAAGCAAAAAGAAAAGAACTAAAGAGACTGTTTTTTTTTTTTTTTTTGCTTTCTTGAAAATTGTTTCTATCTTTTCTGAAAATGGAGTTAATACAGACACAACTCTGCAACCACTATAAAGATCTGTAACCGACGACCTCTTTTAAGATCAATCGGTCATTTTAAGCACAACGTGGATGAGTTGTCCTATTGCTTTCATTTAATTTTTGTGTGTGATTACTTGTATTCTAATTAACCCGAAAACGTAATATTGAAGACGTGCTACTGCAAGCTTATATAGTAAGCCTTTTTCTTTCAGATCACGTGAACGACTGAGATATATTTACCAGAAGGATCGATGTATATATATAAACTTAAAACAAATCACATTCACTTGCAAAACCAGAAAAGCACATCCCACCGACTAGCTTTCACATGGCCTATAAAATAATTAAACACAGATTAAATCCATCCAACGAAGCAAATTATACAACACACTTCAACTATGATCAACACTACTCTAGCTGTTTGCCCCGTTGTAAAAAAAAGAAAAAGAAGAGAGAATATAATAAACTATAAAGAATGTCAAAAAAAACATCTAATAATGTCAAAAGCCATATTCGTATTTCAACTATACACTCTTTATCCTAGCTATGAACTTTTTTTTTTTTTTTTTTTTTTAACTTTATGCCTTACTTGGTGCCTTGCAATTCAATAAATCAAATCTTAGATATGTTTATTAAAGTTCGTTTCACATTGAATATTTATAGAGTTTTTCTCATACACGTACTTTTTCTGATAAGTTGTAAGGAGTTGAATAATATATAGCTACAATACTTTTGTTTTATATATATATATATGTAAGAATGGTTTTTTATTTACTATCGATTTGTTTTATATAAACATCATCATCTACTGCGTGTAAAGACTAAAGAGATAATATAAAACCATAGTAATGAATCCAGCAGGCAGCATTATACACGTTGCATGCATGAAACCCAAGAGGGATTATATAATAAAGCTCATTGATGTATTTTTTGTATTCAACTTGAATATAATAAATTTGTTTTCAAAAATATAATAATTAACCATTTATAGAGATGATTAGGCTTAAAGAAATATCAAATATGATATTAATTATGATGGTCATGACTCGTGACTCATGATTAATGTTCCCGATTGGAATACGCACTCCCTAAGCAACTGACACCTCACAATTCACTTATTACAGATCTCAAATGAAATGATTTTATATTTGAAATTCAATTCTTCAAAATCCAGATATTTATTTTTGATCACACGTATTAAAAAAACAAAATATCTCATTCTTACTTTTTATTTACTATTTTATTTACTATTTATTTATGTTCTCTGTCTTTCCAATTTCTATTCGAAACTCGAAAGCGCTAGAATATTAGAGTGGTGTCTAAAAAGTAAACCATCTTATTTATTATTATTATTATTATTATTATTATTTTGAAGGAAGAGCGAATCCTTCCTTTTTCAAAAAAAAAGAAAAGAAAAGAAAGTTATTATTTTCCATAAATAAGAGAATCGTAAAAATATAATATATCCATTTTAAGAAATTTACCACTTCTGAGTTCTGACCGAGATACTATTTCATTGAATATTTCTCAGAGATTTCAAGGAAACTACCGAGAAGAAGAAGAAGAAGCAACAGCAGCAGCGGCGATAATTTTGAAGGTGAACTCGTAACTCAGGTCAGTTATATAACAAAAAGCCATGCCACTCGTGTTTTTTTTTTTTTTTTTTTCCTTTTAAAATTTTTAAACGTACAGTAGGTTTAACTCTTCGGTGTTTGATTGAGAGTTGAGAGTTGAGAGACACTACAGACTAAATATTTAAGAGGCGGTTTGCCTATACTGCCGTACAGTTATTTGGGAGGGTCGGTTTAATTACGTTTATTTATAAAATAAATAAAAAATTGCCGGTTTAATTTATGTTTAAACTTTAAGGTCGATAAGGGATAATAAGACAAAACAGTTTAATTAGAGTAGAGGTGTAAAAGGGTTTGTGTTTGGTCCAGTGTGTAAAATAGAAGAAACTAGAGAGAAAGGGTGAAAATCGAGAGAGATTGATTGTTGAAGAAAGAATATGAAGTTGTTTTCACATCGGAAAAATTGAAACAAATTGCTGAGGGTGCCATCTCTCCTGCGACAGTGAAACATAAAGAATGACGGATGAAACCAATAGCTCGCCCTATCGGCGGCATCAAGACGTAGAAGCTGTAATCAACCGCTCCGACGACGACGACGACGATCCTTTTAACATCACCAGTACCAAGAATGCTCCCATCAACCGCCTCAGACGCTGGAGGGTAATTTTATTTTCTTTTTAATTCGACTGTCTATATTTCCTCCATTTCCTAGATTCGTGCTTCTATTCCTAATTTTCTGCCTCTTCTCTTGTTAATGGTTTCTATTTTTGCTCTAACATCTTTGATGTTTATTTATTTATTTTTATTATTATTTTAAGAAATGTTAATTTTATTGAAAATTGAAGAAAATTAGTAAATAATTTTAGGATGATTACTAACTGGTAACTAGCCCATTCTATGACCCATCGAACTATGTTTTAAGTTAAATAAATACAACTCTCTTCCAAGCCTTAGAAATGGTGTGCTTCTAGAAATATTTTCAGACTCTGTCTGAAAATATTTCTTCATAGAATTGGTTAACAAACTTAAATTAGTGTGGTTCTTAGAGATATTTTGTACCTTTTTGATTAGCTGATAGATTGACTTAGCTCTACTCCTTTCTGATTGTTTTGTTTTTCTTTGTTGTTAATTCTATCGTACTATTTTTCCTTCCTTGAAATATGGGAGGAGGAATATTCTAGCTTAAAACTTTACGTTTCTATTATTTAACAGTATAATGTCTTTTTTCTTTTATCAAAGCTTATCATTGGATTCATATTGTTAAAATTTCATGTACTTAATGAAGCTGCTTTGTTTCTTGAAGACAAAATATTGTTTGTTTATGTTTCTAATTTTCACTGTTTTCTTTTTTAGCAAGCGGCACTTGTGCTCAATGCTTCTCGTCGATTTCGGTACACATTGGACCTCAAGAGGAATGAAGAGAAGCAGCAAACATTGGGGAAGATTAGAGCACATGCACAAGCCATACGTGTATGTAATTTATAATGTGTGATGTTCTTTAGTATAATTCAAGTTATATATTTGCGTAATTGCTTTGTAATTGACTTGCTTTTCTGTTTTAGGCTGCATATCGTTTCCAAGAAGCTGGACAACTATTAAATGGTATTGCTTCTTGAACAACTTCATATTTTTGTTATTATTCTTCTCTGTATAGGAGGTAATTTATAGGAGAAATACAGCTAGGAAAGAATCAGGAAGTCCTTAATTAAGCTAATTGATTTCTTAATCAAAACAGAAAGAGAAATACCACTAGGAAAGAATCAGAAAATTCTATAATTAAGCTAATTGATTCTTTAATCAAAAAAAAAGTCTTATACATTAATGACAAATATTCTA
Organism: Acer campestre; assembly: GCA_954870605.1. Lineage (NCBI taxonomy): Eukaryota > Viridiplantae > Streptophyta > Magnoliopsida > Sapindales > Sapindaceae > Acer > Acer campestre. The sequence continues at coordinate 21,495,356 of OX940804.1, read as the reverse complement.
ACACCCCCTCTCAAGATGCCCAACTTGCTAATTAAATCATGGAAGCTCCTTCCATTAATAGCCTTCGTAAGGATATTTGCAAGCTGGTCTTTACTTGTAGGAGGTACCGGTGGTCGGAGATAGAAGGGCCGGCTGTGAGGCTTACTGGAAAACAAAAAAAGTTGAAAACAGGTAATAGTCATGTTAGCAACTTATATTAGTAGTAGAAAAACATGCAGTAGTCATGTTTAGTAGTAGAAAAGTTGAAAACATAGCAACTTATAGTAGTAGTAGAAAAACAGGCAGCAGTCCTTTTTAGTAGTAGAAAAGTTGAAAAATAGGCAATAGTCCTGTTAGCCACTTATAGTAGTAGTAGAAAAGTTGAAAACAGGCAATAGTCATGTTAGTAACTTATAGAAGTAGAAAAGAAAGAAAAAAAGGGATAGCTTGTCCCATCAAGTTTAATCTCAATTTTAGACGAGTTGTCGTGAGAATAAATTGGAGGGAGTGTTGGAGGTGGTGGTGGTACCATGTGGCTTGACACATCTGATTCTTCTACATCCATATTTTCCATAGTAGTGGTAGCAGTAGTGGCGGAAGCAAAGAAGTAATAATTTTTTTTTTTTTGGTAAAGTGAAAAAAAAAATGTAGAGAAAAAAAAGATTTAGAAAGTAGCAAAAGAACCCTAAACAATTTGTTTAGGCTCTGACACCATGAACATATTCATATTTTTGTTATTATTCTTCTACGTATAAGAGGTAATATACAGGAGAAATACAACTAGAAAAGAATCGGGAAATCATATAATTAAGCTAATTGATTCCTTAATCAAAACAGAAAGAGAAATATAACTAGGAAAGAATCAGGAAATCCTATAATTAAGTTAATTGATTCCTTAATCAAAACAAAAATCCTATATATTAATGACAAATATTCTAATATTCTCTAATGCTTAGTTTACTGTTACGATTGTGTAGTTATGCATATGACTTATATGATATTGCTATTGGTGTCAAGTTCTGTGGCTGTTTTTTATCTCTCTAGTATTCAATGATTATTCTGCAATTTTGAGATTTACAATTTGTTTGAAAAACATACTGTCCTGCTATACTTATGAATAACTTGGTGCTTTTAATTTTTCAGGTCCCACTAAATTACCTTCAGTTACCAATGGTGAATTTGCTATTGGACAAGAAGAGCTTTCTTCAATGACAAGGGATCATAATATTACAGTTCTGCAACAATATGGGGGGGCAAGTCTAATTTCACATTTTTCTTTATTTTCATTACATTTCTATGATTTATATTTACATTTTTTGTTTCCTTTCTTTTGCTGCTTCCTTAGGTTAAAGGGCTGTCAGATTTGTTAAAAACAAATTTAGACAAGGGGAACAGTGGTGATGAGGCTGACTTACTGAAACGGAAAAATGCATTTGGATCAAACACATACCCTCAGAAAAAAGGAAGGAGTTTTTGGGTAAATTTTATGATGAAATTTTAATTGTATATACACACACACGCACACTTGATCTGAATTCATTTTTCCGTTTTACCATTAATTGAATATATGCTATAATATGTCATACTTAGTTTTTGTTCTTTACCATGTAGATGTTCCTCTGGGAAGCTTGGCAAGACCTTACTTTGATTATATTGATGGTAGCTGCAGTGGCTTCTTTGGCGCTTGGTATAAAGACAGAGGTAAGCCAGGGCTGGCTTGATTACATTTCTGTTTAAACAATAATACCTTGGGGGATTAATGTAATTATGGAACCTTTATTATTGTCTCATGGTCGAGTTGATAACTCCCCTACTCTTATGTCCTGACTAAAACCTTTGCCATGAATTTTTAAGTATTATTGTTGCTGCTATAATTTAACTTGAAGCTGTTAATTATTTAGAAGGTTGAACCTATTGTACAGTACTCTTTTGCTGCACTTAAAGAAATATATTTATTTAATTTATTTTTTCGTTCTATTTCATTTCATTTTATTCCATTCTTCATTTCATTTCATTTTTTCAAAATGTTAACAGGGTATTAAAAAAGGATGGTATGATGGCGGAAGCATTGCCTTTGCAGTCATTCTAGTCATTGTTGTGACAGGTATAGTGCTGGAATTGTCTACTTCGTCGCTTCATCATTTAGATGTGCCATTCTAGGATTTGCGTTGAATCCTATCCCATCCCCTTTTCATTTAAAAAATGCATTTTACGATTTGCATTGTTTATATGTAAATTTAAATTTGTAATGATCTTAACAATAAAGTACATTATCCTTTGTTCATACAGAAGGGGCCTTATATTTTAACTTTTTCCTTCTGTTACTTTTCAGCTATAAGTGATTACCGACAGTCCCTCCAGTTCCAGAACTTGAATGATGAAAAGAGAAACATACATTTGGAGGTACTTTATAACATTGCTAACATACTACTTGATATGAATAGTGTTTTCTTTATATTTTATATTCACGGGTACACATGAATAGGTTATTAGAGGTGGCAGAAGAGTTGAGGTTTCAATATATGATCTTGTTGTTGGTGATGTAGTGCCCCTCAACATTGGTGATCAGGTAAATTGCTTGGAAACTTCATTTCAATGTCTACTACATCTGCATTATTTAGTGACTTACTTTGTTTCTCTAGGTCCCTGCTGATGGAGTTGTAATTTCTGGTCACTCTCTTTCAATTGATGAATCTAGCATGACTGGAGAGAGCAAGATTGTAAGTTCTTGTATTTACTGTTTTAGAATCATTACATATATTTATTTTCTTTTACTGTAGCTAAGAATTGTTGCATGCAGGTTCACAAAGACTCCAAGAACCCATTTCTAATGTCAGGCTGTAAAGTCGCTGATGGTAGTGGCACCATGCTTGTAAGAATAAGATATTCCTTCTTTCCTTTTTACTCTTAGCAACCTGCTTAATATATTATTCACAACAACCATATTGGCACCTTCTTTTTAATGCCGGCATTCTTTATTTATTTTTTATTTTCTTGTCCTTCACAGATTTTTATTGTTGTTTTTTTCTTCTTGAGCTGTGTTGTATTGTAAGAAAAACATCTTGATTTAAATTGAAATTTGATAAAACAAAAAACAATAATAGAAAATAGAAAACATTACTAACTGGCCCTATACTGCAGCGTGCTATTATTATACTATTTATTTAAATAAATGTTATTAATAATAAAAAAAATTTTTTAAAAAATTTTTATTTAAAAAAAATCCATGGTAATCTCCTCCACATTTGAGCAAATCCGGTTCATATATGCAGCGTGACTCCATCTAATTAGGCCTCTCTGATGGAACAATCTGCTCTATCTGAAGGAGTGCGCTCCTTCAAATGGAGATCTCTCCTCCATTGTTCCATTTTGGAGGAGAATCAATGAAGGAGAACGGTTCTCATGCAAAATGCAGGAATATTGATCTTTTATTTTCATTTCCTCCAAAAAGTATATCTTGTTGGAGAGATTGGATTGCAGCTTTTTTTTGCTCTTTTTTTTATTTTTTTTAAAATAAAAATTTAATATAATAATTATATTTTAAGGGTCTTAAGACCACGTCAACTTGATCAAAGGTATTTACGTGTTCAATTTGGCAGGTCAGTATTTTCGTATTCAATTTAGCAAAACTAGAATATCTTGACATGTTCTGATATGTCAGGTACCTTAGTGCAATTATCCCTATATACTATAATTACTCATAATATTACTTTTTCTCGTGCATTTGGTTGAATATATATTTAGCATGGTTCTAGTAATCGGCCTAGGTGGTCTAGGCGCTACGACTGGTGCCTAGCACCTACTAGAACATTGATATTTAGTGATTTTATTATCATATGCATTCGGTGAAATTGTTTTGAAAAAATGTATCAGCATATTGTTTTATCATATGAAAATCAATTTTTCGTTTTCAATTGAAGTGCAAAAACATAATGAGAACAAAAAAAATTACTGAACAAGCCCATAGCTTTTGTTTGTTTCTTGACATTGTTTTCTTTCATGTTACTGTTAATATAGTTTGGCAACATATCTTGCCAGTCTGATTCTTGTAGTTTAACTTAAATGTCCTGTATCTGCCTTATATTTGATGGTTGCACGTGCCTATGATATATATAATTTCTGGAAGTGGGGTTTAAGTGGAACTTGTTGGGATCAATACAAATATAAATTTATGAATAGGATTAAACAAAGGGATTCACAAATAAAAGCTCTAATGCTACATTGTTAAAGCTTCATAAAACCCAAACAATTTTGATATGGATGAGGTTGTGGGTATTGCAAGAACTAAACCTTCACTAACATCAGGCTACACATGTTCCCGTTTGTTGATGTATGAGTACAACTTTTTCTGGCTGTAGATTGTCCTAAACTTGCTGCTTTGGTCAAAGACATTTATAAGGAAGATATTTATCTGCTTTTTTCTCTTGGTTTGTGTCAATTTGTTTTAATTGCTTGCATTTATTGACTTTTTGTCAGGTAACTGGTGTTGGGGTTAATACTGAATGGGGATTGCTCATGGCTAGTATTTCAGAAGACAATGGTGAAGAAACACCTCTGCAGGTTGGCTTTTCTATTTTCTTATTTTGTAATTATTTTATGGCAGTTCATGTTTTACATATTATATTCACCTTTAAATGATTTTTTATAGGTACGCCTGAATGGAGTTGCAACATTTATTGGTATAGTTGGACTTGCAGTAGCTTTTATCGTCTTGGTTGTCCTTTTGGTCAGGTAACTCAGTTTTTGGTGGTATATTGTTCTCTCTCTCTCTCTCCATCTCTGTTTCTCTCAGTGAAGTCTAACGTGCAATATATATGCTCATACCTCTGCAGATTCTTTACTGGCCATACCAAAAATCCAGATGGAAGTGTTCCGTTTACTCCAGGCAAGACAAAAGTTGGTGACGCTGTAGATGGAGCCATTAAAATTCTGACTGTTGCTGTATGTCAATCTTTACTTAGATTTAATAATTTGCAATTGTGATTGTGTGTTTACAGAAACTCATGTGATATAAAAGTGTTACTTGTACTTATGTCTATGGACGTCTTTGTTTATCACTAATCTGGCACATTGTAGGTCACTATTGTTGTAGTTGCAGTGCCTGAAGGGCTTCCATTGGCTGTTACCTTAACGTAAGTTTGTAACTAGAAAATTTACTTTTGTTTACATTTCATTGCCTTGTTCTTTGCATTTTCCTATTTTTTTCTCTCAGTCATGTTCTCTGACTGCAATACAGACTTGCCTACTCAATGAGGAAAATGATGGCAGACAAGGCATTGGTACGTGTGATGCCACACAAATCCTAATATGAATTGATTTTATGTGGTTTAATTTAATCTAAATGCAGGTGAGGAGGCTCTCTGCTTGTGAGACAATGGGCTCAGCCACAACTATTTGCAGTGATAAGACTGGAACCTTAACTTTGAATCAGGCTAGTTGTCTTTGTCTTTAATATGATATGTTGTACATATAGGGATTATATATATATATATATATATTTTAATAATGTCAAAATGTGTGTATGGACATATATTATATACAAGCTTGTTTAATTATATATTGATAAGAAATAGATGGAAATATAACAAATATGAAAATGATTAGTAACACAATGGTCAAACAGTTATTCAACACCTAAGAGAGTTGAAAAACAAACATTAAAACTGATCAAAATCACACAGAAACAAAGGAACCAGAGCATCCCAATTAGATTGAATGAAATTAATTGAACTTCCCTTGACTTGTTAGAAGCACAATATTTCTATGAGGAGTTGAGGACTATCCTATTAATTGCAGATAGCCAACGCAATGGGCCTCCATAAGGCAGTCTTTTTTACTTCCACCAAAAGCATAAAAATCTTCCTCAAGCACAGTAAACCCATGCCATTTTGGTTTTTCCTTGAACACCCTGAGCCATAATCGGAACACAATAGCACATTTGATAGACAAAATGGCTCAGATTTGCAGCATACTTCTTATACTTGAATACACCAAAAAAAGACAAGCATAAATGAGTTTTTCTTTCTTTCTTTCTTTCTTTCATTATTTTACAAATATTGTTTATACTGTTAGTTTTTGAACACGAAAGCATTTTAACTGCTCAAGGTACCTAAGTTTTCATATTCATTTTAGTTGGATCAAAGGAAGGGTATGTTTGAATCATTCAATTAGCCAATTGCAGAAGGGTTTTCATGGAAATAAATCTTGAATATTTAAGACCCAAGGCTGTAAAATCCATCTTTTGGGATTTATAAAAAACTGTTATAAATTAGGGATGCTAAAGAAGAATAATTATATCTACTTTACTGTCATTTAAAATTTTGACAAAGTCAAACCTCCAACACACTGAAAGAAACTGAATCTGAAAGACTTATTTTGATACTTTCTGGGAGTGAGATAATAAATAAAGATGAGGAAGCAAAAGGAGCCACTTATCCAAAAATCATCTCCTGACCTAATTACTTCTCAATCACCTGCTTCCTTTTCACCAAATTGCTCACTACTAAACTAATGTTGCTCCTGCAACGAGGATAAAACATCCAACTAAACTAAATTGTTTCTGTTGCCTTCACTTTGGCACTAATTAGTAATCTTGAGCAAGTGATGTACGGTTAACAAAATATTTAGTTGACTATTCATGTATAGCAATGCACTAAAAAAAGGCAGTGCACATGGGGATGTAAGTAAGGTAGATTTAACTATCATCCTTGCCCCTGTTTTTGGTTTCTGTACCTGTCGTATACCTACCCTTTCTTGTTGTCGTCCGCATCCTGAATGTCAAGTTAAATTGTAAGAAAACCTACTCTAAATAATCTGTAAATGTCTGTGAAAAGAGTATGGATGGATGCTTTGTTCTCAAAATTCGATGACAGTAATATTCTCTTTCAACAGATGACAGTGGTTGAGGTTTATGCTGGTGGGAAAAAGATTGATCCTCCTGATAGCAACTCACAGTTGTCTCCTATGCTGTCCTCATTACTTATTGAAGGCATTGCACAGAATTCAAATGGCAGTGTTTATGTCCCTGCAGTATGTTTAATAGCATTGTTGTTGTTTACATATGGGATAATTGTGGGGAGCATTTAGTCAAGTATTCTTTTGATTGTTTTCAGGGTGGCGGAGATGTAGAGCTGTCTGGATCACCAACAGAAAAGGCCATTCTTAAATGGGGAATTCAGGTATCATTTTATGTTAATCTGATTGATATCCCTGTTGAATAAGTGATTGTAGATCAAATCTTAGTTATTGAATCCTTTGCAGCTGGGGATGAATTTTGAAGCTGCTAGATCTGAATCTTCTATTATTCGTGTCTTCCCATTCAACTCAGAGAAAAAACGAGGAGGGGTTGCTGTAAAACTGGTAATGTGACTGCATGGTTAGCTCTGTTGAGGAATCTTATTATTTATTATTGCATATATCATCCTGTGATAATTTCCCTGAAAAAAGTGAATTGATTTCATTCTGGAAACTTCAATTCAGCTAATATGTGCATCTATGAATCACTTAACTGTCAAAAGTTTAAGCCCTCAAGCCTCAAGGAAATTCTTTTCTCTTTTTTGATTTCTTTTTTTGTTTGTAGTTGCTCCTTTCCAATTTTGGCACTGAACTTATATTGGTCTAATTATTAGTGACTGATTGGACTTAAATGTCTAATATTGATTGCAACACTTCATGATAGCATATCATGTATATTACAATATTACATTAGTATCTTATTGCTTTGAATTGCATATCCACAGTATGACATGTTCAGCAGTTATGCTACCTGCAAGTTTTCTTGATCTCGAGATGTTACCATGATTCATTGGCCTTTGTTTTAAATCTACATTTGTTTTACTGATGGGGCAATTACAGAAATATATTTTATCATATAGAACAGCAAAAAATAATACCCTAAAATACATTTAACTGTGTTATGGAAAAAGGTATTGACGATGTACTATTTGAAATCCTTGTTTGGTCTTAATTTATCGTATATTAATTCTTACTCTCTTTATCTCTTTCTCTCTCTATCTCTCATATTCAGACTTTAAAATTAGTTTTCAAGATATACAAGCATAGGATAAAGTAATTGTAGAAATCATACTGGGAGTACTTATGTTTTGATAAGACTTAAAGCATCTGTTACATATTGTTATTTATTTAATTTTGGTGTTAAAAATACAATTATTTAATTTTATAATTATATGCTGAACTCTTCCTAGTGGATTAGAAATGAATTGTTTGCTTATGCTTTTTTTTTCCTCATTCTCCCTCCCTCCAAATTGCAGCCTAACTCAGAAGTTCACATACATTGGAAAGGTGCTGCTGAAATAGTTTTAGCTTCATGCGTGAAGTATATTGATATTGACACAAACGATCAGTTGGTAGCAATGGATGAAGAAAAGGTCCGAGGAAATCGCTTCTTTTTCAGATTGCTTGGTCTTTTCTTTATATTGTTTTTACCTTGCATATCTAAAGGCAGTTGGGTTTGTTAAATTGAGGGAAAAATTCTTATGTGAGTTGAAATTTTACAAGTGACTGAAATTGTTGCTGTTGATATTAAGGACTGAAAATTGGGAATATGAAAAAATTTTGGTTTGTTTAACATCTTTTACTGACTAGGTATTTTATGACATTTTTCATTCATTTGCAGGCTACATATTTTAAGAAAGCAATTGATGATATGGCTACTCGTAGCTTGCGTTGTGTTGCAATTGCATATAGACCGTATATGGAAAACATTTCAGATAACGAGGAAGAACTTTCTCAGTGGGTACTACCAGATAATGACCTTGTTTTGCTGGCTATTGTTGGTATAAAGGTATATGTCTTCATGGAAATATGAGTGGTAGAATAATACATCTGAGGTTTAGTTGGAACAATATTTTAGGGGTTGCTCTTTTGTGATTTCATCCTGTTGAAGACCATTTTGCCGTTCCTTGGAAACATTGTCTTAGGAATTTACTGTTATGAAATTTATTTATCATTTTTTGGCATAATTATATGTCGCTATTGGGTGGAACTTTGATATTCTGCCATGCATATTTCAGCTGTCTTTGTTTTAGAGCTTAATACTACAGATTAGGCCTCTAACTGTAGTCTGTAGCTTCAGATTTTGGTTGTAGTGTATTGTAACCCATTTATGAGGGGTGCCTTGTTTTGAATCCTTCAATGTGATTGTATTCGTTGTTTTGAATTTGCTCTGCATTTAAATGTGAATATGTGTTCGGGCTTGGGTCACGTGGCAAGCCCATTGAACTTGCAGGTGTGTGTGTCAGAGTTTATACTATAGCGTGGACCATTTCCTACAACCATCTGTTTTTAGTTGTAGTAGTTAATTAATACTTTACATAGATGGTTAGTGAACATGACCTTGGGAGAATGCTATTAAACGTCTCCATCATAGGCTTTTCTATCTTTCTTGTATGAAATTTATTTTTTAAAGGAATACTTCATTGTTTACTATATGTACTAGGAATGCTTGAAGTGATCACTTCACCTTCTTCATGGTATGCTTGAAGTGATCTCTTCATGGTTCTTGAAACATGACACGAGTTCACCAAAAGAAAACATGTTACCTAGATATAAACTTACATATGTCAACATTTAATTTTAAGCAGATGTTTTGTGATTTTTTCGCTTATACAGCAAATACATGCAGGATCCTTGTCGGCCAAGTGTCAAAGATGCAGTGCGACTATGCCAAATTGCTGGTGTTAAGGTACTTATACACTGAAATTTAGCTGTTTAAAATGTTGAAAAACAGTTTAATCTTATATTTGCAGTGTTAGGGCATCAACCTATCTGGGTATGCTTTTCATTTTAGCTTTCATCTATTTCATTTTTTTTTTTTTTTTTTGGTTGGAATTATTTCTTCTCCGTGGTGATGGTGGTTGTGTTCTACTGAACTGGCTTTTAGCTTTTAAATTTTGATTCGCTCACATTTTGCATTTTCATTTGCATGTTAGCCATACTTTTTCTTTTTGTGTGAGTTTGCACATTAGCCACAGTTGGTTACCATTTTATCTTTAATTCGATTGTCCTGATTGGAATTTAAAGAAAATAGCTGGTAATCAATATCATGCCACTGCATGTAAACAAGTAGGAGCTAAGTTGTTTGCATATTCTATTGGCAAGTTTTAATGTTAACCGTAATAAATTTTTGTTTTCCTCGTATATATGCATTACACTTGAATCCTAGTTACACTAACGCTATTTCCTTTAGAACCTTTCAAACTATTCTGTTCTATTTATCGTCTAAAGTTTTATTACCAAATGATTCATTTTATACATTTGATAGTCGTGAAATTTACCTTATATTCAATGACAAGGCATATCTAAGTTGCATATCTTACAACCCATTATTTGATTGGCTGTTTATGGTGGTCATTGGTTGTGACAATCTTAGCTAAAACATATATTTATGTCATGCAGTTTTTATTGTTTTTGTTTGTGTTTTTAGAGTGCCAGTGATAAAATTAATTTTTGGAGCTCGGTTCAAGTCCATTCTCCTTTTCAGTTTAATGTTTAATCTTAAAATTTTCTCAAAGTCAATGATTACTTATTAGATATGGAAATAATGGGATGAAACTGTTCAAAGAAATTGGTGGGACTATACTGTAAGTTGTGTCTGGTTGAATTTGTATGATACAATTCTTGGCCGACTGAAAATTTTAAGCTGTTTTTGTGCTTTATAATTCCTCTTTTTTTTTAATCATTTGGCTTATCATATGGTTTTGATGTAGGACTAACAGTAGAAATATGAACTGGATAGGGAATTTAGAGAGAGAGAATTTGGGATTGGAAACATAAAGGGGAGAAACTCAGAAGAATAGAAGGTTGGAAAACACAATAATCATTCAATTCATCATTCAAGTCTGACAGAGCCTTTTATAGTTGCTAAAATAAAATAGATAAACATCTAAAACTCCTGATAAAGATATAAAGATAAAACAAACCTGAAATAATCTCTTAAGGAGATAATTATTGATAACTAATATTCCCCATCAGGTTTGTAACCCACGAAATGATAATATTAATTCCTAGCTGATTTCTGAAATTTTTGTCTGGTTGAAATTCATCAAACCTGCATTTATTGAAGTCATGTAATTAAGGTACTATTATAGTTCTTTATTGGAACCCTCATGTCTTTCTCTTTAGCTAACATAGCTTTTTGGGGAGTGCTGTGGTTTGTTAAAGTTGCAATCGGATACAATAAATTGTGGTTTGATCATTTGTTTATTTTTATTGGTATTTATATGATGTGAATTTAGGAGTAAAAGCTCTCAACTTCATTTTGTAAGACTTCATTGTTCTCTTAGATTAAATTTATTTTTTTGCCTTTGATAATTACTATTGGGTGTGCTTTGTGCGTTATATGGAAGTCCTTTGTAGTTTATACCCGGTATCAGAAAGAAATAATCTGACAGTCTGTTATGATAAAGAGTTAAGTATCCACACTTTAATGCCTAATTGGATTAAGATTCTAGTAACTGAATTGCCAGTATATATATGAAGTCGTCTTCTGTTTTTCAAATTTCAATGCTAAGTCTTGAGTATTTCTGGGTGGAAATTCTGTTGAATTCCATTTAATATGTGAAAAATTCAGAAATTCTGTTTTGATATGTGAAAAAAATAATATAAAATTCTGAGTATAATAAAGCTTCTGTTTTTTTTTTGGTCATTAATATTTGCACTTGAAATTGAAGGGCATAGATCATTGCCGCTGTCTACTGAAATGTAGTTTAACAAACTTCAATTTGTTAAACCATAGGTACGGATGGTGACAGGGGATAATATTCAAACTGCAAGAGCAATTGCTTTGGAATGTGGTATACTATCTCCGGAGGCAGATGCAACCAAGTCCAATATAATTGAGGGAAAAGCATTTCGTGAATTGCCAGATTCAGAAAGAGAAGAAATGGCTGAGACGATTTCAGTATGATACAAGAGTCAACTTTTTTCAATTTTTCATGTAATTAGTTTTGTATATCTTAGTGAAGAATTTACTTTGAATAGCTTGGGAAAATTAATTTTATTGTTGTATGTTTAGGTTATGGGACGGTCTTCTCCAAATGATAAACTTCTTCTGGTGCAAGCATTGAGAAAGAGGGGACATGTTGTTGCTGTAACTGGTGATGGCACTAATGATGCTCCTGCCTTACATGAGGTGTGATGCTGGCTTCCTACTAAAATATCTTATGAAGTGTGTACTTATAATTTCATTTTCTGGAGTCTAATATGACTGTTTCTGTTTAGAATTGATAGATTTTTGAATGTGTTTTCTATTAGATATTTGACCTGATTCCATGGGTGGGTCATTGCTAGTTGTGTTTTGAATAGCGGTTTCTTATTCTACCCTGATTATCTATGCATTTTCTTCAGTGCTGCAAGTAAATGGCCAGTAGAATGAATATCAGATGTATTATATATAATGTTGATCATTTTGCTTATAAAGTGTCAATCATTTTGCTTTGTAAATCGAATATATAATTTGGATCCTGTAATCATCCAATATTTGTTTGCTTGGTGAATTTTAGGGAGCAACAGTATAGCTGGTTTGCTTTTCTTTGTAGTTCTACGTCACTGCCAAAGATGATTACTTAGCTTTTTATCATTCTAAAATTTTAACATTTTGATTTCCTATCTCAATGTTCTTTTATGGAATTCTATTATTTTGGTGTTCAGGCGGACATTGGTCTTGCAATGGGTATTCAAGGGACTGAAGTCGCTAAAGAGAGCTCAGATATCATTATTTTGGATGACAATTTTGCTTCAGTTGTAAAGGTTAGCTGTTGTTGTATTAGCTTTTATCCTTGCAGTTGACAGTGGAAAATTCCAGCTTGCTTTGCATCTGTGCTGGCTTTCTTATTGCTATATGCCTTAATTATTTTCTGAAAAATTCTTTGGTGTTGTATTTTTATGGAAAATCAAGTTTCTTTACTTTTTTCCATATAAGGTTTCCTGTTTCATGTGAAAGGAAAGAAAGTTAAATGAGCAAAACGGAAACCAGATTAAAAACTTGCGGGCCGAAATTGCATAGGATGTCATGAACATAATTACTCTCGCCCTTTCGAAATCAAGTTTGAAAAGAAACTTCGTTTTGGGATGTTGCAATTACCCCTTTGATTTCCAATCGATAGTTCCTCGGTAATCTCTTGCTGGATTGATATCAAGTTTATTAGAGTATAAATACTATTATTGGTCCCTTCCCTTAAAGCATAAGCTTTTGGATTGAGCAATAGTTAACATAGTATCAAAGCTTATTTGATCCAGCTGTCGCAAGTTCGAATCTTGGGAAGCGCCATTATATTAATTAAAAACTATATATTCACTACATAGAGCAAATTGGGCCTGTGTATCAATCCATGTGACAAGCCTTGCAGATCACCCCTTTAATGTGATGTGAGGGTGTATATAGAGTATAAATACTATTTTTGCGCTCTGGCTCAATAGCTTAAGCTTTTGGATTGAGTGATTACTAATAAGGCTGTTATAATCACCTTTAACTTTCCACTATGGGTTGTATCTTTTTGTGTTAATCCACCATAAATGTCCCTTATTTGACACAATTTGAGTGGAGATGCTGTTTCAAATCCATGTGTTCATTTGGGGTGAAACTTAAATTAATTGACATATTTTACATTCATATGTAATTTTAATTTTTGTGCTGATTATAGGTTGTCAGATGGGGACGATCTGTATATGCAAATATCCAGAAATTCATCCAGTTCCAGCTAACTGTCAATGTTGCAGCTCTTGTTATAAATTTTGTGGCAGCGGTTTCCTCCGGTGATGTTCCACTAAACGCAGTGCAGGTCTCTCTCCCTCTCTCTCTCTCTCTCTCTGTGGCTAAAGTGTGTGCAAAAGTGGGTTTACTGTTGTGCTGAATGCTTTCAATTGTTTTTTCCTTTGCTTAGCTTCTCTGGGTCAATCTTATCATGGATACTCTTGGAGCGCTAGCATTGGCTACTGAACCACCGACAGATCACCTGATGCACAGGCCCCCAGTTGGTCGAAGGTATGACATATGTAAATGGTGATTTATATATATATATATAGTGTCCTTCTCTAGTCAGGTCGGTCCTGACTAGACTCTATTCAAAAAATGAAAAAAAAAACTAGAGAATTATTCTATATATATATATATAACTGTTGTGGAAAATCTTTGGTTAGGAAATAATTAGTTTGGAACGAATATACGATGGAGTTTATAATATTCCTGAATTTATAGAACCTGAACTTGATGCTTTCCTAAAACCTACAAAACTCATTTGTCTTTGTAAATTCTGTTTTCAGTGAATTTGCAATGATGATATGTTTCTAAATGCTATTATGGCTAATGTATTTTATAGGTTTTAACTCTTAGGATAATCCAATGTTTTGCCAGCAGTGTTGTCTTTTTTTCTCCCTACATGTACTGATGCAATCTTGCATGTATTCTAGGGAACCTCTCATAACTAATATAATGTGGAGGAACCTCTTAATACAGGTATAATACTTTTTTCCACTGGTTATGATTTTTTATTGTTACTGTGTAGAAATTTCAGGTAGATAATTGTTGATCTCTTTCCATTCTAATAAATCGGTTGTCTTTGGTGCTCTTGGAATTATCAGGCTATCTATCAATTAAGTGTTCTGCTTGTCTTGAATTTCAAAGGGAAGAGTTTACTTCATCTAGAGCATGACACCAGTGACCATGCTAACAAAGTGAAGAACACACTGATATTCAATTCATTTGTCATATGCCAAGTAAGTTATAACACAAATAGTGGGGAGGAAATCTCTTTTAGTTTGAGCACATTTTGTCATAGTTTTGAGTAATTTCATAGCTAACCAAAAATCTGACCTGAAATAACTGGTTTTAGACACACCTAAGCTGTTGTATTTGCATCGGGACATTAAATCAGAGCTGCTATGGTGTGACATTTAAATTTAATAATGTCTATTTGTGTTGTTGCTGTGCTTTAGCAGCGAGACTGCAACCACATCTGCAGAAGAATCATTTATTTCCTATCTTAGTTGAAACATATATTCCTGCACTCACTATCTTCATTTGTAACTTCTACGTCTGCAAAAGAATCATTTCTCTGCTCCTTAGTTGAAACATATATTCCTGCACTCACTATCTTCATTTGTAACTTCTACGTCTGCAAAAGAATCATTTCTCTGCTCCTTAGTTGAAACATATATTCCTGCATCTACTATCTTCATTTGTAACTTCTATCAGTAATTTTTCACTCATAGTTGAAAGTACCAGACTAGTTTCCACTTTCCAGCATTGTTTATTCTTTATTTACATGTATTCATTTCTAAGAGTTAACTGTTGAACTGCAGATCTTTAATGAATTTAATGCTCGGAAGCCAGATGAAAAAAATGTTTTCGCAGGAATTACTAAAAACCGTCTTTTTATGGGGATCGTGGCACTAACTATTGTACTTCAGGTAAAGACTGGTTTAACTTGTTTGGTTGTCTATTTGCGCATCAAGTACTGTATTATCTTACATTTTGCTTCTTTCATGCAGATACTTATCATCGAGTTTCTTGGGAATTTCTTTTCAATCGTTAGGCTTAATTGGAAGTACTGGATAATATCAGTTGTGATTGGTTTTATAGGGTAATATTTGCATCCTGCATGCCAATGTCTACTTTCTATGAAATTCCTTTTACAAAGTCAATTTCTCATTAAGGAACATTTTATAGTGAAGAACAATTAGTTGCAAAACAAAGATGTAGTTTTGAGAGGTCATTTAGATACAATAAGCAGTGGCATAAGTCTATTAGGTTATTATCATCTGACCTTTGTAACCAAATTGAAGCCTTTTTTGTTTCCTCCTTTAAACAGCTGGCCCCTTGCTTTTCTTGGGAAGTTTATACCTGTCCCCGCAACTCCCCTGAGTAGCGTTTTCAAAAGAATGAGTTGCTGTTTCAAAAGTCGTTCTCGACGAAGTAATACGCCAAGTAAGGATCCTAAAATGCCTTCTTCCCCTTATGACTTAATTTTACAGTGTGATTTGCTAAATCTTTGGGTCTATGCTTATTTGCCTAGCAGCAGGTTAAACAAAGTGCAGGGCAGTCCAATCTCAGTGAATTGGACCGCACTGGTTGTGGATATACTCTCCTTTTTGGCTCACACTGGTTGACAAAGATTTGCACAGGATCGAAATACCTTAAGTTTGTTAAGAAAATTAAAAATAGAAAATACCAATTTTCTCTTTTGGTGGTATTGTTGATACAAACTTTAGGGAGAGGCATAGAATGATTTCGATCAAACTTGTGTTGCAATTCAGTTTTAGTGGTATGTTTCTTTGTGAAATCCTTCCTGTGAGACTGAGAATGAGTAAATTTCAGTTACTTGGTGTGCTGCAAAACATTGTTAGACACTAATTATTTCAAACATGATTGGTAATTGTTTTTTATTTTAGAAAGTTTTTATTGGACAAACTTAATGTACTACTTTTTAGATCGTTGGGGTGTGAGAAATTTGGCCCAAGAGAATCAAACATTCAACTTGTATCTATCTGAAAGAGGTGAAAACATGCTCCACTACTTAATGTAAAGAAAGCAGAAAACATGAGGTCTAATTAAGACGACTAATTTTTATATTTTTAAATCTTTTATAATATCACGAGTCCATGTATACGCAGAGACTCAAATTCAGATAAAGTTCTTTTTAATTCCAGGTTGAGTGGTATGCATATCGCACACGAGTTTTATCCCCTCTATACCTCGAAAAAAAAGGAAGGGAAATTATTATTCTCTCCCCTGTAGTTTGCCATATTCTTCATTTTCTCCCCTTCAGTTTCAAAATTCTCTAAATTCTCCCCTCCTATGTACAAATACAACCAATTTCATCTTATAAAAATAGGCATAAGAGGGGGGAAATTGGAGAATTTTGAACCTATAGGGGGGAAATGGAGAATACGGCAAACTATAGGGGAAGAATGATAATTACCCAAAAAAAAAAAATATAGATGTCAAATGTCAAATGTTCAACAAGGTGGCCAGCTACCCTGACACCAATGACATTATTTAATTTATTTTCCTTAAAAATCCGAAAATTGTAAGTCCAGGTTGGGAAATTTTCGTGGGAGGGACTGAGCCCCGCCTTTACCACCAGTCCACCTCCGGTTTGTATAATATGTATAGTGAAATTATACCATTTTTATTTAAAAATATTTATTTTTTAAACCATCAACAAATGTGATTGGTTTATACATTTGGCGCATGATATGAAAATTAGGTTTAAGTTTTAGTTTTGTTTTTAGTGTTTATAATAATTTTTTTTTTTTTTTTTGAAAATGGAATTCATTAAAGAGAAAAGGATTACAAAACAATTGGGCAATCGTCCAAAACTAGAATTTCCACAGACAGCGGACAATCTTCCAACCAAACGGATTTACCAACAAAACTAAGACCAAGCTTAGCAAGACTATGAGCAACCTTATTAGCCCCACTAGGAACAAACTGAACAGAAGTAAAAAACGAAGAACCTAAAACATACTTAATATCATGAAGAATCACCTCAATATCAGAGCCAGGAAAAATATTTGACTCGATCAAATCTACAATAACTTTAGCATCTAATTCTAAAGAAGCAGGGACAAGGCCCATTTCCGCAGCCAACCTCAAACCTCTTAAGAATCGCCATAGCTTTAGCAATCTGGGGATGCAACAGCGCCCCAATATGAAGGCACAAGGAAGCCATAACATGGCCCTGACTATTGTGAATAACAACACCAATGCCGGAAGACAAACTACTGCTGCTTAACGCAGCATCAGTGTTAATCTTGAAAAAACCATTCGAAGGAGCTCTCCAAACAGGAACCTGCTGATGAATGACAGACCTGCAGTCCTCCAACCCATTGGCACTACGAAAATCCTTTAAGAAGTTAGCAGCCCACTCAAGAATTTCAGACTCATGGAACATCTCAGAAGAGTGAACCAGCTGGTTCCTTCTATACCAAATCCTCCACCAAACAACACAAAGAAGCTCAAATTCTTTTATAGTAACTCTATCTTTGCTGAATAAAGAAAAATCAAAGAAAGTAGAAGAATGTAAAACTTTTCCGTTACCAGATAAAACAGAAGCCGTTCGAACATACTTCAGAGAAGGACACCGCCAAAGGGCATGCAAAAATGTCTCAACACCTTTGGAACAAATCGGACAAACCCTATCAATCTTCATTTCACGAGCAGTAAGCACAGACTGCGTTGGAATTCTGTCAGAACAAGCTCTCCAAACGAAATTTTTAACCTTGGATGGAAGATGAAGTTTCCAAAAGAATTTCCACCAAGAAATTGAAGGACATAAACCTAAACCAGAAGGATTGGAGGAGGAAGACTTGGCGAGCCAGTAGCCGCTCTTAACCGAATAGGAACCCAAATTATCGAAATGCCAAAAAACACTATCAGGCAAATCAAAACCACTTAAAGGAATGCTCAAAATAACCTCGGCCTCTTCCTTAACAAAGGATTGACGAATCAAGGCCTCATTCTAGGAACAAGGAGACAGTTTAAGATCTGAAACGGTGGCTCATTCGCTGAGAACCAGGGGAGAAAAAACTTTAAAGGTGGTCAACTTCGGAATCCACCGATCCTTGTAAGATAAAAGTAGAGCGTCCATTACCAATCCTTTTTCTATAACCCTGCTCGATAAGCTCTTTACCCCAAAAGAGACTGTTCCATAAATAGGAACCATTCTTGGACTTCTCAGCACCCAAAAAATCTGAATCCAGATAATAACAATTCTTCAGAACTCTAGCAACCAAAGAATTAGGATTGAGAATAAGACGCCATCGTTGCTTAGCTAAAAGGGCTTTATTGAACGCACCAAGGTCCCTAAAACCAAGACCACCCTCAATCATAGGCTTAAACAACGAATCCCAAGAGCACCAATGCATCTTACGCTTGGCACCACCACTACCCCACCAAAAATTGGCGCACATTCGGTGTAAGTCAGCATTGAAAAAGGCAGGAAGTTTGAACAGGTTCATCGAATAAACAGGGATGGATTGAATGACAGCCTTGAGAAGCATCTCTCTACCCCCGCTTGAAAAGAAACGGTCAGACCAACTCTGCAATTTATTCCAAATTCTCTCTTTTAAGCTATCGAAAAGAGAACGTTTATTCTTACTGGTAACACACGGAAAGCCAAGATACTTTTCATGGTGATTCACAATCGACATACCTAGAGCATCTGCCAAAACACGCCTAAGAGGATCGAAAACTTGTTTGCTAAAGCAAACAGCCGACTTCTAAAATTTAATGCATTGACCAGAAGCCAACAAATAACTATGAAGCATCATCTTAATGTGAACACATTCCTTAATAGTAGCTCTAGTAAAAAGGAGACTATCATCCGCAAAAAATAAGTGGGTGAATTTTGGACCCAACCTACTACATCGGAAACCCGAATAAATACCTTGTCTCTCTGAAGCAGCAATCAGACTTGAAAGGCCTTCAACATAAATGAGAAATAAATACGACAAGAGGGGGTCACCCTGTCTCAGCCCTCTAGTAGGTTTAATGAAACCTCTGACTTTCCCATTAAGAATAAACGAGTAAGTAACTGAAGTCACACAATCCATAATTTTCGCGATCCAAGAATCATAAAAACCCATACGTCTCATCATACCCTCCACAAAACTCCACTCCACTCTATCATAAGCCTTAGACATATCTAATTTGAGAGACATAAAACCTTTCTTATTACCATTCACCTTCCGCTTAAGAGCATGCGAACACTCAAAACCAACCATCGCATTGTCCGTAATTGACCTTCCAGGAATGAACGCACTTTGCGTATCAGCAATCACACTATCAAGCACCATACGAAAACGGTTCACTAAAGCTTTAGAAACACATTTATAAACCACATTACACAAACTAATAGGTCTTAAATCAGCCATACGCACAACATTATTCACCTTCGGAATCAAACACAACAAGGAATGATTAATCGTCTCAACGGAGCGGCCATCGTTGAGACATTCAATACACAGATTAGTAACATCCTCCCTGACCACAAACCAAATTTTTTGGAAAAAACTTGCAGTAAAACCATCTTCCCCTGGAGCCTTAGAAGGACTCATCTGGAATAAAGCACATTTAACCTCCTCCCTAGTAAACCGAGTGTCAAGAAAAACTTTCAGGTTTGACGGAAGTCTAGCCTCCACTGAACTTAACACATCTTCTAACTGTAAACAAGAAGGACGCGAGCTAGCAAAAAGAGCAGAAAAATAACTGCCAATAATACCCTCAATCTCATTCTCTACCGTCGACCAAGTCCCCTTATCATCAAACAGGTTGAGAATTTGATTACGTTTTTTCCTTGCGGAAGCTTTTGCATGAAAGTATTTAATATTCCTATCTCCCTCTTTGAGCCAGGTAACCCGAGAATGCTGACACCAAAAAATCTCTTCCTCCTTTAATAAAACATCAAGCTCGGCTTCAATCTTCCTACGTCTTTCACCCACAACCTCACAACACTTAGATAACTCCTTTTTATCAGTGATTTTCTACGCATCACCCTTTTTGCTCAGAAAATTCCATTTCTAAAAAACACCTACACAATTAGACAATCAGTTGATGACCTTAAGCATAGAATTTCTACCATTAGCTGCCACCCAAGATTTCTGAACCAATTCCAGAAAATCCTTCTTCTCCACCCACACGTTTTCAAAATGAAAACGACGACCCCCCTTACACACATCCATCCTATCTGAAATCTCAAGCACAATAGGTCTATGATCCGACTTCCAAAAATCCAAATGTTTCACAGAATAAAAAGGAAAAAGAGTATACCAAGAAGTAGTACCCACACACCGATTGAGCTGCTCTTGAATCAACTGAGACGAAGCCCTCTGATTATTCCAAGTAAATTTAGAACCCAAATAGCGTAAATCCTTTAAACTACAGTCCTCTAGAGCGTTTTTGAAATTTTCCACAAGAGAAACTTGCCTACTACTTCCACCAGACTTCTTAACCAACATTAAGATTTCATTAAAATCCCCTCCCCCCAATCAAGGAAGAGATGATAAACCAGCCAATCTTCTTAATAAAGTCCAACCATAACATCTCTGACTAGTAATTGGATTTCCGTAAAACCCAGTTAATCTCCAGATTTTATTATTATGAGAAGTGACAACAGTATCGATATGAAAACGGGAATACGATAACAAAGAAGCGTCAACATCTACTTTCCACAACAGGCATAAACCACCTTTGTTGCCCTCACGATCCACCACTAATTTCGCATCAAAACCCAACTTAAGTCTAATAACCTCCATAGCTTTGTGATCACAGATAGTCTCCATTAAAAAGACTCTATCCGGACGATGTTCCTGCATAAGAGAATGCAGGACTCGGAACACTCGACTTCCTCCTAGACCCCGAGCGTTCCAGAATAAGGTTTTCATTGAATCCGGTAAGCCGGGAAATCATCCTGACTTGTCGATATCTCAATTGACTTAAGGTTAAAAGTAGTAAACATCTTTTGTTTCTTAACATCCGTGATAATAGTAGTCTCACCATTGTCACTGAATCTCTTGCAATTTACCATTTACTCAATCGGAACAGAAATTCGCAATCTACCTTCCCTAGCCCATCTCTTCCACTTCCCTTTTTTTTTTTACTCACCCCCTGATCCCTTACAGGAACATTCGTTCCCTTTTCTTCCAAATAACAAAGATCTACCCTTCCTTCTGAAACAGCACCGTTCATCCCAGTCTCACCATACGAACTCATAGGAAGACTATCACCAATGAACGTAAAAACAGAATGGTCCTGCGTAGTAATTAAATTATCCGTAACCAAACCTTTTACGTTCATCATACCACAATCCTCTTCGAAACTATCTTTCTTTCCAGAGGAAGCCACAACTGACACGGGTTTCCCCACCAAAGGAACACTTGTAACACAATTGTTCAACACATCCACTATATGTTGATTATCAACAACTTCCGACGAATTGACCAGACCTGTTATCCCCTCTCCAAAAAACTTCGGTCTCCACAAACCATCATTACTGCTTGGCTTCCCACTAGACTTTGCAGAATTCATAACTCCTCCATTCTTAACATGCACCTTATCTTTTTGAAAGCGTTGCTGCCAAGAGAATTTATTTTGACTAGGCGAGCTAGATGCCCTAAGCCATGGTCCAAAATCAAACTCCAAACTAGAAGCACTGACATCATGATCCTTCATTTTATGACACTCTTGAAACGAATGTCCAATGAGACCACAATGGAAACAATATTCTAGAAGCTTTTCGTACCGAAGAAGAAGTAAAGATTCCTCTCCCTTCACTAACTCTAATCTCAAAAATCTTTTCAAAGGCTTCAAGATGTCAATGGCCACTTTAAGACGCATATATTTCCCAAAACACTCTCCAGTCACACCCACATCAATGTTGACCAACTCCCTTATCAGTTGACCTAGAAACTCACCCATCTCCCAGTCATGCAAAGCAACGGCGCATTCGGAATCTGGACCCAAAAAACCACTCTGCTAAACCCTACTTTAGCGATTTCACCTGTACCAGAGAGTTTATCCAAAACCAGAAGACTTTTATCAAAACTCCAAGGCCCTCCTGCTAGAACTCTGAATCTATCACCCTGATTACGAAAATAGAAGAGAAAAGTGTTGTCTTGCACCACCTCAATCTCTAACTTCGTCTGCCAAATTCTTGGAATAATTGCCCTGAAAGCCTCCCTATTTATGTGTTTGTTGGACAAAATCTTGCCAACCAAACACAAGTCAAGTTTTTTACCCGCTGAATCCTTCAAAGTTTTACGAACACTCCACAATTTTTCATCTTTGCTATGTATAGAGAGAGAAGCACAAAGCTTTGAAATCTCCTTTTGATCCATACTAGTAAAACTTGGAAACCGGAAGAGAAACAAAGACAAAGCTACCAGCCGTAAACCCTACCAAAACCCTACTGCTTCTACGCTAGGTTTAGAGAGAAACCCGAGAAGATTTCTTTAGTGTTTATAATAATAGTCAAACTCAAACTCTTTTACCTAAAATAATTTATTTTCTTAAAAGCAATTGTGTTATTTATAAAATTTATAATTTATGTATTATTTTTTATCAATCAATAAATTATATATTATTTTATTAATTTTTTACTAATTAATAAAAATATATTAAGTTTATGAAATGATTAAGGAACACTTTAAGGTTGAAGTTGAACGTTTATTTATTTAATAGGATGATTCTATTGCTACCCATAAAATATCTAATATTAAAATATTAAAATTGTTAATTTTACTTCCTAAAGCTTTTATAGTTAACCGAAATGTATTGTCAGTCCCTGATCTCAAAAACAAAGAAACAAATTGTTTATTGTCCAATTTCACAGTTACTAAAAAAAAATGAATTGCTAATGCGGTTGTAACTTTTTAACAATTACCAACAAACCTTGGTATAAGTTTTGGTTGTCATCTCAAAAACATTAAACAAATGAATGAAAAATTAGTGCTATTGGGAGGCAAATGGATAAGAAGAGTAAAAAAAAAAAGAAAAAAAAAAAATTGTTTTCTTGTTTTTTTTGTTTTTTTTTTTAAGAGAATTGGAGAGGCCTTAAGGCCCTTAATCGATGACATCAGTATTTCAAATGGTATGTTGCACATTTTTTCTTGGGGGCTCCAATCCCCCCCATCCCCATTTCCCTATTTCCCCCAAACATATATAAATATAATTATAATATATATATATATATTATTTAAAAATCCTAACTCCCTAAGTATATATACACATTTTATATAAAATGCACTAATGAATTTTATTTTGTATTTGTAATGGAATGCATTTTTTTTTTTTTGGTTTAATTTGTAGTTTTTAGTCAAATGGGGAAATGAGGGAATGAGTGAAACGGGGAAATGAGGAAAAACGGGAAAAATTAGGGAATTGGAGATATGGATGGATATAGGTCCCCCTAAAATTCCCCATCCCCATTTTCCTCAAATGGGTGGGGGGTGGGGTTGGGATGGAGGAAGGATCTAAGAAGTGGGGATGGAGATGGGGGGACCTATATCTATTCCCATTCCTTAAATGTGCATCTCTACTAAAAAAAAAAAAAAAATGAATTGCTAATGCGATTGTAACTTTTTAACAATTACCAACAAACCTTGGTATAAGTTTTGGTTGCCGCTACTTGATCTCAAAAACATTAAACAAATGAATGAAAGATTAGTGCTTTTGGGAGCAAATAGATCAGAAGAGTAAAAAAAAAAAACGTTTTTTTTTTTTCTATGTGAATTGGAGAGGCCTCAAGGCCCTTAATCGATGACATAAGTATTTCAGATGGTATGGTCACACCGATACATTCAATCGAAAAACCAAATCATACAAGCAATTTAGAAAAAAGAAACAAAAATTTACACGGCCAATAATATTTAAAAGTAAATGTCTAATAATTTGAGATTCAAAAGAAATAAAAAATACAGTCAATTTAGAAGAAAAAAAAGTACTATATATTGTAAGTTGGTGGATTTCCACATGTCACTATGCATGTGTCTCTTTACTTTTTATGTGTCGATTGAGATGGGTAATTGCAATAAACACCCCTCATGATATTGCCTATATATAGCTTGTATTTGTAAAGGTTGTGGGTTGTTGAAAACTGATTACTTTCATAGTTTCATTCATATATAAAAGGCAATTCTCTCACTCGTTCATTTCTCCTTCTCTTTTATTGTATTTTATTCTTTATTTTCTTTGTTATTTTAATTCTCTCATATCTTCATCTATTTCTTTATTTTTACTCTTTATTCATTTGGTATTTAATTAATTATTGTTCCCTATTATGTTTCTAATTTATTTACAACACGTTATCAGCACGAATGCTGTTATTTCCAGAGCCTGAGGCCTCTGAATTTATTACCACTAGAACCTGGAGTTTCTAGATTTATTACTAGAACCTGAAGTTCTGAATTTATTACTACTGGGACCTGAAGTTCCTAGATTTATTACTAGAACTTCAAGTTCTGAATTTATTAATTATTGAAGCCTGAAGCTTCCAAATTTTTATTTATTAATACCAGAACCCGCAGTTCTGAATTTAATTTCTCGCACTTTACTTTTATGCAATTTATTTTACTGTATTTTATTTTCCCGCATTTATTTATTTATATGCTTTTATGAGATTGGCTATGCCAACCTACCGGAACCCACAGTTCTGGATTTATTTTTTCCGCATTTATTATTACGCATTTTATTTTGTAATTTTTATTTAAATAATTTGGTCACTCATCCAAAACCTGAAGTTCATGGATTTATTTATCATTGCTGAAATCTGAAATTTCTGGATTTATTCTTTTTATATATTTGAAGAATTAAAATTTCTCAGATTTTTGTCAGACCAGAAGTTCTGACTCCGATTGTGATTTTCGGATAACCAGAAGTTATAATTATGTCAAAAATTATAAATTTGAAATTTGCTGCACTGGAAGTGTCTGGGGACAATTATGATCTGAAAGCCCAATACCTAACGGTCACAGAACCATAAGTTCTATGGCAAGAACTAAAAAGACCGATTTGATAACCAACAAGAAGTTGCATTACCAAATGCCAGGTATCAGTGGCAACATTTACGTTTTCAAGACTTTAGATCAGTCTCTAAGTATAATACTGCTTTATTCAAAATCACTACACAGCTGAAATTGTGTGGTCAGGATGTAATCCGAAATCATTAATAAAAATAGTAAATTTTCTCCCCTATTCATTTTATCTCATTATTCTTCTTCATCTTATTTCTGTTATATTATCTATTATTTTAATTTTACGTATCTATTTAATTTTATGCAATTTATGTATCTGAATATGCCAACTAACTAGAACTTGAAGTTTCTGGATTTGTATAAATTATGTGTTGAGCCTAACTAGGTCAACCGTGAAGTTTCTGGAATTTAAACCAAGCTCGGCTAGACCGACTAACCAGAATCTGAAGTTTCTGGATTTAACATTATAATATTTAAGTTGGCACGGTTTTACAAACCGATCAGAATCTGAAGTTCTAAATTTTAATTTCAGTAAAAATATGGAGTTCTGGATTCATTAATATGTATATGAATGTCATACTTGAGACCTAAAGTTCCAAAATTCGAATTCTATATAGAACCTAAAGTTCTAATTTTGAATACAAAGTAATTGAATCTGAACTTGAAGTTCTTAAGTTTTAAACACGAAGTTCTAATCAGACTTGAAGCTCTGAATTCAATTTAAATTGTGATATTTAAAATTTTTATGTCAAAGTTTATTAGAACCAGAAATTCTGAATTGAATCAAGTTACGATTCTTTCATCTAGAAAGTCAATTTGTAATTTCTATTTAGAACTTGAAGTTTTCTGAATTTTATGAACCTGCAGTTCATGGTCGAACCGGAAGTTCGAAAGATCAATATGATTCACGATTTTGTTTTATGAAGTGATATATTTTCATATCTATATGTTTATACTTTTGATCACTCTATCTGATTTGCACTTTATTTATTTTTGTTTTTTGTTTTTGTTTTGTGAATAGATATGTCTCTAAACGATAAATTAATTGATGTTGAAAAGCAAGATACAGGAGATATATGTCTGGCCGATAGTGCAACGATGCATACAATTCTGCGGAATAAGAAATACTTTCTGAATTTGACTTTGCTCAAAGCAAATGTTAATACAATATCGGGTCCAGCAGATCTGATAGAAGGCTCCGGTAGAGCCATGATATTGTTACCAAACGATACTAAAATATGTATCAGTGATGCTTTATATTCTAGTAGATCCAGAAGAAATCTACTTAGTTTCAAAGACATAAGGGGTAATGGATATCACATAGAAACTATAAGTGATGAGAATATTGAGTATCTGTGCATTATTTCTCATAATTCAGGCCAGAAGCTCATTATGGAAAAGCTGCGTGGTTTATCATCTGGATTATATTACACTCTTATAAGAGGTGTAGAAATTTATGCAGTTATGAACCAGAAGTTCCCAGATCCAAAAATATTTATGCTTTGGCATGATCGTCTTGGTCACCTGGGATCTACAATGATGCGTAGAATCATTGAAAATTCTCATGGGCATCCATTAAAGAACCAGAAGATTCTTTTATCCCATGAAAATTTATGTACTGCATGTTCACAAGGGAAATTGGTAATAAAACCATCCCATTCTAAAGTTGGTTTTGAATCCCCATCATTCCTACAAAGGATTCAAGGGGACATATGTGGACCTATTCATCCACCAAGTGGACCGTTCCGCTATTTTATGGTCCTAGTTGACGCATCCAGCAGATGGTTACACGTTTGCTTATTGTCAACACGCAATGTTGCTTTTGCCAGATTACTCGCACAGATTATCAGGCTTCGGGCACATTTTTCTGATCATCCGATCAAATCAATCCGCCTTGATAATGCTGGTGAATTTACCTCCAAAACATTTGATGAATATTGCAGATCAGTTGGGATTGATGTTGAGCATCCAGTTCCACATGTTCATACTCAAAATGGATTAGCAGAATCATTTATCAAGCGTCTCCAGGTAATTGCGAGAACTTTATAATTACGAACACAATTACCAATTTCTGTTTGGGGACATGCTATTTTACATGCTGCTGCATTAATTCGTCTTCGTCCCACTGCTTATCATCAATATTCTCCTGTGCAACTTGTATTTGGCCATCAACCAGATATTTCCCATCTGTGTACTTTTGGCTGTGCAGTATATGTCCCAATTGCACCTACAAATAGAACTAAAATGGGACCCCAACGGCGTTTGGGAATATATGTTGGTCTAGATTCACCATCAATTATTAGATATCTGGAACCTTTAACTGGTGATCTTTTTACTGCACGATTTGTTGATTGTCATTTCGATGAGGGAAATTTCCCATCATTAGGGAAAGGAAATACTTCTCCTGAAGAGAAGCATGAATTTTCTTGGAAAGTTTCTGGTCTAACTCATCTTGACCCATACACATCTCAATGTGAAAATGAAGTACGCAAGATAGTTCATCTTCAAACAATAGCAAATCAGTTACCAGATGGATTTACAGATGCTACTAAGGTAACAAAATCACACATCCCAGCTGTTAATATACCAGCACGGGTGATTGTTCCAGAAGAACGATCTAAACAAATAGTAGCAAAAGAATCATCTACTGTACGCCAGAAGCGTGGTAGGCCACTTGGTTCGAAAGATACTGTTCCCCGAAGGAAGAAAACAAAATATCAGGATCATGTTCCTGAAATGATAAATAAATCCACTTTATCTGAATCAACTCCACAAGAGTTAGATGTTCCTGAAAGAACACAAGAGACCCCTGCAGGGGAAGAAATCTCTGAAGAGATACAAGAACATAGAAATGAGGAAATTTCTATAAATTATACAGGAGAAATGTGGAATCGTGAAGAAATAATCATTGATGATATTTTTTCGTATACAGTGGCTACTGAAATTTTAAATGATTATTATGAGCCTCATAACCTTAATGATTGTAGGCAAAGGTCTGATTGGCCTAAATGAAAAGAAGCAATTCAAGAAAAATTGACTTCATTAACCAAACGTAAAGTATTTGGACCAATAGTCCAGACGCCTGAAGACGTCAAACCTGTTGGATACAAATGGGTTTTTGTACGGAAACGTAATAAGAAAAACGAGGTAGTGCGATATAAAGCACGACTCGTAGCACAGGGTTTCTCGCAGAGACCTGGTATTGATTTTGATGAAACGTATTCACCAGTGATGGATACAATTACGTTTCGATTTCTAATAAGTTTGGCTGTTTCAGAAAGACTTGAAATGCGTCTTATGGACGTAGTAACTGTCTACCTATATGGCTCACTTGATTCATATATTTATATGAAAATCCCAGAAGGATTTAGAATGCCAGAAGCATACAACTCAAGACCTCGCAATTTATATTCAATTAAATTACAAAGGTCCTTGTACGAATTAAAGCAATCTGGGCGCATGTGGTACAACCGCCTCAGTGAATATTTGATTAAAGAGGGATATATCAATAATCCCATATGCCCATGTGTTTTCATAAAGAAATCAGAATATGGATTTGCTATTATAGCAGTTTATGTTGATGATATGAATTTGATTGGAACTCCTGAAGAGCTCCTGAAAACTGCTGAATATTTGAAAAAGGAATTTGAAATGAAAGACCTGGGAAAGACAAAATATTGTCTCGGTCTGGAGATTGAGCATAAATCAGACGGAATACTTATCCATCAATCAGCTTATATTGAAAAGATTCTAAAAAGATTTTGAAAAGATTTAATATGGATAATGCTCACCCATTAAGTACTCCTATGATTGTTAGAACCCTTGATCCTAAGAAAGATCCATTCCGACCACTGGAAGATGGTGAAAAGATACTTGGTCCTGAAGTACCATATCTTAATGCAATTGGTGCTTTATTATATCTGGCTCAATGTACTCGACCAGATATTGCATTTTCAGTAAATTTACTTGCTAGATTCAGTTCAGCACCAACTCAAAGACATTGGAATGGGATCAAACATCTTTTTCGTTATCTTCGTGGAACAAAAGATTTAGGGTTATATTTTTCAAAATCTAACAATTTTTCAGGTTTACTTGGTTATGCTGATGCCGGGTATCTATCTGATCCCCATAAAGCTCGTTCACAAACGGGGTATGTTTTTACTTATAAGGGCACAACAATCTCCTGGCGCTCCACAAAGCAAACTATTGTTGCTACATCATCTAGTCATTCTGAGATAGTTGCACTTCATGAAGCAAGCCGAGAATGCGTGTGGCTAAGGTCAGTAATTTCTCATATTCAAAATACATGTGGATTTTCATTTTCTACAGGAATGCCGACACCGATATTTGAAGATAATGCGTCTTGTATTGCTCAAGTTAGAGGTGGATATATCAAAGGAGACAGAACCAAACATATTTCTCCCAAATTCTTCTATACCCATGAACTTCAACAGAGCCGACAGATTGATGTTAAACAAATACGGTCTACGGATAATCTTGCAGATTTGTTTACCAAAACATTGCCTACATCAACTTTTGAGAAATTGGTATATGAGATTGGCATGCGTCAACTCTGCAAACTACAAGATTGATATTGAAGTTTCATTCAGGGGGAGCGTTCAATCAGGGGGAGAAAATTTTTGAATGAATGTATGTGTACTGTACTCTTTTTCCTTCTACCGGATTTTGTCCCACTGGGTTTTACTGGAAAGGTTTTAATGAGGCAGTTATAAACATACCCCCACCACTTGATCCTGAAGATCATTGTATATATTTTGCTGAGGTTTTTGTCCCACTGGGTTTTTCCTAGCAAATTAAAATACAAATGATGGAAATCCAAGGGGGAGTATTGTAAGTTGGTGGATTTCCACATGTCACTATGCATGTGTCTCTTTACTTTTTATGTGTCGATTGAGATGGGTAATTGCAATAAACACCCCTCATGATATTGCCTATATATAGCTTGTATTTGTAAAGGTTGTGGGTTGTTGAAAACTGATTACTTTCATAGTTTCATTCATATATAAAAGGCAATTCTCTCACTCGTTCATTTCTCCTTCTCTTTTATTGTATTTTATTCTTTATTTTCTTTGTTATTTTAATTCTCTCATATCTTCATCTATTTCTTTATTTTTACTCTTTATTCATTTGGTATTTAATTAATTATTGTTCCCTATTATGTTTCTAATTTATTTACAACACTATAATCATTTTTTTTTTCAGTCATAAATCAATGATAAAAATTAAAGTAAACATATATGTAGATATTCGAAATCTATCAAATCAATTCTTTATTCATTAATTTCTTATATTTTATTTTTGATGTTGATTTGATTTTGTATATATTATTAGGGTTTATAATTAATTGGGTGTTCAATTTATGGGTGTAGGAAGTAAATTTAAAATTTTAATTATACAACCATATACTTAAAAAAAAAAAATAAAAAAAAAAATAATTATATAATGGTTTCTTAAACGAAAGGATTTAACAACGAAGTAGAAGACAAAGGACAGCTTAGCGAGCAAGAAGGAGAAGAAGAATGGGTGTGATGTCGACGACGGCGATGGCGGCAACGAGTGTGATGATGATGATGATGAAAAATCATAAACATTTTGAAATTAAGAATTGTGTACGCAACCCAACCTCTTCTGATAAAAAGTTAGTAGGAGAATTTAATCCAAAAATATCAATAGAGAAAGCAGTAACCCCACCCAGCTCATGGTACACACACCCTTCGTTTTTCGATCTTGAACTCGACCGTCTTTTCTACACTGGCTGGCTTGCTGTTGGTTTGTTTCTTCTTCCATTCTTAATTTTCTACATCTTTTGCAATTTCAAGTTTATTTATTTTCTTCATTCTTTTCAGGTTATACTGAACAGATAAATGATCCTAGAGATTTTTTCACAGGCAGGTACAATTACAAAACTGATTAATACCCTTTATGAATTTTGTTTAGTAAGACTAGGAATTTCAAAATGATGATCATTTTAAACTGAAATTGCAGAATTGGACAAGTGGAGTTCGTGGTTTGCCGAGATGATAATGGAATAATTCATGCTTTTCATAATGTGTGTCGCCACCATGCCTCTCTTCTTTCTTCTGGAACTGGCAAAAAGTCCTGCTTTGTATGCCCTTATCATGTAAGTATTCTTATCATTCAAGATTGTGGGTGTATGATTGATGGATTTAGGATTGAAGGACAACATTTTAGTTTTATGATTTTGTCAATTTCATCACTCTAGTATGTAATTTTTCATTGATAAAAAACTAAACACGTAAAACCACTTTCAATTCTAATTCTTCAGGGATGGACATATGGGCTAAATGGTGCGCTTCTTAAGGCGACTAGAATTTCAGGAATACAGAATTTTGATGTAAATGTATGCTACATTATCAATCTCATTTTCATTCTTGTAAAACAATTTTCAATCTACTGTATAATTTGGTTGTTTTTTCTTGCATTGTTGAATAGGAGTTTGGGCTAGTACCTCTGAAAGTAGCTACTTGGGGACCATTTGTTCTTCTTAATATGGACAAAGAGAATACACATCAACAGGAAATTGAGAGTAACGCAGTGGCAAAAGAGTGGCTTGGTAGCTGCTCAGAGATATTAAGCCTCAATGGAGTTGATTCATCATTAAGTTTTGTAAGCAGACGTGAATACACCATCGAATGTAATTGGAAGGTATATGTGGTTCTATGTGTGTATAGTTGTATATACGCCCAATGTTAGTCTCTGTAGAATAGCTTTTGAATAATGGCATCATATAAGTATAATAAAATTGAAGTTTCCTCAACATCAAAAAATATTATCAATTCTAAGCCTAAAGTTTTCACGGAGAATTAAGCTGTACCGACACAGTGTCCATAAGCTTCATAAATTGTGTAGCTCTATGAACATGTTCACAGACTCTAATGGTAATGTATTATGTATTGTTTTTCTTTCTTTTCAGGTGTTCTGTGACAACTACTTAGATGGTGGTTACCATGTGCCTTACGCACATAAGGGCCTTGCATCTGGTCTGAAGCTTGATTCTTACTCAACCACAGTATGCTGTTGCTCAGCCTATCTAATCATTCTGTGGATTTTTATATTAGTTTGAACAAGTTACTCCCATGTTGCACCGACACACCCACTTAGCATCACCTTCCTAGATAACTCATATTTGATATTCCTAAAATAGACTTGATGCACTAGTTTGATGTTTGAAATATATAAAATAATATTCATATATTTGCATCTTATTGAAGTAAATGCTTTCTGTGGGGCAGACATTTGAAAAGGTTAGCATCCAACGATGTGAAAGTGGCTGCTTAGAAAGCAAAGATAATGTTGATAGACTTGGATCTGAAGCTTTATATGCTTTCATATATCCAAATTTCATGATTAACCGGTACTTGCTTTATAATTCATAATTAGATTTGTTTGGTATCTCTATCAATTGGTTCCTCTAATTTGTTTCCCCTTTTAATAGCTTTAGTGTTTTGGTTCTTGTAGGTATGGACCTTGGATGGACACCAATCTAGTAATCCCATTGGGTCCTAGAAAATGCAAAGTGGTATTTGACTATTTTCTTGAAGATTCTCTTAAGGTAATTTTCCGCTTTGTGAGTAACATGCACTTATATGTATTGGCTTTGATCATGCATCTACAGCACTGTTCCTGGCTCACAATTGCATAGATTTTGCACATCTATATTTTGAGTTGTTCTGGTATATATGAAATGTTTTCATTTTCAATCCAATCGAACTGTGATCCTTGATTTGTTTCGACCTCAGGACGACAAAGCTTTCATAGAGAAAAGTCTAGAAGATAGTGAAAAAGTGCAGGTATAAACTGATTATGATCTCTAGGCCATTAAATGTTTCAAGTCTTACAATTTTTCTGTTTTGAAATTGTGCAGATGGAAGACATAATTCTTTGTGAAGGAGTTCAGAGGGGCCTTGAATCTCCTGCATATAGTAGTGGCAGATATGCACCCACTGTGGAAAATGCAATGCACCATTTTCATTGTTTGCTATATGATAACCTCGTCAATTAAAATAAAATACTTCTTTCATGTTATATTTTTCTTCTGGTTTCACACCATATCAATATCCAAAAGGAAATTGTAAAATAAAATAAAAGAAAAAGAGGAGGAAAACACTACTTTCTAATTATATATAATGTATAATCCCCAGTTATTTTCCTTTTTAATTTGATAATATTATCCTGTTATATGTTATTTATTTTCCACTATGTACATATTTGTTTCTCAATATATGATAAATACGATCAATAGAAAATTAATGTAAAAACTGTTTGACTACAAAGTGTTATATAGTCTTTTGAAAGGAAAACTATATTAAACAAGCAAACATACAAAGGGTACTTTTCGTTTTTAGAAACATTTAAAGCCATTTTCGAAAGAAAAAGCCGAGATTTTAATAATAAACGACAACAATAGAAAAAAAAAAAAGGGAAAGAATCATTTCCCCCCCTATATTATACCATATTGGTAAATCTCTTCTCCGTATTTTGCTTATTGGCCATTTTACCCCCTCAAAACAAAAGTATTCACCACATACACCATATCGTTACTTTTTTCATTAAAATGAAAAGTTGACCGTTATCTTGAAGGGTGTTGACGGTGATTTTTGGATCGACTCGGTCAACAATATTATGTTAATAAAAAACGAATAAACAAAGAAAATCAATCAACACATGCAAGATGAATTTTACGTGGAAAACCCTTGAATGGGAAAAAACCACGGTGCCCCTTGAGGGCGAGAAAAATCACTACGAATTGTTTATAGTTTGCACACTCAAATCTCTCATACAATAGCTTGATTATTCTCTCTGATCTCGAACCCTTTTTCATGGGTGTTGAGGTTCTATTTATATTGATTTTTTCTAGGGTTTCCCGTGCCCATGCCGTGTTGGTAGGGGAGTCCCTATTTTGTGTTGTATAAGGAGTCCAGAGTCTACAGATAACTTCTTTAGGGTTTGTTTCCTGTTTGGACTCTTCCTTGTTTGAAGAAGATTATATTCTGTTCGGAATAGGATTTAATCCTCGAATCTTGTATCTGATTAAACCCTTGTTTTGTCATGGAAATATACTTGGAATTGGATAAATGGATCACCCTTTCCAGCTGTATATCTTTGGCGAACGCCTTAGATTGGCGAGCGCATTTCGCCTCTCCGCTGGACAAACAGTTGTGGCGAACACTCTTTTTCTTTGAATCGGCGAGCGTGCCTACTGGCACTCCTTTTGACTGATTTCCTCCTGTTGACGAGTCAATGGGTGACGTGTCTATGTCTTTATTGCTTCTTTGCTGACGTGTTCTTTTATCAAATTTATACATACAACAAAGGGCATTATGGTAACTTTAACAAAAAATGAAGGGAAATTATCATTTCCCTCCCTTGAAGTTTTCCATATTAGATAAACTGGTCCCTCTAATTTCAATAATAGTCAGTCAACCCCTTGAAACTCTAAATATTAGTTATTTTACCCCTTTTATCAAATCAAAAAATAAAAATACCTCTATCATGAATTCAACTTTCGACCGTGTACTTAAGAGCCACACACTCTAACCAATTGAGCTACTCCAGCTAGCTGTTGAAGAATTGTTGATTTAAATGTTTATATTTATATAATATTAAACAACAACAATAGAAAAAAAAGGTCAAATGTTCAATCCTTGATAAAGGTGTTTATGTTTATATATATATATATACACACATTTAAATCAACAATCCTTCAACAGTAAGCTGGAGTAGCTTAGTTGGTTTGAGTGTGTTGCTTTTAAGCACAAGGTCGAAGGTTTAATTCTTGATAAAGGTGTTTTTATTTTAAAATTTGATAAAAGGGGTAAAATGACTAATATTTAGAGTTTCAGGGGGTTGATTGGCTATTATTGAAACTAGAGGGACCAGTTTATCTACTATGGAAAACCTCAAGGGAGGGAAATGATAATTTCTTTTCATTTTTTTTTGTTAAAGTTACCATAATGCCCTTCAAGATAATGGTCAATATTTCATTTTAATGGAAAAAGTAATGGTAGGGGGGTATTTGGCGAATACTTTTGTTTTTAGGGGATAAAATGACCAATAAGCAAAATATAGAGGGAGATTTACCAATATGACATAATATAGGGAGGAAATGATTCTTTCCCCCCAAAAAAATCACAACAAGATGATTATTATATGTATATATCAATCCAATTTAAGTTTGCATTCTGGGGTGCATTTATCAGCAAAATACTATTGGTGATAGGCTGAGAGCTTATGAAAGAGTAAAAGCACCATGCTGGGGGAATCTATATAGATGGGTTTTTTCCTCTGGTCAAAACGTTACTAAACCATACGTTTAATTTGTGATGTTATGAAACCGTTTCCACAACGTTATATAACTTTAGTCCCGATTAGAGAATTGTTGCTATATAGATTTTAATATTAGTAGTGTTAGATAATCCCAACTCATATCTCAATTTTTTTATGTGATAATTTAATTCACACGACATGTGTTAATTGAAATAAATTATCATTAATGTATATCCATTTTTTTTTTGAGGGAAATGTATATCCATTTATAAAGTGAGGGTCATCGTAGTCTTATTTTTCATAATCTTTTCTTAGTGATACAAAGATATCACATGGTGAAGATTTTTTTTTTTTTTTTTTCTCTCATATGATGTGAGCCAATGTTTGTTTACTATTAAAAAATAGGTTAGAAAAATGTAAAACTATGAGAGGATCTTAGCTCCATAGTCCCATTTGTGAAATAACACATAACTAAGGAGGATGTATTCAATTAGGATTTTTGAGGACATTTAAAGACATTTTTTAAGTGATAGATTTTCAAGGATTTCTACGGACTTTTATAAATCTACATGGACTTTCACTGATTTGTTTAGACATCTATCTCAGACTTTTATGGATTTGTTTAAAAATACATGGACTTTTATGGATTTGTTATCTCTGACTTCTATTATAGATGGAGAATTATACCACTATATGACCTAATAACACAATCTAAACACTCAACTAATATGATTTATTAATACAATTCGCAGTATTAACAACAATCTATGATTTCTTCCTTTTCTCTTCTATTACTTTTCACCTCCTTAATCAGTTATTTCCCTTTCCAATTTTTCATTTGGACTTTTCACTTCCTTAATCTATACTTTTCATGGTGGTGATGAATTTTGTAAAACTTTGATGGTGTTAATGATGGATTTCACCCAAATTTTGTCAAACAGTTGAGTCTGCAAATGAAGAAATTATGGTCATGTTAATGGCAATGCGGAGAAATTTTAATACATTTTTGACCAATTGTACTGTCAATTGCACACTATTCTTTTATTGGATTATAAGCAACTGGGGCGGTACAATTATCAAACAACAAATCGGTATTTTATCAATCGGTGCTTGTCATTAAACTTAATTGTTTTTCCTGTGTTGCATTTTGCCTCGGTAGGTTTATTCTGTAAAGAATTAATGTTCTTCTCTTCTTTATTGATCAAGAGTAATGAAGTATATATACACTAACAATCAGCTCACCGTAACCTATAGACATTAGGAGCTGGTAGTTTAGTTAATAACAATAACTATAATCCTACTTAATGACAAACAGCTATAGAGGATAGATACAAGTATTAACATCTAATTCTTATCAATAGAAGGAATCCTATCAGTAGAAGGATTATCCTTAACACGCCCCCGCAAGATGGTGGGCATTTCAGAGACACCAATCTTGGACCGTAGTAGAGAGAATCGGACCCTGGGCAGCGGTTTTGTAAGAGAATCAGCTAGCTGATCTGAGGAGGATACATGAGAAACTCGAAGTTGTCCTCGTTGAACTCTTTCGCGGACAAAGTGAAAGTCAATGGCTATATGCTTCATTCGTGAGTGGAACACCGGATTAGAACAAAGATAAGTGGCACCAACATTGTCACAATAGATCGTTGGTGGAGACTTGGGCGGACATAGAAGCTCACGGAGCAAAGAGGAGAGCCAGAGAACTTCAGAAGCTGCAAGAGCAACCGCTCGATATTCTGCTTCAGTGGAGGAGCGGGCAACTGCACGTTGCTTGCGAGAGCACCAGGAGATGGCATTGGATCCCAAAAAGATGACGTAGGCACTTGTTGAGGTGCGGTCATCTTGGTTACCAGCCCCGTCCGCATCGGAGAAGGCATGCAAAGAGATCGGTGAGTTACGTCGCAGTAGGAGACCATGACCGAGTGTCCCACGGAGATACCTGAGAAGACGTTTGCAAGAGACCAATGTTCAGTGGTTGGACGATGCATGAATTGAGCAAGTTTGTTCACTACGAACGCAATGTCAGGCCTAGTAAACGAGAGATATTGAAGAGCTCCAATCACTTGACGAAATTCAGTGGCGTCAGTTAGGGAGGTGCCATCCAGGAGCTTGAGAGAGTGATCTGTTGGCAGAGGTGTTTGAACCGGTTTAGCATCAAACATCTTGGTGCGAGTTAAGAGATCTGTCACATACTTTTGTTGAGAGAGAAAGAGCCCGTGACTGGATTCAAGAACCTCAACTCCGAGGAAATAAGATAAGCTGCCAAGGTCTTTAATAGAGAAGCGGTGAGCAAGGGCTGCTATAAATGTTTCAATTTGCTTCCCATCACTTCCAGTAACAACAATATCATCAACATAGACTAACAGAAAAATAACACAGCCATTAGCATTGAAGATGAAGAGAGATGAGTCAGATAAGGAGTTGACAAACCCGGAGTGTAGGAGATGTTGTCGAAGCTCATTGTACCATGCTCGAGGAGCTTGCTTAAGACCATAAATGGCCTTCTTGAGGCGGCACACATGTGAGGGGTAAGTGAGGTCACCAAAACCCGGTGGTTGTGCCATAAAAACATCTTCAGAGAGGTGCCCTTGGAGGAAAGCATTGTTAACATCAAGTTGACGAAGGGGCCATCCTCGCGAAACTGCTATGCTTAACAGAACCCGAATGGTGGTGGTTTTAACAACAGGACTGAAGGTTTCAGTGTATTCAAGACCTGGGCGTTGATGAAAACCTTTGGCAACCAAACGAGCTTTGTATCTGGAGACTGAGCCATCTGGCGATCTTTTAATACGAAATACCCACTTACACCCAACTATATTCTGAGAAGGATGTGAGGCGACCAAATCCCAAGTACCATTCCGATTTAGTGCATCAAATTCGTCCGACATCGCCTTTCGCCATTCAGGAACCTTTAAAGCCTGAGAAACACAAGATGGCTCAACCTGCAGAGATGGGGTTAGTACACTAGCAAGTGACAATTTTGTAACAGGTTTATGGATGTTATTTTTCGATCTTGTAACCATGTGATGGGTGCCGGCTTGGCCTGAGAGAGGGTCCAAGGGGGACTGGTCGGGTGGCAGAGGGGGCTGGATTGCGGCTGGGACAGTCACCACAGTGGGTGGTTCCGCAGAGGGCAGGGGAGCAGCAGAATCAAGTGCCACAGCTGATGGGTCTGGGGGTAAAAAATTTGTAGCAGCAGCAGGGGAAGCAGCGGACAGCTGAGAAGGAATGGAGGCAGCAGCTGGAGCTCGAGAGGAGGGTGGTGCCGTCAAGTGATCCAACACCTGTAAGGCTGTACCTGTTTGTGCGTGAGCATGGGTAAAAGGAACGTGAGTGACTGGTGGCAATTGAGACAGCCACGTTGAGCAAGAGGGAGTGCTCGTGTGGGGTTGGTGATCGGGTGTTGATTTAAGGGGAAAGACGGACTCAACAAATGTGACATGGCGAGAGACAAAGAGACGATCAGTTTCCAGATCAAGACAATGGTATGAACTCTGAGACAGGGAGTAACCAATGAATAAACATGCTTTAGATCGTGGCTCTAGTTTGTGGTGAGTGTATGGCCTAATCCATGGATAGCATAAGCATCCAAATACACGCAACTTATCATACGAAGGACACACAGAAAATATTTTCTCAAACGGTGACACCATATTCAGTAAAGGTGTCGGCATCCTATTTATTAGATAAACCGCAGTCAGGAAAGCATAAGACCAAAAAGAGAGAGGCATGGATGCATGAGTTAAAAGAGAGAGACCAGTTTCGACAATGTGCCTATGACGACGTTCGAAGACACCATTGTGCTCCGGTGTGTGTGGTGGTGTGGTGAAGTGAGATATACCATGACTGGAAAGAGTTTGTTTCAAAGCAACGTATTCACCACCATTGTCACTGTAAAAAGAGATAATGGGGTGACCAAAATTTTTTTCAACCAGAGGTTTAAAACGTTTGAAGACATCATGGACATCAGATTTATTTTTCAAAGGATACAACCACATATATTTTGTAAAATGATCAATGAATAGCACATAGTATTTAAAACCATCTTTTGAAATAACCGGAGAACTCCAAACATCAGAATAAATCACCTCAAGCGGCTTAGAACTAGAAACAGTTGAAACCGAGAAAGGCAATTTATGAGTTTTATTACACTTGCAAGCATTACATAACTCAGTAGACTTTGCAGACGTCAAGACAGACAAGACCCTAGAGGAAACTAGTTTGTTTATTATTTTTGGAGACGGGTGACCTAGACGATGATGCCAATCAGTGATTGGTGCCTTAATACTGGAGAAGGCAAGAATTGGGGATGACCGAGCCTTAGCGGGAGTTGGCCATTCGTAGACACCATTCCTAGTCTGTCCTTGCAGGAGCTGCGCCCCCGTATGAAGATC
This sequence comes from Acer campestre, assembly GCA_954870605.1. Lineage (NCBI taxonomy): Eukaryota > Viridiplantae > Streptophyta > Magnoliopsida > Sapindales > Sapindaceae > Acer > Acer campestre. The sequence goes on along the minus strand of OX940804.1, from coordinate 21,455,187 downwards.
CTTCACAGAAAAAGAGCAAGGTGAAAATTCAATTGAAACTTGGTTAGAGATGCAAAATTGAGAAACAGAGATTAGATTTTGCTTCATATTTGGAACACACAAAACACGAGATAATGTAAATGGAGAAGAGTTAGAGGGTAGAGTGAGAGAGCCAGTGTGTGTGATTTGTAAACCTGAACCATCACCAATCATAATGTCATCTGAGCCACTGTACGGAGAGTGAAGCGATAGGTTACTGAGATCAGTAGTGACATGGTGTGAAGCACCTGAGTCAAGGAGCCAGTCAGGGGAATTGACAGGATTTGGTGCAGCATAATTGGCACGTGGTTGCCATGTCTTCGGAGACGGACTCGGTGGAGACCTATTTGTCACTGAATTTGATGTGAACATGGAACAATGTTTGGCAGTATGCCCTTGTTCACCACAGAGCTGACAGAAACCACGGTATTGGCGAGGCTTATGTGGATGATGTTGATTCTGCCGGCTGGTGTTGTGATTGGAGACAGGTATCTCGGTTTGGGAGGACTGCCGCTGACCTGAGTGTTGACCGGAAGACTTGTTTGATCGGCCGAAATTGTTGTGGTAGCTGGGAGCAGATCGTGCAGCATAATTGGCTGACATAAGGTGCAGTTGAGGTTTGGCAGCATCTTGCTTAAGAATGGCCTCAAAATTAATTAATTTCTCATGAAGTTCTTCAAAGGTTATGGCGGAATCACGAGCACGAACAGCAGAGGAGATATCACGAAATTCATCACCCAAACCATTCAGGATTTTTACAGTTAGATCTTCAGAGTTTTCCGGGGCATCAAGCATAGCCAGTTCATCGGCAATGCTCTTGATGTGTTGTAGATATTCGGTGATTGATTGTGTACCTTTCATGACATTGGTTAGGACACTTTTGAGATGCATAATGTGGCCTCTGGAGGGTTTCGCGTAAGTGTTTGCGAGTGTAGTCCAGGCATCACGGGCAGTGCGAGCGGAAGCAATGAACGGGATAATAGATGGGGATATAGATCCAAGAATTGCATTCAGGATTAGTTGGTCTTGTCTGGTCCAGATGTAGTGATCCGGATTTGGGGAGGAGATATCATTGGATGTTATAGTGGCTGGTGGTGCAGGGTGTCGACCATCAACAAATCCCATTAGATCAAAACCAATGAGAATGGTGTTGAATTGCAGTCTCCATGATCGGTAATTCGTTGCCGTCAGTTTTAAGGGAGCTTGAGCTGCTATATTGATGCTGATAATTGTTTTTGAGGAGCTGATTTCATGAGAGGAAGATGAAGATGAGACAACAGTAACTGAGGGAGAAGAAGAAGATGCAGCGGTAGTGATAGTCATGATTGATCGGAGGACTCGTTTGAGTTAGAACTGCTCTGATACCATGTAAAGAATTAATGTTCTTCTCTTCTTTATTGATCAAGAGTAATGAAGTATATATACACTAACAATCAGCTCACCGTAACCTATAGACATTAGGAGCTGGTAGTTTAGTTAATAACAATAACTATAATCCTAGTTAATGACAAACAGCTATTAAGGATAGATACAAGTATTAACATCTAATTCTTATCAATAGAAGGAATCCTATCAGTAGAAGGATTATCCTTAACATATTCTTTATACCAAGCCAACGGCAACAACAATTCAATGTATAACTCAATTGGAAAGCAAACATGAAGAACCGTACACTTTTTCAATAATATTTAATTATTGAATCTATAAAAAATGAAACTTCAAAAAATCATCCAGTAAAATTTTAAAAGCTATGCATACAAATTTTTGAAATGCGGATGCTATATGGTGGGTTTTGACTTTATTCTCATGTTGACAAGGCCCATTTGCAAGGAAAGCCAGAATATACATTTGAGAGAAAGAGAGAGAGCAAAGTCCACCAAAATCTTTTGGGAGAAGACCAGACATATTATGACTTTTGATATTTATATCTCTCACCATGAAGTCTACCAAAATCCACAAAAATCCATGAGCTAAGAAAATCCTTTAAAATCTAGTCATAATTGAATACACTTTGATTCATGTAGACATTTTTAAAGTCCCAATTCAATACATCTGGATTTGGAAAGATTAAAAAGTCCATAGAAATCTGAATTGAATACAATTGGATTAATATAGACTCTTTTAAAGTCTTTAAATATCCGAATTGAATATACAAAGATTTATAATGTCTTTAAATGTTCTCAAGAATCCTAATTGAATACACCCTCCTAAGTTTGAATATGTGTTGAGATATTTAATACTATTTTTTGAATTTTAACATGAAAAGTATAATTTCCTGTTTCCATTAAACTGTAATAAAGTTATAAATTTCAATGTGATGCAATTGTTATCAAAACTTCCACTGTAGCACATTGGCAAATCAATCTTTTTGACTTCCGTTAAACTTAACATTCGACCAATCTTTTGGAATAAAATGATTTGAATGCCCCTATTTGTATTATTTTATTATCTAAAATAAATAATTAATCAAATATTGTATAATTTATAATAAAATTTAAATAAAAGTCTTGAAGATATTGTTATTATTATTATTTTTTTATATAATATGGATTAGGCTAAACTAACTTAAATTTGAGATTTAACTTTTTGACTTCAACATCTCAATCATCTATGTGCTCTTAATCCAAGAATTGTAAATGCATTTAAATCTCAACCATTGGATTAAAAGCATATTAGTGGTTAAGATGTTGAAGTTAAAAAATTAAATCACAATTTTAAGTTAATTTAGTTGAACCCATATAATATATAATAAAAATGTTGAGTATAATGTTATTTTTTTTTTCCATATTTATCACCCACTTCTAGAAGAAAAACAATCCATTAGGAGTTTTTTTTTTTTTTTTTTTTTTCTTCTTCTCTTCTCTTCTCTTCTCTCTCTCTCTCTCTCTCTCTCCATTAACACCCATTTTCAACAAGAGAAAATTTTTCAATCTTAAGCTTTTTCTTTCCCCAAGATTCATCAGTCATCACCGATTCTAAAAAAAATTTCCTTCATCACCAAAAACAATTATGATTTATTGTTTTTTTGAGATTGAAACTGGTCATCTTCTTGAATCCATTCATCACCCAAACAAAATCACCAATCCAGCTATCACCCAAACAAAAAATCAATTTTCATTCATCACCCAAACAAAAACAACAATTCATTCACCACCCAAAAAAAAAAAAAATTATCAATTCATCCACCACCGTGGAGGAACTGCGGATGAGTAGTTCTTCCAACTTCATTCATTTTTCTGTCCTGCACTTCTTCATCTTCTTCTTTTTCAGCGCATCTGCGCTTCATCTTTCTTCACTATATGCTTCATTTTTTTTTTTGTTTGTTTGTTTGTTTGTTTGTTTAAATAACCTCATTCTTTTTCATTAAATGATAGAGAAGATCAAATCTCCTTCACCCATTTGAGTGAGGAGATTCCATTTCTTTCTTTATGATGCTTATTTTGTTAGAGAGCTTCTTTTGACAATCCAATTTTCTCTTTTTACACTTCTTTTCTAAAAACACTCCATTCTCAAAATTTAAATTTTAAAAAATTCTAAAGACACTTCATTTTGTTACAAGATTATCCTTTTTATCTTTTTTGAATTAAATTATTAAAAAAAAAAATTATCTCTTCTAAATCATTAGATTAATTATTACATATTAAATACTCTCTCATAAATATTTAATTACCATATTAAACTCTATCTCCTCCAATAAATATCTCTAATTTTCTATCTCCATTCTTTCTCAAGTAAGTAAGACTAATGGTTTAAAAAAAAACAAAAAAACAAAAAAACAAAAAAACATACTAATAAGCTTGATTTTTTAAGAACCATATGTATGTAAAAAAAAAGTACCTTGTTTTTTTTTTATTTTTTATTTATAAAAAAATCGAAATATGAAAATAAAAAATAAAAAAATTGTTACTCTTGTAGGTATGTGATTGCTTAGAGAACTTTAATTATTTCATTAGTCTTAGAAATTCTGAGTCTAATCGAATCTAGTTGAAACAATTCAAGCTTTCATATATCTTTTTTTTTTTTTGAAAAAAAATATATGACTTTTTAATATATATATATATATTATTGTTAGTAAAAAACAAAAATATTGATAATTTTTTTTTCTTTAACTATTAATTAGATATTGATAGAGAAAGTATGGAAATATGATATAAATATATATATATATATATATAATTAAAAAAAAAATGGAGAGAGATTAATCAGGATAGAGTATTTAATATGGAAATAACAAATTTAAGGAAGAGAGTTTAATACGTAATATTTAATCTAATGATTTAGGAGAGAGATTTTTTTTTTTTTTTTTTTTAACAAATTTATTACTTTGGAGTGTCTTTATATTTTTTTTTTGTCTTGTTTAGTAATTTTAGTTTAGGTTAAAATTGTCATTAATAAAAAAAATCAATTTGGAGTGTGAATAGATAATTTATGGATTGTAAGGAGAAGCTCTCATTTTGTTATATAAATGATTAAAGAATGAAATTGACGATTTTACCCATATAAACTTCACTTTTATTGTATGTCAATTAACGGTAGGAGACGTCTATACAATTTCGAATAAAAGGTTTATTGAGCTGCAATTAAGTCTAAACTCGGAAAGGTTTTTGCAGTTACCCCTATTTATTTCCATTAAACTCTAATAAAGATATAACATTAATTTTGATGCAATTGTTGTCATATCTTCCATTGTAGCACATTGGTAATCTCAATTTCTTGATTTCCCCGGCGGTGGAAAATACTTTTATTTTAATTTTAATTTTAATAATTTAGTATTATTATTTTTATTTCTTAACCCCCAAATTACGTTTATCCATTTTAATTAAACACAAGAATAGTTGTAAAATAATTTCTTTACAATTATTGTTACAATTTTTGCCATAGCACATTCACAATTTCAATTTTAGAAATACATGTTTGAATCCCAATAGCGGAAATCACAATTTTTTACTTCATTATGCATCACATTAACAATTTCAATTCCTGAAATCCTAATTAAAGTTCCGGCAATGGAAATCACAATTGGTTTTGGTTATTATTGTTCTAATTTTAACTCCAAAAATATATATTATAGTAGCAGAAAATCTGATCAGCATACATGATCAAAGGAATCAATCAAAAGTTTCAGATTTTATTCCATGGGTGTGTGAGCTGAACAACGTCCTAACATGTCCAATTCATGCTGAATATCCCATTAACATTTCCCTAATCCTAACATTAACATGTAAAAACAAAAAATAAATGTCAAGTGCATGTGATAACACTTTGTGAAAGAAACATAATCCAGTGACATTGATGTAATTGACTAAATCAATCTGTTAAAGTTACCTAAAAACAACTTTTGATCCATGATATATATTCTGGACTCATCCGAAATCTGACTCGATCTACAACAACTGTTTGAAGCTTGATAGAAACCAGCCTCTTGATTTTCTTTCTCACCAAACATGAAGGTTCACATGTAACCATGTGGTATTTCTAAGTTATATAATATTCTAATATAATATCCTCGATCAACTAGTGAACAGTGGTAAAAAGAAACTTATCAACAAGATAACAAATATAGAGCCCTGATTTGGTGCGATCAAGATCCGGTCCACAATACTCCACATTTTTTTTTTTTTTATGCGGGATCCTAATTTATCAGATGTTATATATAAATTGTTTTATAGCTATCAGATGCGGTAAATTAAGGTCCCGCACTAAAAAGAAATTCAAGACGTTTCTACAATGTTAAGTAATTGCGGTTTGAAATTTTATTTTTTCAAGACCGACTTGACTAAAGAAAAAAACCCTAGAAGTATATATGTCAAAATCCTCTGTAAAATTTTCAATCTCCTCAAACACTCTTCCTTCAAAGCCTCTATATAAATGGTACTCCTTAGGCTTTTAGGAATGTGTACTCAAGCAAATACAGTTTCAGGAAACAACAAAGAGAAAAGAGAGAAATGATTGGATCTCCTCTTCAAGCAGGGGGAAGGGGCCCGTGATGACTAGGGGTCCAAAATTTATTGGTCAAGTATTTAAGCTATTATGGGTTAAGTTATATATATATAAAAAAGCCTAAAATATAAAATGGCCCAATTATTTATTTTGAATAGAAAAACTCAAATATTACCTAATTTTTTTTTAACACTGGACCCAATTCGTTTTATTCAGTACAAAACACAAATATGTAAATTTATTGTTAAGGGATATTTCGGAGAATTTTTCCTCTCTCTCTCTCTCTCTCTCTCTGTGTGTGTTTTGAAAGGTAGGTAGTATGCTCTTCTTCTTCTTCTTCTCCTCGTTGTTCTTCCGCTTCAAGACCGATTTAGGGTTTGTTTTATTCATAATATTTTAAAATTAATTCATAATCTTATTTTATTGATTCATAATCTAAGTTTGCTTTGGTTGGATTATTATTCAACTTTGGTATGTAATATTAACAAATTTTGCTTTTGTTGGTATTTCTAGTCCATATATAGCCATATAGGTGTATTTTTTATTAAAAAAAATAGTGTTAGTTCTGATTTGATAACAGTGTGAGTTGATATCGCTCGTTTTTTTTTTTTTTTTTCTAGGGTTTATTGATAATTGGAATAAACTGTTATTTTTCTATTTTTATTTGATTAGTTTATTGGTTTCTCATATTTATGCTTGAAAATATGACAATTTTAAGAATTGATATATTTGTTACTGGAATACTAGAATTATATTATTGGGTGTCAGGTTTTTTCAATTAAAGCATAAGACCAGTTTTCTAATTCTAGATCTTATTGTGAATGTCAATTTTTTTCCTTGACAATTTTGCGTTATTGTTAAATTTGTTGGAAATTAAACTTGTCTCCAGCCAGCCACCTTCCAGCAACCTCCAACCATTTCTAGAAGCAGCCATTGTTGACTCCTCCAACTTCCACCGTCCAAAATTTCCTCAACTAGCCATCTCCCAATTGCAATCTTTCATCTCCCAACTGATCATTTTTATTGCTTTGTATTTAGTGTGTTTATTTGTATCTCATCTTATTTCCCTATTAAAGGGATTCAGACTGTGATTGTAAGTGTGTGGAGTGGTGTAAGAAAATATAGAGAGAAATAAAAGTTGAAAGCTTCTCTTCTTTCTTTGAGTGTTTGAATCTCTCTTAGAGGTGCACCACAAGTGACCTCAAACCTTCCCATCCCACCAACAGTGGTATTAGAGCAAGGCGAACTAGAAATTCGAAAAACAGAGGCCAAAACCAAATTGGCCTAGAAATCAAAATGCTCAAAATAGATTTTTGAGCATATCAGCGTATTCTACTCGTCCCAAGGAGTGCAACGGTGAAAATTTCACCCAAATCAGAGCTACAGAGAGGCCGCACGCTTCACCTGAAGTTGGAGAGTAGTTGCGTGCGCCGCCAACACGCCGCCAACCTCCGACGCGTACCGTCACTCATCGGTTGTCTTCCTCGCCCGATTGCAAGATTCCACCCAAAGTCCGACCCACTAGACCCAGTCAAACCCGAAGTTTGACCCATCACCAGATCCGACCCGATCCTTGACCCTACACTATCACTCTGTTGACATCACTAATGCGTTATAACGGTTGGAATATTCCGTCAGCAAAAGGAATATTCTGTTATCTTTGGTTGACTTTTGCCAAAAGTTTGACCGCTCATTTCGGACGCCTTTGAACTCTTTTTGTGACAAAGTCGGACTAGTTTCCAAGGTTTTGGACCATTCCGGACTCAACAGTGCACTCTTTTTTTTTGCAAATTCAAACTTCAGATTTGTGTTCTAAGCACTTTAAGCTTGATGGCCAACGGAAACGCGCAAGTTGTCATCCTGCAACTCACCAAAGACAACTATAACAATTGGTGTTTACAAATGAGAGCTCTATTAGGCTCTCAAGACGTTATGGATATTGTGGAAGATGGATACACTGAACCCGCATCCAAAGAAGCTGAAGGAACCCTGACAGAAGCTCAAACAATAACTCTCAAAGCAGATCGAAAGAGGGATTGTAAAGCAAAGTCCATAATCTATCAAGGACTAGACGAAGCCATGTTCGAGATTATAGCATCCTCTAAGTCGTCGAAAGAAGTCTGGGACACCCTTCAGAAGACCTATAAAGGTGCTGACAAAGTGAAAAGGATCTGTCTTCAAACTCTACGATGTGAATTCGAATCTCAATGAATGAAATCTAATGAATCCATTGCTGAGTTCTATACAAGAGTTATGGTTGTTGCGAATCAGCTAAGAAGAAATGGAGAAACTCTCGTAGAGATGAGAATTTCGGAGAAAATTTTACGATCATTAGATCCAAAGTTTGACTTTATAGTTGTGGCCCTGGAAGAAACAAAAGATCTGGAGATGACATCTGTTGAAGAACTAGTGGGTTCATTGCAAGTCCATGAGTAGAAAGTCAGTAGAAGAAGTGACGACGGAGTATTGGAGCAAGCTCTTCAGTCAAAACTCTCATTCAATGAGAAAAGATACGAGTAAAGGGGGACCTCACAACAAGGAAGAGAACGAGGTAGAGGATCTCATGGAAGAGGTTCTGAAAATACCGAAACCAAGGGTAGAGGCAGAGAAGGAAGAGATGCAAATAGAGGAGGACGTGGACAACATAACTATGTCTCAACGAGGAAGAAGAGGCGGTTACAACAACCGTCCGAACATTGACAAAAGAAATGTTTAATGATATAACTACCACAAATATGACCACTATAGAAACGAGTGCAGAAGTAACCCAAATGAGGTAAATGAAAATTCTAACTTTGCAGAGAAAGAGCAAGTTGAAGGAGAATCGTTGATGTTGATGGCACACAACTCAACCTATCAAAATCAAAATGTTTGGTTTCTTGATTCTGGAGCCAGCAATCATATGACTGGTAGAAAAGACTTGTTCACTGAACTTGATGAAAAAGTTCATGGAAAAATCTCATTTGGCGACCTCTCTAAAATCTCTATCCAAGGAAGAGGAGATGTCATGATCAAGCAGAAAAATGGAGATCATGCTTTCATCTCCAATGTTTATTATTTTCCAGACATGAAGACAAACATTCTAAGTCTCGGATAACTCTCGGAGAAAGGCTATTATATCAGCCTTCAAAATATACAACTCACTATTACAGATGCTCGAGGAAAGCTGGGTACTCGAGTCTAGATGACAAAGAACAGGATGTTTCCTGTCAAAATTCATCATGATACGCCAAGGTGTTTGACATCCATCATCGATGACAAAGGCTGGTTGTGGTATCTCAAGTATGTGATTGCTTCACTTTTACACAAAGTGTAGCCCCATTTTCGTATTATTTTGAGTTCGTTTTTTGGGTAAAATCGGGTATTTAATATAATAAAATAAGTGTTTCAGGTATTTATGGAGTTCAGGGGCATTGGCTTAATTTTGGAGAATCAGGGGTCAAAGTGAAAATATGAAGAATAGATTGAAGATTCTGTGATTAGAGAAGAGTTTAGCGGTACCTTTTGTAATTTTCCAGCCAACGCAGTGCAGCTTGTCACGTCATTAATGAAATGGTGCGTTTCATGTTGGGCTTTTACCCTACCCGACCCGACCCGACCGAATCGACCCAAGATCTGAGAAGCCCAACAGGTCATGCCTAGTTGCTGAGTGCACCCCGACACATTAAGCTGACGTCATCGTGACGTCAGCGTCTTCAACCTTGAGCGACCCAAGTGCAAACCTGTCATGCCCAACCCGACCCGGATCGTGACCCGATGTCAACCCGGCCCCGTCCGGCCATTTTATGGTGTATTTTTTTGGCGGTTTTCTGCCCAGATCGACGGTATGGGTCCCCCCAGTCCATTTGGCACTCTTTTCACACCTCCATGCACACTTTTCCTAAAGCTCAAATTCTCCCAAGCTTCCATGGCTTCCAAGTTCATGCCACCTCTAAGTCCCCTACCGTGGCAAGCAAGCGGCACCCTCGCGACAGTAACTCTCCAAGCTTGCCGCGGTTCAGATGTCGCTTCCGCCAACCGTGGCAGTCCATCTTTAGGTCATTTTAGATGAGATTTCAGCTCTATTTTGGACCCATATATATATATACACTTCTCTTTATCTTGTCAGAAAAGGAGGAGGAGACACACAAGAAGATTCGAAAATCATCATCCAAAAACCCTCTCATTTCACATTCTCTTCCACACAAATAACCACTCCCAAAAATCTAAACACATCTCCCTTTTTCCATTTTACCTTTGTTGACGGTGATTTTTGGTGGTCACCGAATCAATGATTTATTTGCAACTTGTTATGGTTTATGAACTAGGATGATTAAGAACAAAAGAAATAACAAGCAATTACGTGGTAAAACTCCAAGGGTTGGAGAAACATCCACGGTTTGTTGCCTAAACAACGAAGCCAAATTCACTATGAAGAAGGATTACAAGTATGCTGCGCTACAATCTCTCAAGCTATTTTTCTTGTGTCTCCCTTTTTTTTTTTTTTTTTACGTAAAGAAGGGGTATTTATACATGTTTAATTAGGGTTTGGTATGTGGTGCCCTAATTGTGTGTTCTAACCCTAAACGGATTCGGATTCTCTTTCCTTCGTATATTTCCTGATTTGGTTGAATCCAAGTCTGATTCTGATTCTGATTCTTCCTCTTTTATTTACGGAGAATCTATCTGTTTCCTTATTTGAATTCTGCAGTCACTGTTGCTTATCATGGAGTTGCTTGTTGCTGATTGCTCCAAGAGTTTTGAATATAGACGTTGATGACTATCTGTTTTCATTGATTCCCGACTACACCGAGTATTTGCCCGAGTAAGATTTATTGCTCGAGCAACTCGTCTTTGCTGGTGGTCAGGAAGCTCCCTCTTTTCCCGAACAGGTTTTCATGGGGGAATTCTTGCTCCGTTAGTTGACTTTCCTTTGACCTTGCTTACGTGGCTTTTCATAGTGATGACGTGTCTACCACGACTATTTTTACTTATAACAATACCCCCTTAAATATTTGTGCCGATCATGCTGAGTTAGCTCCCTTCGGGTCAAATATTTAACTTCATACTATAACTAGTCCTTACAACTAGTCCTTGTTTGTCTTCTTATGTATTAATGTATCCTCGTTTGCTTCAAAGCTCTTAAATGACGTGTCTTAATTACGACCGCACGCATTCGATTTATCAATCATTTCAGAAATCTTTTGATGGTGACGTTTCTGCTCACTGGCGGCTCAAGGTGCTCTTCGGTTGCCACTTGTCCTTTCTTATTTGGCTGTGGTATGGCGGTGGTACAGCGTATTTATGGGACATGACCTCTCCGTTCGCTCGCGTGTGGACTACGTCATCGCCCACGCCCCTCTGCTTTCCCACTTCTTTGTGTTTCTCCTAGGGTTTCGTGTTTTTTTGAAATCAATGTGCTGCCTATATAAACCGGCAGTGGTGGCGCTTTTTCTCTTTTATTCACTTTATTTTCTGCAATCTTTGTGCGTTCTCTGAAGAACTTACTCGCATCCCTTGCTTATTGAGTTCATTTACTGCAACCGCATCTTCATCTGCTTCAACCGCACCTCCTGGTTTTTGTTGAGTTCTTCTGCTTCAACCACTTCTCCAGCTCTTTCTGAGTTCTTCTGCTTCAACTCCCAGGCTCTCTCTCGAAGATTTTTTCTGCGGTTTTCGCTATATCGAGGTTAGTTCTCATGGATTATGCAACTAGGTACCGCCTTTATACTGTTGGTATGATTGCTATTGAGCAACATGATGCACACACTGCGTCTGTAGTCCACAATTTATTGAAACCACCTCTCTTTGATCAGCCGCATTTCATTGACCCTGACGTTTCTGCAGTTTTTCGTGAAAGCTCTATTCCTCCCGAGGCTCCACCTCCCCCTGAAGTTCATTCTGTTTCCTCGGACTCATCGCCTCCCGACTATCAGCCTGCAGATTGGTCGGATTCTTCTTCCTCTACAGCTGACACTCGGCCTTGGAGACGACCGGGAAAAAAGATGAGCACTCGCAAAGTTTACAAAGATTCTCACTTGCTGGAGAGCCAAGTTGGGACACAGAGGGTTGTCGAGAACGACGTCGAAAAAGAGCATAGGGCTGCTCGCATTCCTTTCTCTCCCGAGCGCATATACGCTTATGATGTCGAGCCGAATGTGGTCGGCCCTGAGGAGGTAAGCAGGTATATGCGGCGGTTCGATCTGGATGGCGACGTGATTTCACTAATCCCTGCTGAAGGTCGAGCTGCCTGGAACCCTCCACCTGTCCACGTGGCGATTTACGGGGCGATGCTCGCCTGCGGTGTCACTCTTCCTCTCCAGCCATTCATCACTTGGTTTTTGGCTGAGGCCCGAATTGCCCCGGCTCAGCTAACTCTAAACAACTATCGGATTTTGATGTGCATGTGGCACAGGATGAAGCGGCCACCCCCTACCCCCCACTCCTCGCGAAGTCCGACACTTCTACTCCTTGAGGCCCATGGGGAAGTCTGGGGTCTATTTTCTTCAATCGGCTCAGCCCGAGTTCTGGATCCCAAAAGACGTTGTGGTCAAGGGCGAGATCGAGCCGACCAAAGATGAGAAGATGAAGGGATTTGTTTGGGGCTTCCCCACCTCAAACAAATTTTGGAAGAACAGCTGGTTCTTTGTGGGTGGACGTTGGGGCCAATCAATCAGTTTTGATCTGGATGGCTCCCGGATGACCTGCAGGGTTCCTTGGTACTTTTATTCGCCCCAATGGAATCATGTAACTTCCGCCTTTACAGACGAGGAGCTGAAGACTTTGGCTCGGGCTGCCGTCCGCCCCTTGGAGAAGAGGGGTAGACCCTATCTGTATAATGAGGGGAAGATGATTACAGCTCGCCTTTTTCCTCAGATTTCTGCACGCCGCAGACGCCGTAAGTAGCGTTATATCTTTTATTCCGTCTTTTATTCTTTCATTTGTCTTTGTATTAGTCTACTGACTCGGGCTCCCTTTTCTTTTTCTTTTTCTTTTTGAAGTATATGACGTGGACGTGGTCTGCGATGCTCTGGCACGCCGAATGAAAGGAATCGTGGAGGCCAGCAGGAAAGAGGTTTTTCGCCAGCGAGATGCAGGAGTAGCTCCTCCCGATGATAAGTCTGAAGGGAGTGCTCCCGAGGACCTTCCCGAGGATAATGATGAAGGGGGGGGGGGGTGCCCGAGTATATGCCTGAAGAGATCCATGGTCAAGAAACAACCGCATGTTCAAAAGAGACCATGGCTGATCCGGAAGGCTTTGGAGTAAGTAGGACCGAAGCTGATCTGGACAGCCGAAAGGATCCTTCAAAGGGCAAAGAGAAAGTGGGGCACCCCTCTGATTCCGATCAAGCAACTCTCGCTGATGGAGTTAGCTCTCCCATTTCTGCTGTTCCTTTTGCTCCTGAGGGCAGCAATGCTGAGACGGGGCAGCTTGGAAAGAGAAAAGCCTCGTTTTCTTCTGGCCGAGCTACCCACAAGATTCCCAGAGTAGTTGCCTATGTTGACTCGTCTTCAGGCGACAAGGATGAGGGTAATGTCGGGAAAGACGTGGGCATCTCTCCTCCGACGGTCCAGTCAAAGGGTGATGTGGGAGGTTCAACTGCTACTCCTCGGGCAGCCTAGTCCGCCGAGCTTCCTGAAACCGATGCTGGCGGTTCGGGTTCCTCGCCCCATATTGATGATCCTGCTCCTGAATCCATGTTGAGGGCCATGGCTTCTGGCCGAGCCTACATTGGGGAGGATCATTGGAGCCACCTTAGGACCGGGACCATGTCTGACTGACTCTGCAATTTTTTCAACAGTGCCTCTTACGTAAGTGGTGCCTTAGTTACATGCGGTATTTCGTATTCCTTTCTCGTCTTTCGTTATTTTTATTTACTGTTGACTTGCTGCAGATGGTGGCTGAGATGTCTGGGGCTTGTCAAGCTGGTGAAGCCCAGGCAGAAAGAATAAAGCGGCTTGAAACCCAGTTGAAGGAGAGTGAGGACCGCTGTTCTCGGGCTGAGCTGGCTAGCCGAGAGGGGGCTAAGTCGAGTCAGGTGCTCTTGGATCAATGCCTGGCTCGGCAACTGGAGGCTGAACATCGAGCATCTTCTGCTGCCGAGGAGGTCAAGGTTCTCCGGGATCAGTTGTCATCCACTCAGGATGCTTTGCTCCAGGCTGAGCAGTCCACTGAGGACGCCAAGTTTGCTTTCGAGCGCCGAATCGAAGACTTGGAGCGTTAGGCCTTGACAGTTAGGTCCCTATCGAAGGAAGCTAGGTTGGAGCTGGAACTACAAAGTGTTGATCGGTTCAAGAGGTCTCCAACCTATGATGCTTTGCTTCTGCGCGAGTTCCAGCAGGGTATGGTCTCGGCTGGTGAATTTTTCAAGCAGAAGAATAGGGCGACTGATCGGGCTAGGGCCAACTGGAGCCTATCAATCAAAAAGCATGTGGATACCTCTCTGGAGTCTCTTCGGGCCCAAATGAGGGAGTGGCGAGCATATTGCCGAAGTAAGGGTAAAGCGCCACATCCCATGCACCTTGAGGTTCCTTCCACTGACTCCTTCTCCACGTTTTATGCCTGTGAAAAGGCAGGGATAGACAACGAGACGCCCGATTTGGGGCCCGTTCCCGGGGTTGACTATGCCGACTGGATGGTCGATGAGGAGGAGGATGTCATTGTTTGGCCTTCGGACGACAGCTTGCTGAGTGAGTATGTGATGGAGCCTAATCCTGATGTTGGCGGAAGCAGCTCCCGACCCCCGGCGCCACCCTCCTGAGCCTCTTGACTTCAAACCCTTCTTTTTTTGTTTTTGTAGCGGTGTAACAAGTTGTAACTATATTTGTATAGCGCAACTATACTTGTATATTTGTATTCTTCTCATGTATAGACGGATTTCTTTCATATATATAAGCGGATTTTTCCTAGAGAGTTTTCGGCGACCGCGTGAGTGTCTGAGTGGGATAATCTAAATTCATTTACTTGGAATTCTTCGAACTTTTTAGGGATTTATAGTCCTTTGGGAATCCCCACCTTCATCTTGACTGGGTGCCTTATTTTCTGGCACTTTAGTCGGGTAAACCGAGTATCTTATTTAACCGGTGACTAGTTTTGGCCGAGTATCTCATGTAACTGGCCTTTTAATCAGTTTAAAACGCGTATCTTATTTAACTGGTAGTTAGCTTTGACCGAGTATCTCATGTAACTAGCCCTAATAATTTTAAGCCGCGTATCTTATTTAACTGCGGTTTTGGCCGAGTATCTCATGTAACTGGCCTTTATTGTTGATTTTGTTTTACCTCAACGTTACGCCGAGGCTTGCCACGACCATACGTCGAGGTCCTTGCACAAGTCACCTATGACGTCTCCCGGTTTTATCTGTGCAAGGTTTCGCCGAATCGTTGGGGTACATTGCACCGGCCAACACGGCTGCGCATCTCACTAGCCTTTCTAGCGGCGCTTCGAGCAGTTTTCCAGTTTATTCTGGTGCCTCGGCTTTGCCTTTTGCTAAGGGATACATTCTTATCGCTTTAGCTAGGCGGGCATGCTATTGCAGCTTTTCCGCCCTTCGGGCACTACTCGTCCGCTCTTTCGCAGGTTTATGGCGCCCGAATTTTCTGGTGTTTATTCGACCACCTTTTGGGGGGCCGCTGCAGAACTTTTGCTCATGAATAGTCAATTCTGCTGAGTTACTCCGTACTAGCAACTGGACTTTATTGAATGATCA
This sequence comes from Acer campestre, assembly GCA_954870605.1. Taxonomy (NCBI): domain Eukaryota; kingdom Viridiplantae; phylum Streptophyta; class Magnoliopsida; order Sapindales; family Sapindaceae; genus Acer; species Acer campestre. Next base: position 21,439,540 of record OX940804.1, on the reverse strand, counting down.
ACATGAATTTGATTAGATAAGACATGATTATGAAACCAAAAAATAAACTTGAAATAAATAAATGCGGAAATTGAAAGCCGAGTTAAGGCAAAATAAGTTAAATTATAAAAATACGGTCGGATCCCTCAAGGATAGAAGATCTTTAAATATTGTGCGTTGCATGGTCGGGGTACTAGACCACCCTCTGGTCGGGCTATCATGTATGCCCCGTGTCCTACGACTTCTTTGATGATGTACGACCCTTCCCATTTGTCGGCAAGAGATCCCGAAGATTTCTCTTTGGTGTTTGGGGATACTCTTCTTAGCACTAAGTCTCCGAGTTGGAATCTTCGTTCCCGAACATGGGAATTGTAGTACCTCGCAGCCCTTTGCTGGTACGCGGAATTTCTGACCTGTGCTGTATCTCTGATTTCCTCAAGTTCGTCTAAATTCTGCTGCAACATATTCATATTATGTTCGGGACTGTATAACTGTATCCTGGGGGATGTAAAAGTTGTTTCTGCTGGGATGACAACTTCTGTTCCAAATGCCAGCGCAAAAGGAGTTTCCCCTGTGGATGACCTCATCGTTGTTCGATATGCCCACAATACCTCGGGTAATTTGTCCGCCCAACCACCTTTCTTTGCCTCTAGTTTTGCTTTCAGTGTGTGCTTGATCACTTTATTCACAGCTTCCGTCTGTCCATTGGTTTGAGGATGAGCAGGTGATGCGTAATAGTTCGTGATCTTGAATTCTTCACACATTTTTCTGAACTTCCTGTTGTCGAACTGGGTTCCGTTGTCAGTTATAATGATACTCGGGATCCCGAACCTATAAATGATATTCTTCTTGACAAAGCTGGTGGTGTTTGCCTCCGTTATGTGTACCAGTGCCTCCGCTTCTGCCCATTTGGTGAAGTAGTCCACCGCCACAATGGCGTGCTTTGCCCCTCCCTTTGTTCCTGTGGGCATTGGTCCTATTAGGTCGAGTAACCACATGGCGAAGGGCCACAGTGAGGTTAGGCTTCTGAGTAACTCTGGGGGTTGCCGAATATCGTTTGCTATTCTTTGGCATGTCTCACAGCTCTCGGCGAATCGCTGCGCTTCTGCGAACAGGGTCGGCCAGTAGAAGCCTTGCCTAAGTACCTTGTGTGCTAGGCTTTTACCCCCAGTATGGTTCCCACACACTCCACTGTGGACACTTTCTAGGATTTTTTTGGCTTCTTCACCGGCCACACATCTTTGCAGTACTTTCGAGAATCCTCTCATGTATAATTCTCCCCTTAAAATTGTATACCGGGTTGACCTGTATCTGATGCGTTTTGCTTCCACTGCATCCTTCGGTAGTATGTTTTCTTCCAAGTACTTCCTGAGTTTGTATGTCCAGTCGCTTGGGCTTGGCCAAATCTCTGCTACCATGATTTCCTCTGATTCTGCTGTACTTGGCTTAGTCAGATGTGCCACTGGTATTGCTTTGGATCTGATGTTCGTGGTGGCTGAAGCTAACTTGGACAAAGCATCTGCTTTCTCGTTTTCTTCCCGAGGGATCTGAGAGATTTTGTACACTTTGAACTTTCTAAGTAGCCTTTTTGCAATGTCCAAATAAACTATCATGTGCTCTTCCCTTGCCTGGTATTCATCCAACACTTGATTTACCATGACTTGTGAATCACTGTAAATTTCCAGCTCGTCTGCCCCTAAAGCTATGCAAACCCTTAGGCTGGCCAACAAGGCTTCATACTCTGCTTGATTGTTGGTTGCTTTGAAATCGAACCTCATGGCACACTCCACGGTATCCCCCTCGGGGGTTGTTATGACTATTCCTGCCCCGCTGCCGTGTGTGTTCGATGACCCGTCTACATGCAATTTCCACTGAAGCTTTTCAATCGGTTCACCCTCCATTGTCCTCCTTACCTCGGCATCGGGTTCGGTGAATTCTGCTATAAAGTCTGATACTGCCTGCCCTTTAACTGCCGCTTTAGGTATGTATCTGATGTCGTATTCGCTCAGTTCCACGGCCCATTTGGTCAGCCTTCCCGACACCTTCGGCTTTTGAAGAATTAGTTTTAATGGACAGTCTGTGTATACCTCTATTGTATGCGCTTGGAAATATGGCCTCAGTTTCCTGGCCGATGTGATCAGTGCTAGCGCTATTTTTTCTGCTGGAGAATACCTGGTTTCTGCTGGTAACAATGCCTTGCTTGTGTAGTACACTGGCTTTTGTACCCCCTCCTCTAACCGGATTAATACTGAACTTGTCGCCACCTCCGTGACCGACAAATATAAGTATAATGTTTCTCCTACCGCCAGTTTTGAGAGGATGGGTGCTCTCCCCAAATATTCTTTCAACTTCTGAAAAGCTTCTTCACATTCTGCACTCCATTCGAGCCCTTTTCCCTTTTTTATTGCCCTGAAGAATGGGGCGCACTTGTCTGTTGACTTGGCAATGAACCGACTGAGCGACGCGAGACATCCCGTCAGCCTTTGTACATCTTTCAACGTCTTTGGTGAAGCCATTCCTTCTAGTGCTCTGATCTTCTCGGGATTCACCTCAATTCCTCTTTGGTGAACCTGAAAGCCCAGAAACCTCCCCGAGGGCACTCCGAACACGCATTTACTGGGATTGAGCTTCATCTTATATTTCCTCAGAACATCAAAGGTTTCCTTCAGGTCCTCGGAATGTTTTTCTGCCGTAGCACTCTTGGACAACATGTCATCCACATAGACTTCCATGTTTCTCCCAATCTGCCGAGCAAACATCCGGTTCACCAACCTTTGGTATGTTGCTCTAGCATTTTTTAATCCAAAAGGCATCACTTTGTAGCAATACAATCCTTGATCCGTGGTGAAAGACGTTTTTTCTTCGTCTGCTTTATTCATCCGAATCTGATTGTATCCCGAGTAAGCATCCATGAAGCTTAACAGTTCGTATCCTGCCGTTGCATCTACCAACTGGTCAATTCTTGGTAGTGGAAAACTGTCTTTCGGGCAGGCCTTGTTCAAGTCAGTGAAATCTACACACATCCTCCATTGGTTGTTCTTTTTCTTGACCAATACTACGTTGGCTACCCACTCCGGGTACTTAACCTCCCTTATCGATCCTGCGGAAAGTAACTTCTCCACCTCTTTCTTAATTGCAACGCTTCTCTCTAGATTGAACAACCTTCTCTTTTGCACCACTGGTCGGGACTTTGGGTTGATGGAAAGACAATGTGATATCACCTTTGGGTCTACTCCCAACATATCCTCGTGACTCCAAGCAAAAACATCCTTGTAACTCCTTAGCAATGTGACCAGTTGGGTTTTGACATGCCCACTTAAGCTTGCCCCTATCTTCACTGTCTTACTCGGGTCCGCCGGATTCAAGACTATTTCTTCGGTCAACTCATCCTTTCTGACTTCAGGTTCTTCTCTGGGATCCAATTCAAACTCTTTTGGCGCTTCTGCCTGCTCTTCTGGTTCCTCTACCTTTTGTTGGGCTGTTACTTCGTACACTTGGTGTACTTCCCTATCTTTGTATACTGACAAGTTTGCTCTTCGGGCCATCTCTTGTGACCCCTTAACTACTCCTACTCCGTATTCCGTCGGGAACTTCATCATGAGAGCATAAGTTGCCGTCACTGCTTTGGTTTTATTAAAAAATGGCCGGCCTAATAAAGCGTTGTACGGCCAGTTTTCTGTATCCACCACCACAAAGTCGAGCAGCACAGTCTTTTGGCAAGGGGTCGTCCCAATCTTCACGGGCAATTTCACGGTTCCCAGCGACCTTACCTCGACTCCTCCTCCAAATCCTCTAAGGGGTGTGGGAAACGGCTGTAGGTCTTTCCTGTCCAGCCTCAGCTGGTCATATACCTCTGCACTTAGAATGTCCGCTGAACTCCCATTGTCAATCAAAATTCGGTGAACCTCTCGATGACCGATCCGCGCTCCAATTACTAAGGCATCATTTGGCTTAACATCTACTCCATGTGAGTCAGCTTCTGTGAATATGATCGGGTCCCATCCTTCTTTGATTCTTTTCGGGTCGGGTTCAACAGAATTAACATCTAGGTCTCTCCGAGCCTCCATGGCCTCCCGGATTTCCTGGGTCATTTCCCTGTTACTTTTGCCGGTTGCCTGTCCGCCAAAGATGGTATTAATTACTCCTTCGTCCTCTGCTTTCTTCGGACTGAACTTTCTTACCCGTCCATCCTGCCGGCTATCCTTCTGTCCATTTGTCCTGTCTACCTGTTTGAGGACAATGTCCTTCAGGTGTCCTTCCCTGATGAGGGTTTCGATGTGATCTCTTAATTGGAAACACTTGGACGTCTCATGTCCATTCTCCTTATGGAAATGGCAGTATTTGGTGGTGTCCCTCCGAGCATATGTTGACTGCCTAGGCGGTTCTTTTGACATGTTCTTCTCCTCTAGGATTGCCAAGATTTCACCTTGATCTTTCTTCAGTGGGCTGTAATTTGTATATCTGTCCTGGAACTTCTGTCGCGGTTGGTCGATTTTCGGGTCGTATGCTCGCCGCCCATCCCGACCATCCCGTGCTTTGTTCTTCTGTTTGTCCGTTTTGGCGTTGGGCGCCTTGGTTTGGTCTTTGGTTTTGGACCCTTCCGGACGACCTCTATGCACAAAGTAACCTCCTATGGCAATTTCTTCCTCTTCAGCTAGGGCGTACCCCCCTGCCATGTCCATCATATCAGCATAACTGGTTAGTCGGGCTCTTCTGAGGTCAAATGACAACTGGCCATTCTGAAGGTTGTTGATGAACGCAGCAATTATTGCCTCGTCATTTGCACTCCAAATTTCGGACACTTCCTGACCAAATCTCCCCAGATACTTCTTTAGCGACTCATCCTTTCTCTGTCTGAGTTGGGATAAGTGAGCTACCAATTTTTTCCTATGCACATTCCCGAGGAACTGCCTTGAGAAAGCTTTGCTCAGCTCGCCAAAGCTGCTTATGCTTGCTGCTGGTAATCTACCAAACCACCGGGAGCCTAGATCTCCAAGGGTTTGAGGAAAATTCAAACATAGCAGTGCGTCATTGTTGACATATTGTGCCATGGCGCTCCTATATCTCCGGACGTGTTCTTTTGGATCGGTATCTTTTTTAAACAGTTCCACGTGTGGCATCCTGAATCTCTCCGGGAAAGGTGTTCTTAGGATCCCACTAGTGAAAGGGCTTCCGGATTCGTCATCCGACAGCTCATTACGCCTATATCGCCTGACTAAAGCATCCATTTGTCGACGATTGTTCTGAACCTCCCGGGTTAGGCTCTGTATGAGTATATCTCTATCTCCTTCTGGCTCCCCTATCGCATTGAAATTTTGACTTATGGTCAATTTTTGACCTCTTTCCTCTGGATTCGACTCTCTGCGATCTCGGTTTAGGCCATGCAGCCGTACTGTGCCCCTTTGGCGCTTGTGATGATGATTCTGCTCACTCTCTTCTGAGGATGAAGACCGGTCTCTTCGGTGACTGCGCCTCCTGGGGTGATTCCGATTCGCAACTATTCGATCTTGATCGTAACCCTTGTCAGAATCATTCCCCTCCTTCTGGTATTGTTATAGGTAAAAATAGTCGTGGTAGACACGTCATCACTATGAAAAGCCACGTAAGCAAGGTCAAAGGAAAGTCAACTAACAGAGCAAGAATTCCCCCATGAAAACCTGCTCGGGAAAAGAGGGAGCTTCCCGACCACCAGCAAAGACGAGTTGCTCGGGCAATAAATCTTACTCGGGCAAATACTCGGTATAGTCGGGAATCAATGAAAACAGATAGTCATCAACGTCTATATTCAAAACTCTGGGAGCAATCAGCAACAAGCAACTCCATGATAAGCAACAGTGACTGCAGAATTCAAATAAGGAAACAGATAGATTCTCCGTAAATAAAGGAGGAAGAATCAGAATCAGACTTGGATTCAACCAAATCAGGAAATATACGAAGGAAAGAGAATCCGAATCCGTTTAGGGTTAGAACACACAATTAGGGCACTACATACCAAACCCTAATTAAACATGTATAAATACCCCTTCTTTACGTAAAAAAAAAGGGAGACACAAGAAAAATAGCTTGAGAGATTGTAGCGCAGCATACTTGTAATCCTTCTTCATAGTGAATTTGGCTTCGTTGTTTAGGCAACAAACCGTGGATGTTTCTCCAACCCTTGGAGTTTTACCACGTAATTGCTTGTTATTTCTTTTGTTCTTAATCATCCTAGTTCATAAATCATAACAAGTTGCAAATAAATCATTGATTCGGTGACCACCAAAAATCACCGTCAACAACCTTATCCACCATCACTCCATCTTTTGGACAAAAGAGAGTTGAAGAAGGAGCTTGGAAGAAGAAGAGCAAATCAAAAGAGGAGGAGCTACTCTACATAGTTTCTTCTATTACTTTTTCTCTTTCATGTTCTTTATGTTAGCCATGTATTTATTTGAGTATATTTATTGTATGGCTACGCTTTGTGATATGAGCTAAACTCTTAGTACTAGGATTTGATGAAACCCCACCAATGACTATATATTTATATTGACTCTTGTTTATCCTTTATGTGCAAATTGTAGTTTGTATTGTGTATTTTAGTGTGCTTAAAACTTTCAATTGATTGATCTCTTTTTGAATGAATTTTAGTGGTGTGCTATGTACTGACCGGAGACGCACTCCACATGTTCGATAAAATGCCATTTATGCATATCTAGAAAAGTAGACCTATTTAAGCTAGCGTATAGGATTCGTTAGTATGCCAAAATCCTTAGTGAATTCATTCATACATTCCGAGTAATTGAAAGATAAGCTTGGGTTTGTTTTGGTTGTAACCTATTCTACTTGACCAAGATTGTAGGTTAATATTAGGGTGCATGAGTCTATGAATTGCATGAGCATGTTTTGGGTGAATAATTGAGTCTAGAATGGAAGTCAATATAGGGTGGGGTGTAGTCAAATCCTATCATATTTCTCTCCTTTATCACATTCAAGTTTATTTTCGTGCTATTCCTTTATTGCATTAGCATTAATCCTTTAATCAATTTAGTTTAATTTGCTTAATTTGAAAACCCTCATTATTGATTGTTTGAATAGTAAATAGGCTAGTCAATTTCGGTAATCGATCACTCGATCCCTGTGGGAACGAACTTTACTTACTATTGTGCTACTCTCCAACCTCGTCATATTGCGAGTGTCACTAAAGAGACTAGCCAATTTTTGGCACCGTTGCCGAAGATCGAACCTGGGTCACCCATGTGATAGGCGGGAATACTCACCACTATACTACAATGACTGGTTGTGGCATCTCAGGTATGAACATCTCAATTTTGAAAGTTTAAAGTAACTGGGAAGTAAGAAGATGGTGAAAGGATTGCCAAACATCCATCACCCAAATGAGATATGTGAAAGCTGTGTTCTTAGTAAACAACACAGAAATAGCTTCGGAAATGAGGCAAATTGGAAAGCAACCATGCAACTTGAGCTCGTTCACACAGATGTGTGTGGTCCATTAACGCCAGTATCAAATGGACAGAATTGATACTTCCTTACCTTTATTGATGACTACAGCAGGAAGACTTGGGTTTATTTCCTAAAAAAAAAGGTTGAAGTATTTGGTTACTTCAAAGAGTACAAAACTCTTGTGGAGAAGCAAAGTGACTATTATATCAAAACACTAAGATCAAATCAAGGTGGAGAATACATTGTAGGTGCACTCCAAGAATTCCTTAAGCAGCAAGGAATCAGACATCAGTTTACACAAGCTTATACTCCTCAGTTAAATGGTGTAGCTGAAAGGAAAAATCGAACAATCCTTAACATGGTCAGAAACATGTTAAAGGATAAAGACATACGCAAATTTTTTTGGGCCGAAGCAGTCTTGTGTGCGATATATTTACAAAATAGATGTCTTATAAAAAGTCTTGATACAAAGTCACTGCAAAAAGCATAGAGCACTCACAAACCAAGTGTGAGCCACCTTACAGTTTTTGGCTCCATTGCCTACATCAAGGTCCTAGAAGCGAGAAGAACCAAGCTTGAAGATAAAGAAGAGAAGTGTATCCTTGTTGGATACGGTGACAGAACTATGGGTTACCAGCTATACAACCCCATCACCAAGAAAGTAATCTTCAGCAGGGATGTCATTATTGAAGAAAATGAATCTTGGAATTGAGATCAAACCAAAGCTTCCAGAAGTGCGGAGTTGATACCCGAAAAAGAGACAAGAGAAGTGGCTACAGAGCCACAAATACCTAGAGATCAGTAGACTCTTCAATGTGGTTCCCCTTCACCACAAAAGGTATGATGCTCCATTACCAATTGAACGTGACTTCTCAGATATGAGGCCTAGAGGGACATGTAGCTTAGAAGATTTGTATGAAAATACAGAACATGTGGAAGAAGATATTACTCTGTATTGTCCGCTGATGACAAATGATCCAGCTAGCTTTGAAGAGGCTAACCAAGAAGAAAAATGGAGAAATGCAATGGATGAAGAGATTCGATCCATTGAAAAGAAAAAGACATGCGAGTTGACTAATCTTCCAAAAGGCCAAAAAACTATCAGAGTGAAATGGGTTTACAAGACTAAGAGAAATGCTAAAGGAGAAGTCCAGAGATATAAGGCAAGACATGTAGCAAAATGCTATAAGCAAAAGGAAGGAGTTGATTACGGAGAAGTCTTTGCTTGGTTGCCAGACTAGAGACCATCAGATTGCTAATATCATTAGTAGCCCAGAAAAGTTGGAAAATTTACCAACTTGACGTAAAGTCAGCATTCCTGAATGGCTTTGTTGAAGAAGAAATCTATGTGGAACAACCACATGGACATGTGAAGAAAGGCAAATAAGATAAAGTATGCAAGCTAAAGAAAGCCCTATATGGTTTGAAGCAAGCACCTCGTGCATGGAACATGAGGATTTATGATTACTTCCAAAAGAACAGATTTGAGAAATGTCTGTATGAGCATGAACTATATATGAAAAAAGAGACTGATGAAAGCTTGTTATATGCATGCCTATACGTTGATGACTTGATCTTCACTAGCAACAATCCAGCCATGTTTGAAGATTTCAAGAGGAGAATGGTGAAAGAATTTGAGATGACTGACATTGGTCTAATGGCTCATTTTCTCGATATTGAAGTTGTGCAAAGCGAAAAAGGTATCTTCATCTCTCAGAGTATCAATTAAAAGAAATTCTGAAAAGATTTGGTATGGAAAAATGCAATCCTGTCATAACTTTAGGGGAAACAGGATTAGAGTTAAGAAAGAATGAAAGAGTAGATGTTGACCCAACCTATTTCAAGAGCTTTGTTGGAAGCCTGAGATACTTGACATGTACCAGGCCTGATATACTATATGGAGTTGGACTGGTCAGCAGATACATGAAGACTTTTGACCAGTCTTACCTGAATGCAGTAAAGAGGATACTCTGTTACATAAAAGGTACTATTAATGATGGTATTTTATATACCAAATGAGAAGATTGCAGGTTGATTGGCTATTCAGATAGTGATTGGGGAAGAGACCTGGATGAACGTAAAAGCACGATAGGTTTTACGTTTTTTTATGAGAGATATAGCATTCATATGGTCGTCTAAAAAGTAAGCCATTATGACATTGTCATCATGTGAAGTTGAGTACGTTGCTACCTGCTCAACTATTTGTCATGGTATCTGGATCAAGAATGTGTTGCAGTACTTGGGATTTCCACAAGTTAATCCCATAGAGATCTATATCGACAATTGATTAGCGATTGCACTAGCAAAGAATCCGGTATTCCATGAAAGGAGCAAACATATTGATACGCGGTATCATTTCATCAGAGAGCATGTGAAGAATAAAGAGGTGGAACTAGTCTCTTGTAGGACATATGATCAAGCTGCTGATATTTTCACCAAGCCGCTCAAACATGATATGTTTTCAAGACTAAAGACAGTGCTTGGTATGACGAAACACAGAGAGTCAAGTTTAAGGGGGGATGTTGGAAATTAAACTTGTCTTCAGCCAGCCACCTTCCAGCAACCTCCAACCATTTCTAGAAGCAACCATTGTTGACTCCTCCCAACTTCCACAGTCCAAAATTTCCTCAACTAGCCATCTCCCAACTACCATCTTCCATCTCCCAGCTGATTGTTTTTATTGCTGTGTATTTAGTGTGTTTGTTTGTATCTCATCTTATTTCCCTATATAAACGGATTCAAATTGTGATTGTAAGTGTGTGGAGTGGTGTAAGAAAATATAGAGAGAAATAAAAGTTGAAAGCTTCTCTTCTTTCTTTGAGTGTTTGAATCTCTCTCAGAGGTGCACCACAAGTGACCTCAAACCTTCCCATCTCACCAACAAAATATCTTTATTTCCTACTAAATGCAACTAGAGACATAAAAATCATGGATTTTTTAATTTTAATTTTTATTTTGGGATGAAGTGGGGATGATTTTGTTGGTATCACTACAAAAAAAATGTCTATTAGTGACCAACTATTTTTGATGGCCATAATTACCGTTGGTGATTCAGCCTTTTTCAACTGGCATTTCAACACCGTTGACAATGATGAAAAAAGTAATACCACATTTTTGATGGCAAAAGGCTGTCGAAAATGGTCGAATAAACCATCGAAAATGACCCATATTTTCAACAGCACTATTTGTACAGTCTTAACACACATTTTTGACGGCATTATTTGTACCGTCGAAAATGACCCATATTTTCAACGGCACTATTTGTACCGTCCAAAATGACCCACATTTTTGACGGCACTATATGTGCCGTCGAAAATGACCCACATTTTTGACGGCACAAATACTGTCGAAAATGATGAAAGAAGTAATATCACAATTTCGACGGCCCAATGACCATCAGAAATAGTCGAATAATTTGGTACTATTTTTTTTATATTATTTTGTTACGGTATTGTCATGAAAAATATGATTAGTTAAATATTATAATATTAATTAATAAAGTTATAGTAAAATGGTAAAAGTAACACTTACCTTCTTCAAGGTCCAGAGTTTGAATCATGTAAGTTGCAAGAATTATTTGGGAATTAACAAAGGATCTGGGTGATGTGGGGTGTACTTGGTTGATCTTGGGGTTCCCGAAGAAGGGTGAGCGTAAAAAATACAACTAATTTTGACCATTTTTTATTACTATTATCGGCAGTAAATGCCTATCGAAAAACGTGGTATTTTTGACGGCTCGTCGCCAATTTTTAATAATATTACTGACGATCATTTTCATTTTTTACGACGGCAACTACCTTAAAAAAAGGTGGTATTTTCGATGGCCCATCGATGAAAGTTTATTTCCGACGAGCGTATTTTCGACGGCATTTGACAGCCTTTTCCCATCGAAAAAACGTATTTTCAACGGCAAACCACCTGTTTTGACAGCATTTAGCCCTTGTTGATGACCATTTTTTTTGTAGTATGGGGCCAATTTTTTTGATTTTGCCCGGGGACCTCGGAATAGTCAGGACCGATAATATCTTCAGGATTTTCTAGCTAGTACTATATATGTTTTAACAATTTAACTATAATTGCAGATCAAATTGCAAAATGTGAACCGTCTGTGCCACACCAAGAGCCTTGTATCAGTCAATGGGCAGTTTCCAGGGCCTCGCATGCATTGTGGCAAGGGAAGGTGACAGGTAATTAAGCAACAGAAATCTGAAAGCTTTCACAAAAAAAAAAAAAAAAAAAAAAAAAAAAAAAAAAAAAAAAAAAAAAAGCAACAGAAACAAATTGATCAAAGGGAAATTTAAAATTTTAATATTCAATTAATTAATCATTTTTTCTGTTATCGTGAATATTGGTTACATGGGCAGTGGAGACTATTTTTTGTTAAAAAGAAAAAACCCATTGCGTTTTCTTAGCTAAAAGCGTTTTGGTTCCTTCAATCTGGACTGAGTAAATTGCAGCCAATCTCCCTGAAGTTTAATCTTTGACAATCAGAAACAATTTTATACTTAATTGACAATGACCTCCCATGCCATTAGTCAAAGTTAGTCAAAGTTAATAGAAATATGAGTATTTTCATCATTTCAAGCCTTTTTATTTATTTTAAAAAAATAAATTTAAAAGCTTTAAATCTCTGCCATTCATCTTGGCCACATTTTTTATTTTTATTTTTGAAAAATCTAACTGAAGAAAAATCTAGAAATACATCAATGGAAAAAGAAAATGTTAGATTAGATTTAGATGAGCTAGTGAGTTTGGTGGCTGGTCTGGTTCAAATTGGGTGTGGAACATCTCTATGAGGAGACCTCCTTTTGATTGGGAGAAAGATCAGTGGAGGTGCTTATCTACTTTCCGAAAAAATGTCTCTGATAGCATAACATGGTCTTGTTAGGATTATGCTCAATAGCAAGAGTGTAATATTGTACTTGACAATCTTTTCATATTAATAAAGTGATTTCTGTTTTAACAAAATCTTATAGCATTTATTATTATAATTGTCAAAGTAAATAATCATAAGGTCAAAAGACTATGAGAAAAGAAGAATTGTTCATACATCTGGATATGTATGAGGTAGACACAATTCTTTAGTTTGTCTTGAATAACGTTCACAACTTAAGTTAGAGGTTGGGTACCTTTATCTTGTTAAAGTTGTAGAATTCTTTTACTAGCATTTGAGTGGGATCAAATGTGTTATGATGAGTCTAAAATCATCGAAGGGTCTTCGAGTAAAAGAATCTAGTGCACTGGGTGCATTGAACTGGATCACAATGAAATACTTTTTCTAGAACCGTCAATAGATAAAAGTCTTTTCATTTGAGTCTATCTTAATCCTGAGATAAATGATGGACTTATGGTTACAAGTGTTATCATTTGAGCTATTAATGAGTACGATTATATAGCATAGTCTATCCTCGATAGTTTGGTGGTATTCATTTGCTAATCGATAGAGGACTTCATTTATAGATATGGACATTGTGGCTCCATTTATTAAATGTGAGTAGAATATCATCATATGGATGCTTTGTGGTTTTGGATATTAAATCTTAGCGTTGAGTTTTCAATAGTGACTATTGAAAGATGACTTCTGGACAAGTCATAATATATATCCAAGTTCAAATTGTGGTCATATGAGTAAATATGGTAACTTGGAGAGCTATAGGCGATCTATGAGCTCTTGGCGATTATTGATATTCTTCACGAGGATTCACTATCTCCTATAAGATTGTCTAGGGTATGAATGAGAATCATTTACTTATTCCATCTTTATTTAAGAGTGTAATTTTAGTTCTTTAGTGGAATGAACTAAAATTAATAGATTGAACCTAAGTGAATCATTTGTTGATTGTGATTGAGTTATATCTATTGGAGCTTAAATTTAGATAGGCCCGCCAAGATCCTCAATCCACATGGACTTGCATGAATCACTTGATATATTCTACCGGACTATTTATGAGTCCATCTAGAATTGTATTTAATATATTAAGAATATAATTTGCACATTATTTATTTAATGAGTTGTTTAATTATATTAATATATTAATGATAGGCATGTGGACTTGTTTCTTTTAGTAAGAATAGGTCTAGTTCACATGTGAGCTTTTTATTAAAGTCCAAATGGATTTAATAAAATAAGAAAAACAATATATGACCCATGTTTTGGTCATGGGCGACAAGGTTAATTTTAGGGAGAATCGCAAATACCCCCCCGACTTTTAAGCTAATGGCAAATCAAACCCTCTGGTTTGAACAATCAGCAAACAACCCTCTACAAATTTGAACAATCAGCAAATAACCCCCTACAAATTTGAACAATCAGCAAATAACCCCCTACAAATCAGCAAATAACCCCCTACATGCAGCAAATAATGCAAGGGTTACTTAACGGTAGGGGGTTGTTTGCTGATTGTTCAAATCAGAGGGTTTGATTTGCCATTAGCTTAAAAGTCGGGGGGTATTTGCGATTCTCCCTTAATTTTATTAGCCCATTATATTGTTTATTTTATTATTTAATTAAATATAAATTAATTAATATGTTAATTAATTATTTAATTAAGAATCAAATCTTTTTATGATTAGGAAATATGTTTCCTAGTATTATACTATCAGTAGTAGTATATTAAATATAGGGAGAAAACCATTTTAGTCCCTCTAGTTTGACCTATTATATGAACTGGTCCCTCTAGTTTCAGTACTGTTTCCTTTGGTCATTCTGTAATGTTTTCCGCCAAAAAGTAGTTTCTGACAGGGACAGATGGTCAAATGACCCTGCTGCCCCTAATTATAAAAAAATCAAATAAAAAATAAAACCTCTCTCTCAATTAAATAAATAGATAAATAAAACATATTTATTAAATTAAATAATAATTAATTAAAAACAAAACAAAACCCTAGCCACCTAAATAAATAATAAATAGATAAATAAAACATATTGATTAAATTAAATAATAATTAATTAAAAACAAAACAAAACCCTAGCCACTTAAATAAATAATAAATAGATAAATAAAACATATTTATTAAATTAAATAATAATTAATTAAAAACAAAACTCTAGCCACCAAAATAAATAAATAAATAGATAAATAAAACATATTTATTAAATTAAAAAAATAATTAATTAAAAAAAAAAACCCTAACCACCTAAATGAATAAGAAATAAATAAATAATTATTAATTAATTTAATTAAAACCCTATCTCTCTTAGACTCTCACTCGATCTCTCTCTCCATCACCATCACCATCTGATCTTGTTTCCAATCTTTTCGAATTTCCAAACTCAACACCAACTACTTGTTTTCAAACTTTTTCTTTTTTTGCTAATATTTTCAACTCCATCTTCTTCTGTACGTTGGATCAAGTTTAAGACTTTGTTCTGTTCATTTTTGCTGCCTTAGATTTTTTAAGGAGAGTCATCACTGCTGCTGGTGCTAGAAAGCTCTTTCCCATCTTAGATTTGGACTTACATTTGCTTCTTCACACACAACCCAGATACAAAATCCAGTCTTTTTGCTTTTATCTATATAAATTAGCCTTTTTGTGAGGTGGGTTCATTTGAGTTCTCTGAATTTCACATGGGAATCATCTAACACAAACAACACCTAATTAGAATACCCGAGAGCTAACCCAAATGACATATAAAAATTGTATGAGAATCCACCTTTTTCAGCACAAATTTAGCAAAATTCAGAAGCTGGCAGTGGGTGTTAGTCGCATAAAGAATCCAACATAAGCATTTCAGTTTCAACCACCCATCTCTCTTCTGGAATCTCTCGTGAATGTTGGTCGCCGGCATCTTCTGAGTGTCGTGAAGCTGGCGGTGAGGCGTTAATCGCCGGTGTTTGATGCTAGAATGGGAGGCGGCTGTTGGTTGTTGTAGTCTAGATCTACGGTGATAGAGGCATAACTAGTGGTCGGTGATGAAGGGAAAGTTGACGGTTATCGTTTTTCGGTTCTGGTGGTGTGGTCAGCGGCGGTCACGTGTGGTGGCTAGAGGTGGCGCATGGAGGGCTTTTGGATGGGTTTTTTTTTTCTTGGTTGAAAGAGTTGATGGGTTTTGAATAATTTTTTTTTTTTAAAGTTAATTTTTTTTAAAGGTTGTTGGTGTTTGATGTTGAAGATGAATGAGATCTTGGTGAGCTGAGGCTATACTTGGATCTGGAATTGGTTGATTGGGATGGTTCTGGGGTTGGTTGAAGTAGGGTTTAAGGGTTTGGTTGAGGTTCAAAGATGATGATGTTGTTGAATCTATTTTTTTTTTTAATATTAGTTTTTTTTTATTAAATCAATATTTTAATTGTTATTAATCAAAATTATTAATTATTCTTTTTTGGTTTTTCTAATTATTAAATTAGTAATAAATCACAAGGATTCTAGAAATTGGTAGGATAAGTTTACGTTTTTACCCTCATCAATTTAACGGAATGATTAAAAACCCTAACAGATTCTAACGGCAGGGACGAAAATACAGTTTTTTGGTAATGTGAAGGACCTATCAAGACAATACTGGAACTAGAGGGACCAGTTCGTGTAATAGGTTAAACTAGAGGGACTAAAATGGTTTTCTCGGACTAAAATGGTTTTCTCCCTTAAATATAAAAGACTGTATTTGACAAGTAGATAAATAAGGAATTTTATTTGTCTAGTCAAATTAGGAAATCTTTTATATAATCACAAATACACTAAAGAGTTGGATTAGGGTTTGTATATAATATATATGCATGCGGAATATATAAATTAATATATATATTTATATATGCAGGAATGCAAGCAGAGAGATAAATATATATATAAAGTTGAATTCACGCAAATGCATATAAAAAAGATATTTGGCCGAGATATATATCAATATATATATATATATATCAATATATATATATATGTCACTTGGCCATGAGATATTGATTTTTACTGGAAAAGAATTCGGTGCATATATATATATATATATTTTATATTGGCAAGTAATTTGTGGCAATATAGATATATATATATATATTCTTTGTATTTTTGTAAAACCCTAGTTTTTGCAATTGAGAGTTTTTTCTTTTACTAGAGAAAAATAAAATCCAACTCTTAGACTAGTGAAAAATTTGGCCAAGAGAGATTGAGAGAAGAGATTGTTCTTGTTTCGATAGTGCACTACTAGCCTTTACATAAAAAGGTTTTGTGCACAATTTCGAATAAGGTGTTAGGTTTTGACTTATATTCCTAAGCGAACTAAATGTGAACCAAACAAAGACTCAACTGATGTGGAGCTTCCTGGAGATATGGGATACGTTTGGAAGTTGAATGGTGGTGTTTGAGGGAGGTTTGAAGACCAGAAGAACGGAATACTGAAGATTGCTTTAACGTATTGATCGCGGTTTTCTAAGCGATGTAATTTAAGGTGACTTGTAACGGTTTAGGAAGCGGGTGTACAACCGTGACTCGAATCGTAGTCAATCATAAACATACGTGAAACGGGAAATCTTCAGCGGAAAAGGAAGTAGTTTGTTTCTGGAAGTTCTTGCACTTGAAGGAAAATGATTTACTCTCTACAAGAAGACTTGTCATAAAAGGAAATAGTATTTATGTGGAACAAGTAAGTCTTGTACGTTTAGGAGTAGGATTCCCTTTTATCTTAAACTCCCTGTAACTAGTATAAATAGTCCTATTATTTATGTTTAAGGCTGTGGAGCAAAAAGAACACCATGTAAACATCAGAGAATGTGAGTGAGATCTGGGGAGACCCAAGGGAATATCCGAGGAGGGATCCAAGGGAATATCGGTGGATCTAGTTAGAGATCCGTGAGTGATATTTAGGGGAGACCTAGGGGATATTGTGGGGTTCTTGGTGAGGATCTTGTGAGTGGAGTTTGGGTTAGGTGTGAGAGAGAATTCTGGAGTATATGGTTGTAACAATTTATCATATAGTGGAACTTTCTCTGTCGTCCTGACGGCCCGTGGTTTTTTACCCGTTTTGGGTTTTCCACGTATATCTTGTGTTGTGATTGTTTTATTCTCTCTCATCTATTTTTCTGCTTATTGACGTTATTATTTGCTATGAGTTATGGGCGTATATTAGGCACGGCGATTCCGCGTTCATCGGTTTAATAGGATTATCCCCAACAATTGGTATCAGAGCCATATGGTTTGGCGATGGCGGTGACAATTCTTTACGGGAGATCGTATGGAGGACTTGGTGGCATTGGGATAATGATGATCATGGTTGCCTAGTATGGTTTAGCAAAGGAGATGCGTCTTGAAGGCGGTTTGAACTCGTTAAGGTTTGATGAAAGGAAGAATTTGATGGATGAGAAGTTTGGCTTGTGGTGACAGGTACAAGTCATGGAGATTCAATATGGGTTACACAAGGAGCTGATTGACTATCAAAAAAAAAAAACTCCTGACTATTAAAAAAAAAAAAAAATCTCTCTGTGGTATGGTGTGGGGCTTATCCGGCAAAGCACTCTCAGTTTCTAGTAACAGTCTTTCATCAGGTATGTGATGCAAGGACAGAAGGTCTTTTTCACAAGGTTGGGTAATGTAAGGACATGTTTATCCTTTTGGCAGTTTTCCCCACTGGCCATGGAAGAGGATATGTTGCTGCTAGTGGTCCATAATTGTGCACAAGGCATTGGTCAGAAAGTGATGCAAGGTGTATGGTGGACAAAGATGTCGATGGCTGACGAACTCCCTGGAAATCTGACTTGAGGAGTTGCACTATAATTTCAGCAGGTTATTTCGACATGGTGCCGGAACAACGAACACAAAAAAAAAAAAAAAATGTGTTGAAGAAAAATCTTAGGATGGTTCGTTCCTAAGTGGTTGTACCTTGTGGTGGGGTATGATGATTCTCGGTGATGAGAATTGTGGCTATGGACAAAGGTTTTGAGAATTCAAGTCAAAGGGGAGAATTGTTAGGTTTTGACTTATATTCCTAAGCGAACTAAATGTGAACCAAACAAAGACTCAACTGATGTGGAGCTTCCTGGAGATGTAGGATACGTTTGGAAGTTGAATGGTGGTGTTTGAGGGAGGTTTGAAGACCAGAAGAACGGAATACTGAAGATTGCTTTAACGTATTGATCGCGGTTTTCTAAGCGATGTAATTTAAGGTGACTTGTAACGGTTTAGGAAGCGGGTGTACAACCGTGACTCGAATCGTAGTCAATCATAAGCATACGTGAAACGGGAAATCTTCAGCGAAAAAGGAAGTAGTTTGTTTCTGGAAGTTCTTGCACTTGAAGGAAAATGATTTACTCCCTACAAGAAGACTTGTCATAAAAGGAAATAGTATTTATGTGGAACAAGTAAGTCTTGTACGTTTAGGAGTAGGATTTTCTTTTATCTTAAACTCCCTGTAACTAGTATAAATAGTCCTATTATTTATGTTTAAGGCTGTGGAGCAAAAAGAACACCATGTAAACATCAGAGAATGTGAGTGAGATCTGGGGAGACCCAAGGGAATATCCGAGGAGGGATCCAAGGGGATATCGGTGGATCTAGTTAGAGATCCGTGAGTGATATTTAGGGGAGACCTAGGGGATATTGTGGGGTTCTTGGTGAGGATCTTGTGAGTGGAGTTTGGGTTAGGTGTGAGAGAGAATCCTGGAGTATATGGTTGTAACAATTTATCATATAGTGGAACTTTCTCTGTCGTCCTGACGGCCCGTGGTTTTTTATCCGTTTTGGGTTTTCCACGTATATCTTGTGTTGTGATTGTTTTATTCTCTCTCATCTATTTTTCTGCTTATTGATGTTATTATTTGCTATGAGTTATGGGAGTATATTAGGCACGGCGATTCCGCGTTCATCGGTTTAATAGGATTATCCCCAACATAAGGTTCACGCGAGTTTCAATCTAACGATTGTGAATTCAAAAGTGACCGGGACATTCTTAGCAATCTTTTGGAGTTTATTGTGACTAACATAAATCATAAAAGTTTTTGTTATCCATTCTCAGGTACACAATTCAAAGAGAAGGGAGACTACGCTCCTAGGTGATTCACGTTCGTGATTGGGTTGGAAGATCTTGTGGATTACCATCAACGCATAATCAATCGGATCACGTGACAAAGGTATGATA
Organism: Acer campestre; assembly: GCA_954870605.1. Lineage (NCBI taxonomy): Eukaryota > Viridiplantae > Streptophyta > Magnoliopsida > Sapindales > Sapindaceae > Acer > Acer campestre. Next base: position 21,420,060 of record OX940804.1, on the reverse strand, counting down.
TCTTTTGGTATATATGTTTAATTAATTAAAGGGTTAAGGTTCAAATATAGAAAATTTTTAAAATATACTAAATTCTTTTTAGTCTCGCTTCCGCTACGTGCAAACGTTTTTTCCCTACAGGTCTTACAACAGAAATGGGTTATTCTCAATTGGTCCTTGTAGAAAAGCTTTGGAGGTTAATTCTTATGTTAAGAGGACTACTCTAAACTACATTTAGCAAAGTTGCTGCCCTCCCAAGATTGGTATCTTTTTATGGCAGCTATGGAAAGGAATTTTTTTTTTGTTAAGGATGTTTTGCATAGAAGTGGCATGGATCGGCTCCTAAATCTGAATTGCCCCCTGTGTTTAGATGACATTGAAATAGTTGATCATCTATTACTTAATTGTCTTTGGTCGATCTCGCTATGGTCTGTTTGCTTGTCTTGGTGAGGTGAAATTTATTACTTCAGCAACACTGTCAATGATTGGTGGGAAGGCTGGATGGGTTTGTGTCCTAGGGCTAATTAGGATCGTATTTGGGGCTCCTTTTTCGTAGCCATGGTTTGAACCATTTGGGAGAGTAGGAATCTTCTTATCTTTGAAGGTAAGGAGCCGGTTCTGGAATAGGTGGCTGACTTGGTGAATTTCCGTAAGGTTTTGTGGTTTAAACATCTTGGATGTGGGTCTTAGGATTTGGTGGAAGTGTTGCTTCTCATCTTTTAGGACCTTTGTGTTGATCACAAGAAGTTTAAGAAGACTAAGATAGCTGACTGGATTCCTCCCCTGTAGGACAGTCTCAAATTTAATGTTGACGAGTCTTCGAGAGGCAAGCCAAGGCTGGCTGGTATCGGGGTTGTGCTTCGAGATTTTAATGGGAAGGTTCTCTGTCTTTTTTCTTTCTCAGTGGGGATTATAGACTCTAATGTAGCTGAGGTGTTGGCCATTAAAAAAAGTGGTGGAGTTGTGTGTTTCTAATTTGAATTTACATGGTCGGGAGATCATGGGGGTGAGTGATTCAACGGTGGCGGTTTTTTGGGTTAATATGAAGGATTTTGGGAATTTAAACCATGTCGATACTATTTATGACATTCGAGGTTTAATGGAGTCTTTTGGTGGCTTGAAGGTGGTGTTTGATTCAAGAATGTTTAACTCGTTTGCGGATAGCTTGGCAAAGATGGGGTCGAGTACTTCGGGAGACTTTGTGGAATGGGCAGACTTTTAAGGTTTCCTTTGTTTGTTTTTGGCTTCTGTGTTTTGTGGTTTTGGGTGGATGTGATCTGCCTGGCTCAGTTTTGAGCTGCTGTTTTGTTGTGCGCTTTATTTTTGCTTTGTCTGGGGGTTTTTGGGTGCTTTTGGCTGGCCGTTGGGCCGTGCTTGTGTTCAGAGCTTTCTTGCTCTGTTTTGGCCTCGTGCCTTCTCTAATAAAGCCTTGTTTCAAAAAAAAGATTTAGATGAACTAAGTTTTTTTTTTTTTTAATATAAAAAACTTGAATATGAAGAAAAAATCCGAGAATCCATATGGAAGAAGAAAAAATTATTTGAAGAAAAAATTATTTGAAGAAAATGTTGTTGGATTGGATTTTGATGATTCAGATTATTAATTTTTTAGAATTTAGAATTTGAAGAAAAATATAGAGATACGAGCTATGTCTCCAGTCTCCAATCTCCACGTTTTTTTTTTTTTTTTTTTTTTTTCAATTTGTAATTTTCAATTATTTATTTATTTATTTATTTTTATATGAGATCAAAATTTGTTTTCATATATTTATATATTTTTAAAATCAGATTTTTTTTTTATTCATGGGCATTTAGGTATTTGTATCGGCCAAATCCAGTCAACGGTTAAGCTTGACTGGTTTTGACTAACGATAGGGGAGGTCATTGTCAATTAATAATAAAGTTATTTTTGGTTGTCAAAGGCCAAACCTTAGGGAGGTTGGCTGCAATTTGCTCATCTGGACTCTAACAAAAACCTTAAAAAAGATACTGAATTTAACATAATTATGTATATATCGAGAAGAAAAGGACAGGAAATAGAGTTATTTTTATTTTCAACAAAATTGTAGAATTAAGAGTTTGTTTTGTTTTGTTTTTGTTTTTGTTTTTTTTTTTTTTGATTAATATAATCAAGAGTTTTCAAAAATAAATAAATAAAAATAAAAAGTTGGGAATTTTTCAACAAATAAAAATAATATATATATAGTGAGTCTCTTATAAGGGATCCCTTATTTTAATTTCGGTAAGGACCACCAAAAAATCACATCGATTTGAATGAATTTTGATTTGAACTTTTTTGTGGATGGTAAGTTTACTGAAATCTATCTATGAATAAAATTTGAAATTGTTTAAAGTACTTAAAATATTTATCCCGATTATTTTAAATATGAAGGCATTAGAAAAATGAACGAATTATAAGAAATTCAAGAAAAATAGTTTTAGTGCTTGAAAAAACCTCAAGTTTTATTCATAGGTAGATTTCGATGAACTTATCATTCACAAAAAAATTCAGATCAAAATTCGTTCAAATCGATATGATTTCATGATGGTCCTTACCGAAATTAAAATGAGGGATCCCTTATGAGAAACTTATCCCTTATGAGAGACTTACTCTCTCTAGTGCGTCTCTCATAAGAAATCCCTTATTTTAATTTCGGTAAGGACCACCAAAAAAATCACATCGATTTGAATGAATTTTGATTTGAATTTTTTTGTGGATGGTAAGTTCATTGAAATCTACCTATGAATAAAATTTGAAATTTTTTAAAGTACTTAAACTATTTATCCTGATTATTTTAAATATGAAGGTATCATAAAAATGAGCGAATTATAAGAAATTCAAGAAAAATAGTTTTAGTGCCTCAAAAAATCTCAAATTTTATTCATAGGTAGATTTCGATAAACTTATCATTCACAAAAAAAAAAAAAAAAAAAAAAAAAATCAGATCAAAATTCATTCAAAGTAATGTGATTTCATGGTGGTCCTTACTGAAATTAAAATAAATTGTTAGCTAAAAATTGTCACCGGAATGAATTTCCAATTAACAACTTTCAGACCATGATCAGGGTAGATCACAGTCGGCGAGAGATACCACGTTTGATACCTCTATATTTTCAGTAAATTAAGCGGAATATGATGGTGATTAACGATGAAGACAAATCGATGTAAAAAGTAGGAAAATGACTATTTTGTTATTAAGTGAAATGGAGATACATGATACAACAGCGTTTTGTGGAATATTTCAAGTAAGGAGTTTTCTGACATAGTTGGTGATGGTGATCTTGTGCTAGTTGATAAGTGGAAAAAAGCCTATAAAGTGTAGGTCAAAAGTCTCATTTTCGATGCCCTCTCTTTCGAGAGTCTTGAATTGTTTATAGGTACCCTTTCTTGCCCATTACTATGACAATTAGTCAATCAACTGAGCAATCAGTGGGATGTTAATGGTGGCGTCATTCAGGCGAGGGAATAATTCTCGTAATCAAGTGATTTTGTTTCCTTCTTTGGTGATTCTGACAGAGTTGACCAATCCCCTTAAAAATGGAGCTTTAAAGGTGGCGGGAGGAGTCAACTTTTCTTGTATTTAAGTGTTGGTGTACGCCATCTTTTTTGTAGTATGATTCCGGTTCTTTGGCGTACTTCTACTTTGATATTCTTCCTTCCATCTTGATCTTCCTTTGCCTGGTAGACTGATTTTAGGAAGGGTCAAGATATTTGGGTACCTTGGATATCATAGTGGCGGGGTCCTTAGGACCTTGACTTCTCTATTCCTTGGTACTTGGGGATCTAGGTGCCCCTAATCTTGATTTGGATTTGTAGCAAGTCTTTCTAGAAATATCAGTCTAGCTTTTTCCCGAGGTAGCGAGATACTTCCTGTAGTGTCTTCCTACTTCAAATAGTCTTGGTTTGGATGGAAAATTCTTCTTTGGGCCCCTACCATTTTTGGCGGTGAACGTAAGGGATTCCTTATTTTAATTTCAGTAAATACCACCAAAAAATCACATCGATTTGAATGAATTTTGATTTAATTTTTTGTTTTTTTTTTGTTTTTTTTTTGTGGTTTGTAAGTTCATTGAAATCTACCTATGAATAAAATTTGAAAAATTTTAAAGTATTTAAACTATTTATCCCGATTATTTAAATATGAAGGTATCAGAAAAATGAGCGAATTATAAGAAATTCAAGAAAAATAGTTTTAGTGCTTGAAAAAATCTCAAATTTTATTCATAGGTAGATTTCGATGAACTTATCATTCACAAAAAAATTCAGATCAAAATTCATTCAGATCGATGTGATTTCATGGAAGTCCTTACCGAAATTAAAATAAGGGATCTCTTATGAGAGACTCACTCTCTCTAGTGAGTCTCTCATAAGGGATCCCTTATTTCACCTTTTTTGTTCAACATTGTTGTTGAAGCTATGAATAGGATGTTGTTGAAAGCAAATGACCTAAATATGTTCTCAGGCAAAGTTTTTAGAAGAAGTTGGATTCATCTGACTCATCTCTAGTTTGCTGATGATACGAATTTGTTTATTGAAGCTAAGGAAGATTTAATGAGAAACGTGAGATGTGTTCTTCGACGCTTTGAAGTTGGTTTGGGGCTTAATATTAATTTTCACAAATCCGGGTTAGTCAAGGGTAAAGTGAGTTATCCGGGAGATAGATCGGCGGATTTATTTAGATACAAAAAGGAATCCCTTCATTTTATTTATTTGGGATTGCCTCTGGGTGAGAATCCAAGCTCTATTTTTTTTTTTTTTGGGATCTGGTGCTAGATAGAATTCGATTGAGATTAGCTCCGTGGAAAGTGAGGTTCTTGTCCAAAGCATGAAGGCTTGTCCTTATTAATTCAGCGTTATCTAGTTTGCCGACGTATTTTTTATCTGTCTTCAAGATGACGGTTGTAGTGGCCATGGTGATTGAGAAAATGCAACGCGGTTTCTTTTGTGGTGATAGGAGGGATAAGAGAAATATTCATTTGGTTGATTGGTCGACGTTGTGTAAGATTAGATAGAAAGGGGGGCTGGGTATCGGAAGAATTCTTGTCAAAGGTTATGCTTTGCTTGCAAAATGGATATGGAAGTTTGGTATTGAGGATAACGCTTTATGGAGGAAGGTGGTTTGTGCAAAGTATTCAGTGGAACCTCGTACTTTGTTATGGGATTGGAAGGGTGGGAATTTAGCTTCCCAATTTATCCAATCAGTTGGTGGATTATGGAAGCTTAACTAGAGGACGGCTAATATTCTTTTATCTAATATGTTGGTGTTGGTGGGAGATGGGAGCCGAGCAAATTTTTGGAAGGATCCTAAAATGGATGGTGTGCCTTTGTCTTTGATGTATCCTAGGATCTTTGCCTTGGCTGTGAATAAAGCCGGCAGTGTGGGGGAGTTTGGTAAGTGGATTGGGTCTATTTGGTAGTGTATTATTGAGACCAGGAGACCTGTTTTTGGGGAGGAACAGGAGGTTTGGTCTAGCTTTCATATGGAGCTTCTGAGGTTCAAGTTAAGAAGTTCTAGGCTTGACACTTTGGTCTCTGACTTCGAATGGCCAGTTTTCAGTTCGCTTCTTTCAAAGAGAGCTGGAGGATTAAGATCCAATTGTGGCTGAGGTTAAAGAGAATGCTTTGTTGTGGTATGGGGTGGTTCCTTCTAAGGTCGAACTTTTTCTTTGGATGTTAGCTAAGGGTCGTCTATTGGTTGGAGAACTGCTACCAAAGTTCACAAGTGGTCTGGTTGGGAGTCAAACGTGTCCTTTTTGTAAGAAACTGAAGAATCGATTGATCATATGTTTGTTACCTGTGAATGGGTGTGGGTGCTGTGGTCTGAATGCCTTAACTGGTGGGATATTTCTGCTTGCTTGCCTAAGACGAGTACTGATTTGATGGAAGGATGGATGTTTCTCTGCCCTTTTGTTATTAGTATGAGGCATTGGAAAATTGTGTTTCATGTTGTGTGTTGGTCCATTTGGGAGACTAGGTGATTTTTAATTAGGGGGAGTCCAGCACTGTGAAGACTGTGGATATGGTAAAATGGAGGGTGGCTTGGTGGTTTAAAAACTGTGGTCCGAGACCCTCGTTGCTTCCCTTAGTTTTGCTGTTGAATTTGAAAATTGAGTGTGTTGATAACATTAGGAAACAAATGAAATGAGGTAGTGGGTGGATTCTTCTAAGTGTTGGTGTGTTGAAATGTAATGTTGATGGGTCGTCGAGAGGTAATCCAGGGCAGTTAGGTATTGGAGGAATTCTCCGAAATCATAATGGGGTTACTCTTTGTTTTCTCGGCCTTTTTAGGTTATTGCTCAGCCTCTTTAGTGGAAGTTGCTGCTATTCTCAAGGCTTGTCAGTTGTGTGAGGAGGTTATTTGCTCTTCTTATGATAGGATTATCATTGAAAGTGATTCCAAGTCGGCTATTGCGTGGGCGAATGGGGTGGATGGGGTTGGGAATATTAATATTATGGATACAATCTTGGAGATTAGGGAGATCCTATCAAGGATTGGCCAAAAGGCCTTGGTTCATTTTGTACCCAAGAGAAGGAATGTGGCGGCTGATCTCCTTGCTAAGCTGGGTGCTTTGAGTGGGTTTGTTCAGGTGGTTTGGGGAGGGTAATGGTCGGGGGGTGTCCCTACTAGTTGTTGTATTTGTTGTGTTCTGGTTGTTGTTTGTTGTCTTTTGTTTCTATTGCCTTTGCTTTGCTTTCTGTGGCTGGTGGTGGCCTGTGTTTGTGTTGGGTTGTGCTGGTGTTTTTTGTGGTTGTTCAATAAATTTTTTCCTTTTCTAAAAAAAAATAATTCAGTAAGGAACACCGAAAAATCACATCGATTTAAATGAATTTGTATTTGAATTTGAATTTTTTTTTGGTGGATGGTAAGTTCATTGAAATCTACCTATGAATAAAATTAATTTTTTTTAAAGTACTTAAACTATTTATCCCAATTATTTTTAATATGAAGGCATCTGAAAAATGAGCGAATTATAAGAAAATCAAGAAAATTAGTTTTAGTGCTTGAAAAAATCTCAAATTTTATTTATAGGTAGATTTCGATGAATTTATTATTCAAAAAAAAAAAAAATTAAGATCAAAATTCATTCAAATCGATGTGATTTCATGGTGGTTCTTATCGAAATTAAAATAAAGGATCCCTTATGGTATACTCACTCTCTCTAGTGAGTCTCTCATAAGGGATCATTTATTTTAATTTCGGTAAGGACCACCAAAAAATTACATCGATTTGAATGAATTTTGATATGAAATTATTATTACTATTATTATTATTATTTTTTTTTGTGGATGGAAAGTTTATTGAAATCTACCTTTGAATAAAATTTGAAATTTTTAAAGTACTTAAACTATTTATCCCGATTATTTTAAATATGAAGGTATCAGAAAAATGAGCGAATTATAAGAAATTCAAGAAAAATAGTTTTAGTGCTTGAAAAAATCTCAAATTTTATTCATAGAAAGATTTCGATGAATTTATCATTTATAAAAAAATTCAGATCAAATTTCATTCTAATCGATGTGATTTCATGGTGGTCCTTACCGAAATTAAAATAAGAAATCCCTTATGAGAGTCTCTCTCTCTCTCTCTCTATATATATATATATATTCCTTTTCTCCTCAGTGCATTGCACGTGGGCTATAAAATATGGATAAATATGAATAAGTGCATACAAACTGAGTTAAAACAATTGAATTTAATGGTCACAAGCAATGCGCTGATATATATTTATCAGCGTACCGTGGAGAAAAGTTATATATATATATATTGATATAAGAGGTTTTTTTATTTATTTATTTTTTAATCTTTTTTTATTATTTTTTTTAAAAGAAATTTGATATATATTAAATAGAAATCAAATAAGAAATCTATTCTATAATTTTTAATAGATTTAATAGAAATAAAATAGAATAGAAATAAGATATTCAAAAAAATTCAATAATTAAAATTAATTAATTAATTGAAATTCTGATTTCAATATTTAATAATTTAATATTATTGAATTTGAATTTGCTATTCGCTTTTATTAAATAAAATGGTTTTTGAATTGTTTTAATTGGTTGGGTTGGATGGTGGAATTTGATGGAATCTTTTTGATAAAGGATGATTTATTACGAGAAAACACAGCATTACAAAACACAATCAGCTTGGACCGACCTCTCCACACATGAAAGGTACGATTCCAACCAAACTTGACTCCCACGGTTGAGAAAGGTATACTTAGCAAGGTTGTGTGCCATGACGTTCGCTGTCCTAGGAACAAATAAAATGGACTCAATCCCAACATGCCTTAAACAATCTTTGATATCATAGATAATCGGGCCAATATCTGAAGAAACACTGATGTCTGAGTTGATTAAGTTAACCACATGTTGGGCATTAGATTCAATGACCAAAGGGAGTAAACTTAACTCCATTGCTAGATTGATCCCCCGAAGGATCCTAGTTGCCTCAGCAACATTAGGACTCAACATCGACTCAAAGCCTTGGGCACTGGAGGCCATCACAGAACCATAATGATCATAGATAATCAAACCCAAGCCCACCATATTTGAATGCACACCAAGAGCTACATTTGAATTTAACTTGAACCGACCTTCACTTAGGGGGCCTCCACAAAGTAGGCTATTGTTAAGCCAGAGTCACCATATTATTACCCTGGTAATTTGTAGATGAAAGTCCTCAAGATAAGCCTTAGACAAAGGAACAATATCCTTCATCGAACCACCTCTGCCATCGTGAGTCAATTGGTTACGTAGGGACCAAATTCGCCGCATAACAACACTTATCAAACTCTGCTCATCATCTTTCAACCTATTAGCACACTCGTCTAAGAAATCAAAGGACCACCCTCTATTATCACCACTCCACCCGTTCAGTAACACAAACATCTTTCGAACACTTTTCAGGCACGAACAACTCCACAGTGCATGAACTGTAGTCTCAAAGCAAGAAGAGCAAACTGGGCACTTACCACTAACAAGGACCTTCCTATTAGCAAGATTGACTTTCGTGGGGATCCAATCATTACACGCACACCAGATAAAAAATTTAATTTTTGGAGGTAGTCCTATACCCTAAATTCTTTTCCAGCAGCAGCCCCATTCCTTATTTCTAGAAGTTGAAACAGTTATATCAGCTGCAATACTTACCTTGCACCCAGAGCTTATCGAATACTAACCATTTTTAGTAAAGTGCCAACAGGGTGTGTCATCCCTATAAGATTAGCTGGTATGGATAGCCAGAATTTCCTTCGCATCCTCCTCAACAGAAAGATCCTTGATTAGAGGGCCGTTCCAAGACCCCGAGATTGTTTTTAAATGATGAACCAAAAAGTACTCCTCACGAGCTTTGCGACTAACAATCTTAAATGACACCGGCCTTGGAATCCACCTATCTTTGAAAATTGAGACCGAAGCACCACTCCCCACACGCCATCTAGTCCCTTTCTCAAGTAAACCACGACCCCATAAAAGGCTCTTCCATAACAAAGAACCCCTGTTTGGGGCATTTGCTTGCAAAAATGGAGCTTCCCAGAGAATAGTAGCCCCTGATAACTTTAGCAGCCAATGTTTCTTGAAATTTTGCCAACCTCCAGTCTTGTTTTGTAATCAATGCTCGGTTAAAGTGAGATAAGTCCCTGGAACTCAATCCCCTATCTTCTTTCTGTTTGCACATCTTAAGCCACAAAGCCCTGTGTAATTTGCGACCCCCATCCACACTCCCCCACCAAAATTTGTTATACATCTTATGAACATCTGAAATGAGGCCTTTTGGAACTTGGAAAAGTGACATAGAATAAACATGTATAGATTGTAGCACAGCTTTCACAAGAACCTTTTTGCCACCAATAGACAACAATTTCCCTCTCCACCCTTTTATTTTGTTCCAAATTCGATCCTTTATACAATTAAAGAGCAGCCGTTTATTTCTTCTAGAAAAATTAGGCAAGGCCAGATAACGTTCGTGGCATTGAACGCTTTTTACTCCAATAATCGTAGCCAAGCGATTTTGCTCAATTCGAGACACCGAATTGCTAGCACACAAGTCGGACTTATTGTAGTTCACCACTTGATCTATTGTGTTTGAGTAGACCTCAAGCATTTTCCGGATTGTCAAACAATCTTTCGTGGTAACTCCTGTAAAATGGATGCTATCATCGGCGGAGAATAGGTGCGAGATAACAGGCCCAGAACGACTACAGTGGAAACCTGTATAGTTATTACTTCTCACAGCTGAACTTATCAAACCCGATAAACCCTCTAAAACCATAAGGTAGAGGTATGAGGAAGGACAAGGGGTCTCCCTATCGAAGCCCACTCGTAGGAACCACTAAACCACAAATGTTGCAATTAATAATAAAATAAAATTTCATTATTGTGACATAGCCTATAATGCGACCCATCCAATTCTCAAAGAAGCCTAAATGCAGCATAGCTTTTCGGAGGAAGTCTCATTCAACCCTATCATATGCTTTTGACATATCCAATTTCAGCGCAATCGAACCCTCCTTCCGCTTCCTAATATGCAGGTTATAGAGGCTCCCAAGGCCAATTATAGAATTTTTCGAAATCATATGACTTAGAACAAACGCAGTTTGGTTCTCAGAGATCACCTATTCAATAACATTTCGTAATCTATTAGCTAAAGCCTTTGCAACAATTTTGCAGACCACGTTGTAGAGGCTAATCGGGCGAAAGTCCTTCTTCTGACAAGCTGCTACACTCTTAGGAATCAGGCAAACCAAAGTATCGTTTACCTTAGAAATTGAGTCCCCCTTGTTTAAACACCTAAGGCTTGCTTTCGTAATTCGCCTCTATCCGTATCCCAGAATCGTTGATAGAATGAGGCGGGCAAACCATTCGGACCCAGCGCCTTAGAGGTGCCATGTTGAAGAGAGCCTTTCGAATCTCTTTTACAGTGAAGGGCTTGTCTAAAAAAACATTGGAAGAATGGGAGAGTCATGGTTGCGTGCATTCAATGACGTGATCTACATCATTAGTAGGCAGTAGCCTTACCGAGAATAGGTTAGAGAAATAGTCGACAACCACACTTTCAATCCCTTATTGATCCACATGCTGAACCCCATCCTTGTCAAAAAGACCATGAATTATATTTGAAGCTTTCCTGTCAGAGGCCTTCAAATGGAAGAATCGTGTTTTGCGATCCCCCCTTTTAGCCAGTTAGTCCTTGCCCTTTGCCTCTAGTTTTCTCTCATTTAGCCAAAGCACTATCCAGGTGTTTATCTAGGCTCCTAGTAAAACTCCACAAACCCGGATGAATCTATTGAGGACCTTGATTAGGATCCAACAATAAACCCTAACTTGTACCCAAAGTTAGATAGATTTGAATCAAACCACTCACAGAATTAAGCGATCGATTCTGTAGAATCAGATAACGGAATTTACCTAACCCTAGCCCAAGCTATTCTAAGCAATTAACTGAGAAAAGCCAAATTCAAAAGAAACAAAAGGAACCCTAACTGAGTCAATTTTATTGATGAAACATTCAAAAGATCCCAACCCTAAAAATAATAGTTCTATTTATACTAGAATTAATCTTCTATCCTAACTATGACATGATTAGTCTAAAATAGGAAAATAGTCTAAAACATAAATAAAACAATATAACTAAAATAAAAATAAAAGAAATAGTCTAAAGTCCTTTTCCAAAACAGTTTCAATTTCCTTATAATTCAAGAACCCAAATTGAGTCTCTCGTCATTCAAACTGCTACCATCAATCTACGGTCTGGACCGCCGTTCCACAATTCTTTTAGATTTTCTAACGGTCTTAACAGAATCATTGAATTCACGACCTCAAGTTTTCTTTGAAGGCCTATGATATCATTATGAAGATCTCTTCTGTTTTTAGAATTCCATCTTTCTAAGTGTTTCGTGAAATTTGAGATAGTCCTAGGCAAATGGTTCATAGATCCATACCCCCCCAACTAAATTCCAATGATCCTTAACCAACTAACGGCAATCATCACTATTCGACCAGTAAGCCTCGAAATGGAAGCGCCATCTTTGTCTACAACTACCACTACGTCAAGTATCCGTTGCCTCCAAGACTTTAACCATTACCAGACGGTGATCATAGGTCTAAAAAACCAAATGTTGCACCACCAATTTTGGGAAGAGGAGATGCCAATCATAATTCCGGACACCAAGGTCCAACTGTTCTTGAATCACGTCAACACTTTTGCACCTGTTACACCAAGTGAAATAGGGCCCTGGAAACTTAAATCCTCAAAATCGCAATGGCACCCCACCCTGTTTTTCCTCCCCAATTAAGATCTCATTGAAATCACCAAGACAGTTGGTGTAGACCATGAAGACGCCAAAGCAGGGTCCATGCATGACACCTTTGAGAGGGTTCAAGATTTCTGTAAAACCCCATTAGCCTTCACACCAATGACTTATAAGTAAGTTTAACATCAATGTGAAATAAAGAGAAAGATAACAATCAATCGAAACCTTATCAGACCAAGACATTACCAGGCCGTCTTTCCGACCCACTGACTCCACCACAAGTTTCTTTATAAAACCAAGCTACTCCATAGCTCTGAGACTTGAGTTTGTCTCCATCAAGAACATTATTTCTGGAACCATATCTTGTGTAATTCTCTACAGGACTCGACTCGCCTGAGGACTCCCAAGTCCCTGAGCATTCCAAGCTTGTGTCTGGTCGGCCGGACAAGCCACGGTTTTCGATATCTGGGCGTTAACAATCGCCCCTTGTGCATTCCCTTTCCCTATTTTAGCAAAGCCACCATTCTCATCTAGAGGATCAATACCAACAAGAATATTAGCCTGATGTTTCCCCAACTCAATCGAAACTCTTGGACCCTCAATAGTGTTGATTCCTTTCGCAGTGTCTCGGGCTTGCCTCTTCCACCGTAGCTTACCAGGTCCCTCAATTCAATTTCACAGTGTTCCTTTTCAGAAATCTTTGAAATAGAAATGGGTCCTGATTTACTTGACTCAACCAGGTCCGATTCCTTCATTGGATTAGTTGGTGGGTCTATCTCAATATAAATTGGCTTAGGGTGTGCCATTTGACCAGTATAGCCTAGAGAGTTGTTGGCCCATTTATCTATCTTCTCTTTACCTCTAGGCTTAAGTTTGGGCATGGGTCTCTCATTTGATCCTCCCCTAATATCCGGTCTAGATATCACCAACCCAGTCTCCTTACTTTGAAAAACAAAACCGATACCGTGATTTGTCTCATTTCCTAGATTTCCTTTCCAATCACTGCCATCGTACTTCCTTACATTGACCTCATCAATGCTCCTTCCGTAACTAGCTCTATCATTGACCCTATAATCCTTCTCATAATCATTCTTTCCGTTCCCAACTCTATCACTAGTCCTAACATCACGCTCATCAACATTTTTTCCCTTTCCATCTCTATCATTGGCCCTAAAATGATGCTCATAAACATTCTTTCTGTAATTGTCTGTCATTATCTAAGATCGCCATGGCCTGCCGTCGACTGGAGTTTCCACCTTCCTTCACCACCACGTTCATACAATGTCTGGTGTTTTGAAAACCTGGGATTTTTCCACCAAACACACACAACCTTAAACTCCCCACCATAGCAACACATATTCTTATCAGTCATTTTCTCTTGTTGCACATTACATGTGGGCTATAGATTATGGACAAGTATGGATAAATGCATGCAGATTGAGTCAAAACTGTTGAATCTAATGACCCACAGTGCGCACTTAGGAGAAAATATTCCTCTCTCTCTCTCCGCCTCTCTCTCTCTCTAAATATATATATACAATTTTTCTATTGTCAGTTTATCCAGATGTATTTTATATCAGGACGAAGAATGTGAACCATTAGATATATATATTTTGACTCCAAGTGTATGCACTTGTCAAAATTTTTCCATAATTTATGATCCACATTTTTCGTTCTGATATATTTTATATCAGGATGAACTGACAATAGAATAACTAATATATATATAAACAGTGATTTAAGAATTTTTTTTTTCAAACGCACACAACCTTAGACTCCCTACCACAGGAACACATATTTGTAAAATACATCGGGATATGAATCCCCCTCTATTGTTGTGTAAAAGGAAATGCACCGCCTCCTTTACTAAAACTATACTACGAGGTGAGTGCATGAAAATTATATATATTAATTTCTTATATATATATAACCGAAGAAATGTTTGTATTTAGTTTTATGATATTTGAGTGATAATAATCAAATTGAGGTCGGTGGTTGTACCAGAATTGATGACACAATTCTTTTCAGTACTTGCAAGTTGGACATATACCTTAATAACAACAGTAACGAACCTTTTATATTATATAAGCCACAGTTCTTATCAATCTTTAGATTATATCCACAGTTCAACTTTCAAAGCGGAGCAGTTAGAATTTTATTATATATTGGTTGTTGTATTAAACTTAAATACATCTGATAAGAACAATAAAATAATGCCAAGAGACTGGAAAATTGAGAATTAGTATGCTTTTCTGTTACGCCATAATCGTGCTATTAAAATATTGGATTAAAATATATGACGCTAATATATATATATATATATATATATTTGACCTTTTCACCTCTTAAGATAAGAATTATGTTAAGGGTATGTTTGACATATCAAACATCATTACATTTGTTGATACTTGACACCCATTTTCAATAAATACTTACTAGGGGTGTGCGTTTTCATTTAGTTTGAGCTAAAACTCAATGTCAAGCCAAACCAGTATGATCGGTTTGGTTATATTTCAACTCAAACCAAACCAATGTGATTTTTCAAACTGATTCAAACCAAACCAATGTGATTTTTCAAATTGATTCAAACCAAACCAACAAATGTCAGATTGGTTTGGATAGGTTTAGATTTAAACTCTTTTTTTATTTTTTATTTATTTTTATTTTTTATTATATTATAAAAAATATTTAAATAAAAAAATCATAACATAAAATATTAATTATATATATATGAGTAATTTTTCAATGAAGACTTTTACAATACACAATTTAAGTGCCTTTTGATGAAATTGCATGTAATCAAATATTTTTCGATGATATTTTTTGTATGCATCTTAAGAAAATTAAAATACATATTTGGTAAAAATTTGGAAATTTTTTGAATTTGAGAACTATTTTTTTTCTTATATTTCCCTATTTTTAAATGTTTTATCTTTAAAAAAATCGGAAAAAATTAGTTCTTGCACCCGAAACATTTTTAATTTTTTTTTTCCATAAATGTATTTCAATGTTTTCACCATCCATACAAAAAATCAAATCAAGGTTCAATATATTCCATGCAATTTCATCAAAAGGTGCTTAAAATGTGCATTGTAAAAGTCCTTATTGGAAAATAACTCATATATATATATGTATATATATAGTCTTTCTACTATTAGTTCGTCCTGATATAAAATATATCAGGACGAGGAATGTGGACCATAGATTATGGAGAAGTTTTGATAAGTACATACACTTTGAGTCAAAGTATGTAAATCTAATGGTCCACATTCTTCGTCCTGATATATTTCATATTAAAACCAACTGACAATAGAAAAATTATATATATAAAAGATGTACAGAAAAGTCAAACGAGTAATTATTGTATGTATATAAATAAATATATACATAAATATATGCATGTGGGCCATTTAAATCCAATGGCTCACATACAAGAAACTGATATATTTTATATCAGTTTGAACTGACAATAGAAAAAATGATATTTATATATATACAGTCTTTCTATTGTCAGTTCGAACAAATATATCAATTCCTTGTATATGAGCCTTTGGATTTAAAAGATGCTTTGATAAGTGCATGCAGCCAAGTCAAAGCATTTAAATCCACTGACTCACATGCAAAGAACTGATATATTTTATATCAGTTCGAACTGACAATAGAAAAATTGATATATCAAGTCAAAACATTTAAATCCAATGGTCCACATGTAAGGAACTGATATATTTTATATGTATGTATGTATGTATACTCTGATTAAAGACATGTTTGACTACATCTATGCTTTTAATTAAACCCTAATACATCAATCATTCAGAAGAATTATAACAAAACAAATAAATAAACTATAACAGTTTAAAGTAATTGGTAAAAGTTATAAAATCTGGACTGAATAGAAAATGTAGGTGAATTTTATATTTTAGTTTTACTTTCTAAAATACGTGGTTTGGTTTGGGTTGGTGAATTATTTCACTCAACCCCAGCCCAAACCACCTTTAATCAGTTTGTCCAAAAGTCAAACCGAACCACCCATTTTCTATATTTGTAATCGAACCAACCCAAACTTTATGGGTTGGGTTGGTCGTTTTGGTTCGGTTTGACTGTTTTTTACACACCCCTAATATTTAGGGGTCGTTTGTTTTTTCCACTTAAAACTGAATGGGTTTGAATTATAATTATTAAGTTATTTTGTTTGTTTGTTTGTTTTTTTTTTTTTTTTTTAAGTGGTCAAACAACTTAAAAATACTAAAAAACAACTTAAAATAAAAAGTAAGAAATCTTGAATTTTCACTTAATTGCAAATAACTTAATTGCATTAAATGCAATCCAAAATCTTTTCTTCCAATATTATCCCCTATATATAACATATTTCCAATTTCATCATAATTATATATGGTATATAAATCTTTGTTTTAATACATTGCTTATTTTAAATAACTTTAAAAATAAAAAGAACCCCAATCACTTCTCATTTTAGTTTTTAATATCAATACTTTATTATGATATTATGGTGATATATTTATATATTATTTTTTTAAAGTGTTTTGTGTAAGTTTTCCTGCTACCCCTTTTATTTTTTGAAAAAAAAAAAAAACTTTTTCTTTTCTTAGTAAAAATGAACTTTGTTTGTAATCAAAGAAGAAGATCATGATCATATGTGATAATGTATAATTATTATTTTTGGATTGTTTTTATTCCATATTATATGTATAATTGTTTAACATGGATATAAATGTAAAATTACTTATTTTCTGACAATTTTACTTTTAAAAAATAAACGTGTTGATAATATATTCAGATATGAAAAAAAAAAAAAAAACATGTTATTCAAGTTCAGATTTCAGTCCTTATTCAGTATTTGAAAAAAAAAAAAAAAAAAAAAAACTATTCTTTCTATTTGTGGAACTTAAGGTTTTTAAAAGAATATTTTATTAAACTCTTTATACAAAAAGTTTAATAAAAGACAAAAAAAAAAATGATTAATTCTTATGTACGAAGTTTGGAAATAAAATAAATAATTTTCTTTATGTTTTTTTTTTTAAAAATCAATAAATAATTTTTATTAATCTCATTAGGTGAAGAATTTCTATGCACATGTCACTTGCTTACAACAAGATATTTCTTCATTGAAAGATGTGGTTACTAATGGACTATTAGTTGATGAAAAATTAAAGTAAAAATAAAAAAGCAAATAGGACGGAGTCTAATTAAGAAAAAGAAAGCGAGAATGCGGAGAGGGATAGAGGGGGGATGGAGTTGACTCGTTCAAGTGGGAAACGTGGCCACGCAATATCCTGAGTATACGGGCATGTACAAGTTTTGAACAAACCATCCATCATAATTCTTACATCATTCTTCTCATCCGTACTCTTTCTTTTCAACATATATTCATCACAAACCCTAACAACACTTTTATACACTTTCTCTCTCTCTCTCTAGAGAAAAAAAATCTGTTCAAGAACAGAAATGATGTACGAAGAAGAGCAGCAGCCACAAATGGTTCGAGTGCTGGTGGGGGGTGATGCTACAAAGAAATTAGCATCATCATCATCATCATCATCAAGGTCGAGTATTTGCAATATTGAAGAGGCAGCTGAAAGGCTTGAGATAGTGGATTTGAGTGGCATGTCTTTGGAATCTCTCCCTAACCCTCCTCTTAATTTGGCCTCTATTTGCAAGCTTGACCTTTCCAATAACAATCTTCAGACCATTCCAGAGTCTTTAATAGCACGGTTGCTAAACGTGGTGGTGCTTGACGTCCACTCTAATCAGCTTAAATCACTACCAAACTCCATTGGCTGTTTGTCCAAGCTTAAGCTTCTCAACGTCTCCGGCAATCTCATTGAATCTCTACCCAAAACTCTTGAGAATTGCAGGTTCGTACCTCCTTTCTTTATTATCTCCTAATTTCTCTCTTTTTATTTATATATATCGTTTTTAATTTGCAACATAGCTTTTGACCATTTCACTTGCACGCAAAGGTTTATTTTTTATTTTATTTTATTTTATTTTTTTGAAATATTACAATAATTTGGGGTTTAGAGGAAGTAACACGACTTGAATCCACAACCTCATAATGTAGGTGTGAGGGGCATACCACTATACCAACTTCATCTTGTTTTGTTGTTTTTCCTTGCCTTCTTGGCTTCTCAATAAATTTCACTGTTAAAAGAAAAAAAAAACAATAAAAAAAAAAACCTTCATCTTGTCACAAAGAAAGGCAATTAAAGCTCTCTAAACAAAATATACTAATATTCCGTGATTCTTCGATGTCGTGATTCGTTAGGTTAACATCTGCGTGACCCTTGAAAAAATCCAAAGAATTTTTTTATACAATTTTTTGATGAATGATAAAAATAATGAAATATATTTTTTATACAAATTTAAATATTCTTGAGCAATAAAACTATATATATATATATATATTTTACTATGTTTAACTTTCCTTTTTCATGCTTTAAATTCAAAAAATCAATAAATAACTTGTTCAGCGCTTGAATTTTTTCCAAACTTTTTTTTTTTTTAACAAATTTGTTAATTATAATTTATTGAAATTGATTGAATTTTATCAAAGAATTTATCTTAAGAGACCCTTTATTTTAACATCCACAAGGACTTTAATGAAATTCAAAAAAAAATTTATAATCACTTTGATGTGATTTTCTTTTTGTATATGATAAGTTCAATATATTTGTGAACAAAATTTGGAAATGAAGCATTAAAAAGAGTGGCGAAACATAGGAAAAATGAGAAAAAAATAGTTTTAGTGCTCCAAAGATTTTGAAATTTTGTTCACAATAGATTAATATCATAAAATAAATTATTATGTAGAATATGCAAATGTCATTTAATAAATAGATCATATTGTTTTTTCTTAATAAAAATAGAGATTTATACGGTTCATAAATTAATATGTACCATGCGCAAATCTAATTTAATAATTGGATCATATTGTTTTTTCTTAAAAGAAATAGATATTTATACAGTTCATATTTTTGGTCTCATTTTATGTAAAATTTAAGAAAATGAATCATATTAAAAAAAAAAAATGTTTCATATTTTTTTAATTGAATTTTGTACTTGCTTTAAACGTCATACATCTTTTGGAATTGTTAGAAAATTTTACAACGATTACTTCAATTGAATGTGATAACAATATTAATAATATTAGGTTATAAAATCATGATTTTAAAAGACTATTTCCTAAATAGTTAGTCATGACCTATCAAGGACTTAATACAAATTAATGTAAATCTAAGCAGTTTGGAGAATTTGATTTTCAAATGCTAAATTTTAAATGTTTTTATTTGAAATAAGGAAATAAAAAAAATTGGCTACAAAATCATTTTTTATTATTTATTTATTTATTTATTTTTTTATCGGTGGAGGTCCTTTTCAAATCATATGTTGTTGTTGTTTGAAAAAGGAAATGATGACTTTAAGAGTGGGTTTGAGATTTCCATGAATTTGAAATTAAATATTAATTTTTTTTTCTTATAATTTGGATACAAAAATAATTTGATAAAACATTTTAAAGTGACTGTTAATCATTTAAGCATAAAGAAACTAAAATTTGTGTATTATTTGAAAATTAAATTTGAAATTCATTATCAAATAATAATAATAGTAATAATAAAGAGTATTGTTTTAGAATAATAGGTATATTATAATAATTAAAGTGTCCCAAAGCAATTAACGATGGATTCAAAAATCAAATAAAGATAGAGAGAGGAATTGTAGCAGAATAATAGGTATAAAAAATGATAGGTGGAGCCAAAAATTCATTCTTGAAGTGGCCAAATACTCTCTCTCAAAAAAGTAGCCAAATACATTAATACGAAAATTTTAGAGGGGCCAAAATTTAAAGTTTACAAAATTTATAAGAAAATATATGATTTTTTATAATATAATAATTGAAACATTGACTAGAACAACACAGCAGTGGAGCATTATTGATATGAAAAATCTAGCACAAGTAAGAAGCATTCAAACACAAAAGGGTCGCGGGGTCCTTTGGACCTTTCAAATCATCAATTTAATAATGAGTTAATTAGAGCAATAATCAATTGAACACAACTTGGTTAAATAACATTTACGTGTAATAAGGAAGTCAATATATTTTGTGAAAACAATATCTTCAAAATTATTTTCAACCTTTTAAAATAGGATTAATTATCAATTTAGTCCTTATTATTTAATTATTCTCCATCAAAACTGTCCTTGTTATTTCATTGACTGTGTAAAAAAGTCCTTATTGTTTCAAAATGGTCTCTATAGACCCTTTCAATTAAGTTTTGTGACAGTAAAAAAGGGTATTTTGATATTTTTAGATTCAGATAACTTTTAGGGAAAATCGTATTTTAGTCCCTGTAGTTTGACTTAATCCACGTTTAGTCCACGGTTTTTTGGTATTGTAACTTTTAGTCCATCTGTATTCTGACAATATGAATTCCAGTCCCTACCGTCCAATTCTGTTAGGGTTTCGTCAAGTCAACGAGGGTCAACGAGGGTAAAAAGGTAAAATAATTTCAGATGTTCTAGAAGCTTATATAACCAAAGGGTATAATAGTGATTTACAAATTAATTTTAAAAAACAAATAAATATTAGTAAATTAAATCATTATTATTATCAAACAATTAAATAATAATTAAAATTTAAAATATTAAATAATATTAAAATAATTAATAAAATATACTAATTAAATTTACAAAACTAAAATAATACAAAAATACAAAAACAAATATATAAAAACAAGTTTACTAATTAATTAAAAAACTAAAATTAAAAACATATTTAATAATATATATATATATCAGATTAAAACAAACAAATAAATATAAAACAAATAACAAAAACCAAAAACCATTCATCACAACTCAGACAGACACCTATCTTCTCATCTTCCATCTTCTCCTAAACCCTAGCCACCACCACCACCCCCTAGCCGCCGCCGCCACTGAACACCATAGTCACCCACCCTCTCCCTCTATCTCAATTCGCTTTCTCCCCACCGTATCGCGCGGCCACCGTCGACAACCTCCAACGTGGGGGTTTTGAGGGTGATCCGTGGCCGCCAGCGAGGAGTTGATGAATGATGATGATCCATGTAACAACAAAAACCAAATCAGTTGATATCCTTTAATGGAGTATTGATTGATTTGGGTCTGTGAGGCGTGTTAGGGGGTGCTTTGTTTATGAGTAACTGTTTTCTTTTGATATGCTTTGGATGGTTTTTTGTTTTTCTCGTTTATGTGCTGTTTCTTGTTGGAAAACTAACATATTTTAGTTTATTCAAAAAAAAATTCCAGATCTGCGATTTTTTATTTTGTTTTTTAGATTTGTTTAATTTTTTTTAGTTTCCAGATTTGTTCTCTTCTTCATCTTATCTGCAGTTTTCGAAATCAAATGGAGGATTTATTTTTTCCTTGGATTTTATCTGGTTTTGAAGTTAGAAATCTAGGTTTTTGGGTGAATGATGATGATGACAATGGACGGCGATGGTGGGGATGGTGGTCTGTTTATGGGTGGCTAGGGTTTGTGTGCTGTTTCTTGTTGGAAAACTAACATTTTTTAGTTTATTCAAAAAAAAATTCCAGACCTGTGGTTTTTTTTTCCTTTTTTAGATTTGTTTAATTTTTTTTAGTTTCCAGATTTGTTCTCTTCTTCATCTTATCTGCAGTTTTCGAAATCAAATGGAGGATTTATTTTTTTCCTTGGATTTTATCTGGTTTTGAAGTTAGAAATCTGGGTTTTGGGGTGAATGATGATGATGACAATGGACGGCAATGGTGGGGATGGTGGTGTATTTATTTATTTTATATATATATTTTAAATATATTATAGAGATTTATCTGGTGTTAAAGGGTGATGATTTTTTAAATATATATCTGGTGGTTTTTTTTTTTTTTTTTTTTTAAAAAAATATGTTATATAAGTATATATATGTTTTTAATTTTTAGTTTTTTAATTTTTAATGAAGGGTAAAACAGTCTTTTCATTATTATCAGCAACCTTCAGGGGTATTATGGTCTTTTAGTCCGACTGACATGGCAGAATCTGTCTTTTGACGGATTCTGTCATAGAAGGACTAAAAGCTATAATAAAAAAAAACCGTGGACTAAATGTGGATTAAGTCAAACTACAGGGACTAAAAGGCAATTCCCCCTAACTTTTATTTAGTTTATTTTGGTAATCTCACAATTTTTTATTTTTTATTTTTTTTTATTTTGTGCGGGAATGTACTCCAAATTATATATGACCCAAATCTTTAGTTTTTGAAAGCTTTGAGATCGTGAATCAAAACACTTCTAAATACACTAAATAAAAAATAGAATATTAATATACTGATAATATGTAAATATCTGTTGCTATATTTCATTTTTTCTTCTCTTTAAATTCTCATTGAATATATAATTAATGGCTTATTGTGTTTTTGTATTTATGGTTTCACTTCAGGTCCTTGGAAGAATTGAATTGCAACTTCAACAAGCTAAAAAAGCTACCTGACACCATTGGATTCGAGTTGATCAACCTCAAAAAGCTCTCAGTGAACTCCAACAAGCTAGTTTTCCTCCCACAATCCATAACTCACTTGACATATCTACGCATATTAGATGCACGTTTGAACTGCCTCAGATGTCTCCCTGATGACCTAGAAAACCTTATCAACTTAGAAGTTCTCAATATCAGCCAAAATTTTCAATACCTTGAAAGTCTACCATACTCCATTGGCCTCCTTTTGTCACTTGTCGAATTGGACGTCAGTTACAACAAAATTAAATCTTTGCCCGACTCCATCGGATGTCTCAAGAAGCTCCAGAAGCTATGCGTCGAAGGGAACCCTCTTGTTTCACCGCCAATGGAGGTGGTGGAGCAGAGCTTACATGCTGTCAAAGAGTACATGAGTGAGAAGATGAACGCAGACCACAACCGTCAACCTAAGAAGAAGTCATGGGTTGGCAAGTTGGTCAGATATCGGACCTTCAATGGTCACATGAGAAACGGATCAGGCAGCAGCAACCGTGAGGAGAGAGAAGGGTTCATCATGTCCGATTATCGATCTATTGACGGTCTTGCTTCACCTAGGTATATGGGAATGTTCTCGCCCCGCCGTCTCTTCTCTCCAAAGAATTATTTTACTAGATAGTGGCCGGGAATAAACTATATGATCTATTCGTATGATCCATTTCTACATTAATTTTTGGCGATGAATAATTGATTAGGGTTTTATCATCAAGCTGTCTTGTAAAAGAGTGTTGTAAAGTAATGTGATGCTCTGTTTTAATGTTGCTGCCCTGTTTTTTTTGTTAAGTTATTATGACTTTTTCTTGGTTATTTTGTTATGTATTAACCTCATATGATGTGGCATTTTGATGTCTATGTGTAAGCTTCTCATTAGTTGAAAAAACACATGTAAAAAGACATGTATTTGCTGGAAATATATATGAAGAAATCAGGGGACAGCAGTAGCTGTTAGAAATTGAAAAAAAAAATAGCTCCTTTCTACTTTCCTCTCTTCTCTCAAAATCCCTAACAAAAAAAACTTCCCAAGATTGAATTTTAATGCACTAAAATCATAAAAAAAAAAATAAAAAAACCAACATAAAGTGGTATCAGAGCTTAGATCGAAGGGAACTAGTGGTGGTGAGTCAAAAAAGGTTGAAGATTTGTTGTCAAGAAAAGTTCCAGCAAGAAAGAAAAAGCAGCAGAGATTTTTTCTATTGCAAGCACTAGCAACTCAACTCTTAACATTCAACATCCCTCCATTCCCATTTTCAAAGGTGAGAACTATGACTTTTGGTATATAAAAATGAAAACTTTATTTATTTCTCAAGATGTGTGGGAGTTAGTAGAAAATGGGTATGAGGATATGATTCTAAAGAAAACCTAACTAACACCCAAAAAGAAGAACTTAAGAAAAATAGAAAGATTGATACAAAAGCTCTCCTTTTTATTCAACAAGGAGTAGGGAATACCATATTTCCTAGAATAATGAGAGCTAGCAAAGCTAAGGAGGCTTGTGATATTCTTCAACAAAAATTCCAAGGAGATACCAAAGTAAGGGCTATCGAACTTCAAACTCTTAAAAAGGAGTTTGAGAACATGAAAATGAGGGAGAATGAGAATTTGACGGAATATTTCTCTAGATTATGGAACTTGTTAATCAAATGAAAGCTTATGGGGATGAAATGGGTGAGAATAGATTGGCTGAGAAGGTTTTAGCATGTTTACCTCAAAAATTTGAAACTATTGTGTCCATTATTAAAGAAACTAGAGATGTCTCTAAGTTGGGTGTTGCGGAATTGATGGGGTCTTTGAAATCATTTGAGCAAAGGTTGTTACGGCATTCTGATAGTCCCATTGAAAGTGCGTTTCAATTGAAGCTCCAACTCAACTGTGAGAATCAAGAAGAGTCATCAAGATGTGGTAGACATAGAAGAGCAAGAGGAAGAGGAAGCAATGGAAGAGGTAGAGGGAAGCCAAATTTTGAGAGAAGGTTCAACAATGATGAGTCTTCACAATTGCCAAAATGTAATTTTTACAAGAAGGTTGGCCATCTAGAGAAAGATTGTTGGAACAAGGGGAAGTCTCAATGCAATTTTTGCAAGAAGGTTGGTTATCTAGAGAAAGATTGTGGGAACAAGGGGAAGCCTCAATGTTATAATTGCAAGAGATATGGGCATGTGCAAAAAGATTGTAGAGTCAAGAACAATCAACAAGCTAGTTGTGCGGAAGAAAAAGTAAGTGATGGGAATTTGTTCTATTCTTTCCAAAGTGCATCCGAACAAAGAAATGATGTTTGGTTCCTAGATAGTGGTTGTAGCAATCACATGACCGGTGATAAAAACATGTTTTTAGACATGGACACTACTGTCAACTCTCAAGTGAAGACGGGAAATGGTGCCTTGGTGAAAGTTAGAGGCAAAGGAACAATTGGTGTTCAAACTAGCATGAGAATCAAATACATTAGAGATGTATTGCTAGTTCCCGATTTGGAGCGAAATTTGCTTAGTGTGGGACAACTTGTAGAGCATGGGTATGATGTTCATTTTAAAGAAAATGGGTGCACTATCTATGATAGAGGGGGTAACAAGAAAGTTATAAAGAAGATAAATATGGAGAAAAATAGAAGCTTCTTGATTGTGTTCAAATATGAAGGAAATGTTGCCTTGAAGATGGATACCGTTGATGAGTCATGGTTATGGCATCGGAGAGTTGGGCACTTGAACTTTCATGGCCTCAAATTACTTTCTCAAAAGAATATGGTTATGGGGTTGCCTACTTGCATTGAAGACAATGATGGAGTGTGTGAAGGTTGTGCTCTTGGAAAGCATTATCGTCAAGCCTTTCCAAAGGGAGTTGCATGGAGAGCAAAGAAAGCACTCGAATTGGTCCATATCGATATTTGCGGGCCAATGTCTACACCTTCAAATGGCAACAATAGGTAATTCATTCTCTTTATTGATGATTTTACTAGAATGACTTGGGTTTTCTTTATGAGGCAAAAATCCGAAGTCTTTACTATTTTCAAGAAGTTCAAAAGTTTTGTTGAAAAACAAAGTGGCAATTACATTAAAATCTTGAGAAGTGATAGGGGAAAAGAGTACAACTCACCTGAATTTGATAAGTTTTGTGAAGATGAAGGTATTGAGAGACAACTTACGGTGCCTTATACTCCACAACAAAATGGGGTATCTGAGAGGAAGAACCAAACGATGATGGAAATGGCCAAGTCAATGCTTCATAAGAAAGGGCTACCAAAAGTTTTTTGGGGTGAAGCGGTATATTCGGCGGTTTACTTGATAAATAGAAGTCCTACAAAAGCACTTTGGAACCAAACTCCTCTTGAAGCTTGGAGTGGGAGAAAACCATCCCTGAGACATTTAAAAATCTTCGGTTGTGTATGTTATGCTCAAGTTCCAAAAGAGAGAAGACGCAAGCTTGATGAAGTAAGTGAGAAGTGTATTTTTATAGGCTATAGTTCACAATCTAAGGACTATAGACTATATAGTTTGAAAAGCAAGAAGATGATTACAAGTTGTGACGTGTTGTTTGATGAAAAAGCTTTGTGGAATTGGCAAGAAGGCAAGGGTGAAAGTGAGACTATTTTGGTGGAATAAAATCATCAAAATTCAACACTTGAAGATGAAAATAATCAATTTTCACCTCATTCCTCTCCAAGGACAAGTTCACCATCAACATCACATGGTTCTCCAAGTTCATCATCATCATCATCACCTTCTTCTCCTATAAAAATGAGAAGGTTGGAAGATATATATGAGAGATGCAATTTTTGTGTCTTTGAAACACAAAATTTTGAAGAAGCCGTAAAGGAAGAAAGTTGGAGAAGAGCTATGTAAGAAGAAATTGATGTTATTAAGAAAAACAATACATGGGAACTTGTTGAGAAGCCAAACAACAAAGAAGTAATTAGGGTGAAGTGGATTTATAGAGTGAAGTATCATGCAAATGGAACCGTTCAAAGAAACAAAGCAAGATTGGTGGCAAAGGGCTATTCACAACAGCCCGGAATTGATTTTAATGAAACTTTTGCACTGGTTGCTCGCCTTGACACTATTAGAACTCTTATTGCTATGGCCGCACAAAAGGGTTGGTGCTTGTATCAACTTGATGTCAAATCTGCTTTCTTGAATGGAGAGTTGGAAGAAGAGGTTTATGTTGAGCAACCTCAAGGCTTTGAAATCAAGGGAGAAGAAGAAAAAGTGTACAAGTTGAAGAAGGCTTTGTATGGCCTAAAACAAGCTTCAAGAGCTTGGTACACTCAAATTGATGGCTACTTTGTAGAGAAGGGATTCAACAAAAGCAAGAGTGAGCCTACCTTGTATGTGAAGTGCAAAGGTATTTCCGATATTCTCATTGTTGCTCTTTACGTTGATGATTTAATTTTTATCGGAAACAATGAGAAATTGATTGAAGAATTCAAAAATGGGATGATGAAAAGATATGAGATGAGTGATATGGGTTTGTTGCATCACTTTTTTGGCATTGAAATTTACCAAGAAGAAGATGGTGTGTTCATTTGCCAAAGAAAGTATGTTGAAAATATTCTCAAGAAGTTTGGGATGTTTAGATGCAATCCGGTAGCAACACCACTTGTGGTGAATGAAAAATTTAAGAAGGAGAAGACGGAGGAAATAAAGTAGATGAGACTTATTTTAGAGGTTTGATTGGGAATTTGTTTTATCTCACGACCACAAGACCAGATATTATGTTTGCCTCAAGTTTGTTGTCTAGATATATGAGTTCTCCTAGCCATTTTCATCTTGGGGCAGCCAAGAGACTTTTGAGGTACCTACAAGGTACAATGAATTATGGAATCAAGGATGAAAAGAACTTGAATGTCAAGTTGATTGGGTTTTGTGATAGTGATTGGGGTAGATGTCTTGATGATATGAAGAGCACTTTCAGTTTTGCTTTTTCTCTTGATTCTGGCATCTTTTCTTGGTCATCAAAGAAGCAACAAATGGTTGCTTAATCATCTGCAGAAGCTGAATATATTTCAGCATCATTGTCTACTTCACAAGCAATTTGGTTGAGAAGGATTCTCGAAGACATGAATGAGAAGCAAGGAGAAGGCACAGAGATGTTTTGTGACAACAAATTAGCTATAGCTATGGCCAAAAACACTGTTTTCCACAGCTGCACAAGACATATCGCCATCAAATTAATATCATTTCATTAGAGATGCAATTGTAGATGGTGAGATTCAACTCAAGTTTTGCAGGTCTGAAGATCAAGTGGCTGACACTTTTACAAAGGCTCTTCCAAAGGAGAAATTTCAGCATCTTAGAGAATTATTAGGTGTCCAAGAACATCACATTAAGGGGAAGAATGTTGTAAAGTAATGTGATGCTCTGTTTTAATGTTGCTGCCCTGTTTTTTTGGTTAAGTTATTATGACTTTTTCTTGGTTATTTTGTTATGTATTAAACTCATATGATATTGCATTTTGATGTCTATGTGTAAGTTTCTCATTAGTTGAAAAAACACATGTAAAAAGACATGTATTTGCTGGAAATATAGAGGAAATAGAGAGAAATAGCACCAAATTGGATTGGTTTTGTGGTAATATCACCAACTTAATAAGTTTTGTAGAAATAGCACCAATTAAGGTGATCTACCAAAATTGCCCCTAATCTCTCTTTGTCTCTCTCTTTCTTCCTCTCTCCTCTTTTTTTTTTTTTTTCAAAAACCACCATTGATCCATCAATGGAGGTCGGACGGACCTCAAATGGAGGTCGAATGGAGGGTGAAAGACCTCCATTGGAGTTGAAATGACCTCGACCCTCATTGGTGGTCGATGAAGAAGAAGAAGATTAAAAGAAAAAAAAAATCTGGAAATAAGTCTCGGGTATTTTGAAATAAGTCTCGGGTAGGTCACCCGAGACTTATTTCTACCCGAGACTTATTTCAACTACCCGAGACTTATTTCAAAATACCCGAGACTTATTTCCAGATTTTTTTTTTTAATCTACTTCTTCATCGACCACCAATGGAGGTCGAGGTCATTTCGACTCCAATGGAGGTCTTTCGCCCTCCATTCGACCTCCATTTGAGGTCTGTCCAACCTTCATTGATGGATCAATGGAGGTTTTTGAAAAAAAAAAGAGGAGAGAGGAAGAAAGAGAGAAAGGAAGAAAGAGAGAGACAAAGAGAGATTAGGGGCAATTTTGGTAGATCACCTTAATTGGTGCTATTTCTACAAAACTTATTAAGTTGGTGACTTTTCCATAAATGACTTTGGAAAAAGTGCTAGAAATTTTAAGAACTCGGAAATATATATGAAGAAATCAGGGGACAGCAACAGCTGTTAGAAGTTGAAAAAAAAAAATAGCCCCTTTCTACTTTCCTCTCTTCCTCTCAAAATCCCAAAAAAAAAAAAAAAAAAAAAAAAAAAAAAATCTCAAGATTGAAATTTTATACACTAGAATCATCAAAAAAAAAAAAAAAAAAAAAAAAAACCAACAAAGAGTTTTAATTAGGGCGCACATGAGAAGTGGTAATTCATGAATATTGCTGACCGTGTGTAAGTTGATCCTAATAATATGCATGTGAATGTTAAATATCTAGCTGTTAAAAGACCAAACCAAGGTTTATTCATGTGTTAAGTTGATTTGTAATTAAATTATATCACTTATTATAAACAATATATGTTGCTCCTGAATGCAATTTTGGGAGACAGACTGTGTCATGGTAGATTTGAATGTAGTTTTGCTTTGCATATCTATTATTTGTGTTTTATTTTTCTATTTTATTTTATTTTATTTACATAGGAACCCAATTGAAAAAACTACGAGACCTCTGGTCCCGTTAAAATCAATCCACTGTGAAGTCAATTAACTAACATATTAAAATGTCTCAGCCTAGTCTTACCTATTTGTGTAGAGTTGCCCATCTACTCTAGCTAGTAACTCTAGGCCTCCGTCTCACTCCTCTAAGTCTAATTCTTTCATGCCTCACCATATAAACACTTGCTGCTGTAAATATAATGAAGAATCCTTACAGATGATTTACTAGCAAAATAAATTGTTTCATGAAGTTCAGAGAGAAGAAATTAAGAGAAGCTAATAAAAACTTCACGAAACTAATAATTAAGGTAAGAATAATAAAAGTTTGAACTAAATTAAACACACTCAAAATTTGAAGTTTGAAAGTACCAATTCAATTTATACGATAATGATAATAAATAAATAAATAAATAAGTAAAAAAGTAAAACCAACACAGAAAATTAAACACACTCAAAAAGTTTGAAATTACAAAATTCAATTTAAACAACAACAATAATAATAATAAAAACTAAACCAACAAAGCACCCCAAACTTGTTGATGTTACCACAATCTGATCATGCATGTTCAGATTCAACAATATCGGCGATGATTGGATCAACAAAAGATTGTTAAGTTGGGTCTGAGAGCCACAACTTTGCAAGTTGGACATGACCAGGTAAATTGTAATACCTGTGAATCACCTCAATAGCCCAATCGGTGACTATTGGTTTATTTCGATGGTTGATGGTGTCTATTGGTCTATTTTCCTTTAGTACCAATTTTTAACTCATCCCAATTTTTCAGAATCATGTGAGTTAGATAATGCAGTGGTTTTTCATATGATGCACTCATTGATTTACCTAACTCTTGCCATGAATTAGGAATTGGAGTGTCATGAGCAGGTGGAATTGGAATATTCTTCATGTACTCTTGATATTAATGTGCAATTTCGATCGGTTCATCTACATTACAAAGAAACAAACAAGCAAGTTTTTAGATAGATGCTTAGACATGGGTGCAAAAAAATATATTAGTGGATTCAAAGATTACTTGAACTAGATCATCCAAGGTTTTAGGTTAGTTAAAAAATGTAAGCAACAACTTATTTCAAATCAAACTAAACGTAAATTATTTATATATCTCAGAACAAACATATAAGATAAGGCAAGAAAACTTCAATTTGCATTTTCACCCTCTAAGATAACACAAAATATTCAATTTCAGGACTTAAGTTTTAAGTAAATCTGTCAACGGTGAAATATAAAATGATCAATTATGCTCTGAAACATATTCGGGCCATGTGCACTTTTATGAAGGGAGTTGCAGCTGATGACAACATTAGCTTTATGGACTTCATAATTTCATGCAAGAAGTGTCTTAATTCTGCCGATTTTGAGATGCTTTGTGTGTTCATTTGGAGAATTTGGTTTCATAGGATAATTGTAAGGTTCATAATTCGGCCACCCTTCCTGATAAGGATGTTGTCCCGTGGGTTGATTCTTTTCAGTCAGATTTCAGGAAGGCAACTTCTGTTGGTGATTTTTTTGCTGTTGCGAGAAGGGTGGCTGATAACTCTTGGCGTCCACTGGATGAGGGTAGATTCAAAGTTGATACGGATGCCGCTATGGATTTGGTTAATGGTAAGATGGGCATTGGTGTTATTATTAGGGATAACTTAGGGGATGTCCTAGCTTCTAGTTCTCAACCAGTCATGGCTCTTCTCTCCCCTGCTGTTGCGGAGGCCCTGGCTGTTTATAGAGGCTTGGTTTTTGCACGCGACTCTGGTCTTCTTCCTTGTACAATAGAGACGGATGCCCAAGAGGAGGTTAAGATTAGTTGTGTCCCTTTATCAGATATAAGGACTATCATAAGTGACATATATTGTTCACTTTTTGGATTACCATTCAGGTTGTAATGTTATTTTCGCTTCTAGGAAGGTCAATTTGGCTGCCCATGGCCTTGCTAAATTTGGCCTCTCAAGTGAGTGTGAGTTGTTCTAGATGGAAGAGATCCTATATTGTGTGGTTCCGGTTGTTCTGAGTGACTACCCAACTCATTTATAATCTTTTCGTTTAATGAATTCCTTTTCGTCTATAAAAAAAAAAATAAAAAAAAAATACTTAAAGTAGAAAAAAAGAATGAATATGTTGTTTTGCCATGGGTTCCTTATTGTTCTGCTGTTTTGGCTGTTTTGGTGGAGCTGTTTTTACTGTTTGCCATGTGTGTTTGTTTGTTCGTTTTTGGTGGCCTATGTGCTTGCCTTTCTTTGTGTCTGGTGGCTTGCCTCGTGCCTGTTGGCTTTTGGCTTCATTGTTTTCGCTTGCTTTCAAATAAAGCTTACATTAAAAAAAAAAAATGAATAGTACTCTATTATTTCACAACTATCATCTAATATACAATGATCAATTATGCGATCTTAACTTTAGTAGAAAAAAAAAAGAAAGAATAGTACGTGCTCTATTTTTTCACAACTAGTTAATGTATCTATCAATATTAGTGGTCGAGCTATATAGAGACTTGTCTCTTTGCCGACATTTTTTAATTTAAACATAAAATTGGAAAACACAATATTCATTTAACTTATTTTACTTTGTTTTAACTCATTTTACTTTGTAATCAAGTCTGATTCACTATAAAGAAATTTGACTTTTAGTAACGTTAACAACACAACGTGCATGCTGCGCGTGTTGTTAAAAGTGGTCTATCACACTATCACAACACGTAGACTATGCACGTTGCTAAATGTCATTTATCGCAATATGCAAAAAATGTGTGTTGTGAAAACCACCTACGGTAACGTACAAACGAATGTTGCCAATAATTGAACACATTGTTGGCGAACAAACGTCACTATACATGCGGAAGCGTTGCTGGATAGAACACAAGCAAACACAATAACAAAGAAAAGATAAGATGAAGAGAAGTAATTAAATCCAATCACACACAACACAAGAATTTACATGGAAACCCAAATTAGGGAAAAAAACCACGGCTGTCAGGACGACAAGAGAAAGTTCCAATATGTAGTAAATTATTACAACCATACACTCAGGATTTCTCTCAAAATAATACCCCAAACCCAATTACCACCAATGCTCACTTTGAGATCTCTCTAGTATTTGCTATTTTTTTGCTCCACCACTAATAACATAGTTATTATGGTCTATTTATATGAATTACATGGAGTTTAGGCTAAAAGGAAATCCTACTCCTATACATACAAGAATTACTTGTTCTATATAAATACTATTTCCTATTTATGACCAGTCTTCTTTTAAGGAGAAATCCTTTTCCTATTAGAACTTCTAGAAGCAACATATTTCCTCTTCCATGAATATTTCCTGATTCAACGCATGCTTGTGATTAACTACGATTCAAGTTGCGGTTGGCCACCCGCTTCCTAAATTGTGTTGAACTTGATCACTCAGAAAGCCGTGATCCACACGCTGCATCACGTCAACCGCTGCCATGGCCGCTGTGAGCGTCACAGCGCCACCCACAGCATGAAACACTGGAATGGACCGCTCTCGCTTATGTTGCAGAAATTGGCAGCGATGTCCTACCGCTGCCATTACCGCTGTTAAAGCCACAACAGTAGTGACAGCGGTTTGCACTATTCTTTGTTTCTCCAATTCGTCACGTCCTCAAAACCTCCCTCAAACATAACCTCATACTCCCAAATGCTTTCATATCTCCAGGAAGTCTCCGCATTGGTAAATCGTGTTTTGGTAACCATTGGAATATTCAAGCCATATCCAACAATCCTCCCTTATGATGAGAATTCCAAAAAAAAAAAAAAAACTTGTCCTCAGCTACAATCCTCATCACCGAGAATCAACATACCCACCACTAGGTATAACCACCTAGGAAACAACCATCCCAATATTTCATCGGCACATGTCAAAATTTACCTTGTTGAAAATTATGGTACAACTCCTCACGTTAGGTTCCCAAGGAGTTTGCTCAACCATCGACATCCTTGTCGACCACACACCTTGCATCACCTCCTAACCAATGCCCGTGCACAATTGTGGACCCGCTATCAGCTACATCTTTTTCACAGCAACTAGCAGTCATGCCATGAGGATGTTTATGCCCCTTTAGAGGGCCTCGCTGTAGTTGTCATACTCAAGAGAGGCGATTGTCGGATCACCCTCTTTAGAGCCTTAGCCGCACTTGTCTTCTTATTTTTACAATCCTTTTTTATGTGTCTGGATTGTCCACATCCCCAACAAGTGACTTTCCCTTTGAAGTTCCCTTTTTTTCCTATCAACCAAAAGAACAGAGTTATCAGAAGATTTACCTTCACTCTTTAGCCTTCGTTCCTCAGAGATAAGTTTGTTCGCTACATCTCCAAAACATATGGTTGAACTCCCATGCATCAAGATTGGCTTCATGTGCGTATATGACGATGGAAGGGACCAGATGAGTCTAAGACCTCTGTCTTCTTTATCAATCTTTACTTCAATCGACTCTAATTCTGAAACTATTCCATTGAGCACTTTCAGATGATCAGAAATTTTCATACCTTCAATCATTTGCAGCATGTGAAATTGCTCCTTCAGGTAGAACCGGTTGTAGATGCTATTCGCTTGATACAATTCTTTAAGCCTCTCCCAAAGTTCTTTTGCTGAATATGTTCCATGAATATTTGTAAGATCATTCTTAGCTAGGCACAATTGTATTGCACTCGCAGCTCTCTCATCTAAATCCTCCCAATCATCATCGCTCATCTTATGTTTTCCAGAACTAGTGCTAGCCGTTTCTTTACTAGAATCTCCAGAGCCTTCAGGGTTCATAGGGGTTGACTTGCCCTTCAACACCTTATGTAAACCGTGTTAGATTAATATATCTTTGACTTGGACTTACCACAAGCCAAAGTTCATCTTTCAGTCGAACTTCTCAATATCGAATCTCATCATCCTTGCCATAAAGTTTGTTAAGACCACTATCAAACAACCGGGGCTTTGATACCAATTGTTAGCGAACAAAAGTCACTATACACATGGAAGCATTGACAGATAGAACACAAACAAACACAATAACAAAGAAAAGATAAGATGAAAAGAAGTAATTAAATCCAATCACACACAACACAAGAATTTAAGTGGAAACCCAAATCAGGGAAAAAACCACGGCTGTCAGGACGACAAGTGAAAGTTCCAGTATATAGTAAATTGTTACAACCACACACTCAGGATCTCTCTCTAAATAATACCACAAACCCAATTACACTCAATGCTCACTTTGAGATCTTTCTAGTATTTGCTATTTTTTTGCTCCACCACTAATAACCTAGTTATTATGGTCTATTTATATGAATTACAGAAAGTTTAGGCTAAAAGGAAATCTTACTCTTATACATACAAGAATTACTTGTTCCACATAAATACTATTTTCTATTTATGACAAGTCTTCTTTTAAGGAGAAATCCTTTTCCTATTAGAACTTCTAGAAGCAACATATTTCCTCTTCCATGAATATTTCCTAATTCAACGCATGCTTGTGATTAATTATGATTCAAGCTGCGGTTGGCCACCCGCTTCCTAAACTGTGTTGAACTTGATCACTTAGAAAACTGTGATCCACGCGCTACATCACGTCAGCCACTGCCATAGCCGTTATGAGAGCCACAGCGCCACCCATAGTGTGAAACACTGGAATTGGACCGCTCTCGCTTGTGCTGTAGAAATTGGCAGCTATGTCCTACCATTGCTATTACCGCTTTCAAAGACACATCGGTAGATGCAGCAGCAGCTAAGGTAACGGAACACATGAAGCAGGTGGCGAATTCGTATTTGGGTTGCGTGGACCAACCAAATCCGGGCTGAACTTCGTGGACCTCTACAGAGGGCATATGAGGTCGGATCGTCTATTATAATATGTTTTCAGAAAGCCCAAGACAAGCCCTATAGATGTTATGATGACTCTGTCCTCAATAACAGATCACAAAAGGCCCAAATTCGGCCATCTATCTTATTGTGCGAAGACATGAGCTGGATGAGAGCTGGACGAGCTGGGGGACCTGAACTTCGTGGACCTCTACAGAGGCCATATGGAGTCGGATCTTCTATTATAATATGTTTCCGGAAATCCCAAGACGAGCCCTACAAATGTTATGAAGACTCCATCCCCTGTAATAGATCAAAAAAGGCCGAAATTCAGCCATCTATTTTGTTGCGCGAAGACTTGAGCTGGAAGTTTGAATTAGATGACATTGAGTCTAAGTCAGATTAGGATTTGTTCTCTTTTTCGTAATCTTTACTTGATTAGGATTTGTTCTCTTTTCTTAGATAGGATTTCTTTTCAGTTTTAGTTTAAGTTAATTTAGAAGTTGATTCCTTGTGGAAGTCGACTTATTGCTTTTCCTATTTAAGTTGTTTGAATCCAATTTGTTAGGGAGTTTTTTGATGATTAATAAAATTTGAGAGAGAGTATCTCCTTTTATCCAATTTCGGTATCCTGAGTGGATCAACGAATTTGAAGCCTATTATTCTAGTATCCCTGCGTGGATCAACAAATTAATAGTAGGATTCACTTCTGGTATTCGTGCGCGAATCAACGGATCCGAATCATTTATCCTTTCTTTTATCGATTGTTGTTTGTGTTGAATTTCCTGCTACCTCAGTTGGTATTTGAGGCCTATTATTATGGTATTTGTGCGCAGATCAACAGATTAATAGTAGGGTTTGCTTCTGGTATTCGTACGCGAATCAACGGATCCAAATTGTTTATCCTTTATTTTTATCAATTGTTGTTTGGTGAATATTCCGCTGCATTAGTAGTGATAGTGGTTCACACTGTTATTTGTTTCTCCAATTCGTCACGTCCTCCAAACCTCCCTCAAACATAACCTCATACTCCCAAACGCTCTCACGTCTCTAGGAAGTCTCCGCATTGGTAAATCTTGTTTTGGTAACCATTGGAATATTCAACCCATATCCAACACACATATCACAACACACAACAATTGCACGTTGTCGTAGCTATTTCATTAAACTACGCACATTTTGTGCACGTTGCTATAAATATGTTTTTAGCAACTTACAAATATGCACGTTATTAAAAACTAATATTTAGCAACACACACATCATGCACGTTGCGAAAAAGTATAATATTCTACAACACATATATTATGCACATTGCTGTATATGTCTTTTTAGCAACATACAAATGTGTACGTTGTTGTAAAGGTAATGTTTAGCAACATGCATTATGGATGTTGTCATAGGCTTTGCGCGTTACGAAAAAGTCTAACATTTCACAACACACATATCATGCACGTTTTCGTAAGTTTCTTTTTAGAAACTGTTGGCTTGCGTGTTGCTAAAAAGCTAATATTTTGTAACTCACTTATCTTGCACGTTGTCGTAGGATTCTCTTTAGCAACAACTAATTTGCTTGTGCATTGCAAAAAGCTAATATTCTGCAACACACATATCATGCACGTTTCCATAGAAGACTCGTTAGCAACTGATTGCTTGCGCGTTGTGAAATGTAAATATTCAGCAACACATATGTTATGCATGTTGCCCTATGAGTCTCTTTAGCAATTATTTTCTTGTGCATTGCGAAAAAGGCTAATATCCTGCAGCAAATATATAATATACATGTTGGCATATGTGAAATTTTTGACTTGTGCATTGCAAAAATGCTAATATTTGGCAACACACACGTTATGGACGTTGTTATCGTAAATATTAAAATGCACAACCATCATTAGCAAAGTGATGCAGTTTCCCTTCTCTTTTACTTTTGTCCTTTTAATTGTAAAATATGGAGACTTGTCTCATATAATAGAAGTTGCATTATGAGTCGTGTGTTTATAACAATTAATATCATTAGGTTTCGATAGACCCCTAACCCGATTGTTTTTTATTTCAAATAAAAGGATTTAGATATTATACATGACATGTATAGTTACATGAGTAGTTATGATAGAAAGTTATTTTATTTTTAAATATTTAACTTTCATAGATCATTGTAGAAATCAAATGACTAACAATTTAACTTGTAACTATATGGAACATTTATAGTAACTAAGCCCTTTAATTAAATGCTGGGATAAAATTTTGATAATGTTTAATTGTTAATCATAAAAATAATTAAAATAAATATCATAATGAGTTTAATTTATCAAATAATAAAAATTATTAATTTTTTCACTAAATTATTGAATTAATTTTTGTTATAACATATATAGTAAAGTCTCTCATGGGGATATTGTTTGTCTTAGGTTCAAACCCCCATATGAACAATGTGTGTGTGATTAAAATACAAAGGGTCTGAGGCTGGATAGTGATTGGGCCTAGTAGGGGGTAGCCCAATGGGGTATAATTTTTTTTTTCCTTAACCTAAGATAACATACAATGCGAGTTATGAAAATTGTCTAATGCAACTTACAATGCACATTGCGAAAACTACCTAAGACAACGTATGAAAAAATTGTCTAAGATAACATACATCAATTGTGTGTTGCGGTAAATATCAATGACAACATGCGTAGTACGTTGTAATTATTCTACGACTACATACATTGCACGTTGCGAAAAACTTTGAAACTTTTGGCAACTGGTGTATCAACAATATACGCTCGCACATTGCGAAAGGCCAAATTTCTTGTAGTGATTACAAAAGACTTTGGAGGGGCCTTTTACAGTCACTAACATAAAAGAGACATAAAGTAGATAAACATTTAAACTCCTTGAAAGTGTCTTTGACGTATAGGTTTCTACCTAATTTTTAGATACACCCTAACAGAATACAAATGAAGCAAGGTATATACAAATAAAATCAAGTTAGGAATAAATTATTTAACACTTGATTTTACATGGAAACCTCAACAGGCAAAAACAACAAGATCGAACATCGTCAACCACTTTCATCACAAAAATATACTATATGATCATTTAATAACACTCTCAAGTTGACTCACCTAGTCACACCACTCTTGGATGGTAGTCTAATTCTATCTACCTTGCGGGCATTTAATGGTGACTTTGACTCTCCTGATTCTTGCTCAATCTGATGCCTTCAAATAACAAGACTTTCACTAAAAGTGTGCTCACTCAATCCGACACCTTCATATAGCAAGACTTGGATCACAAAGAGAATAATAAAGTTTATGTGCTCAATGCAACAATAATATTATAATGTAGAATGCTAGATCAACAAACTACAAAGACTCGTAAAAGACAATGTTCTAAACTAAGAACCCTATTTACAAACAAAATTGATCGCTCTAAATATGTATATGTTTTGAGCACTCATTCCTAGTTTTTGAGTTCATTTTCCAGGTATTTTAGGTGTTTAATTATGTTTTTTAAAGTGTTTTAAGGCATTTTATGAGTTTAGGGGTGTTTTGGACATAAAATGGAGATTTCTTGGTAAAAAGTGCGAAATTGTAAAGTTTGAAGAAAAGAGTGTGATGCGGCAGCAGTGGACCAACTGGCATTAGATTATTTGGAGGGGTGGGATTTGAAACAAGCCAAGTAAGACCAAACTCGGGCGACGGAATCAGATTGATTTGAAATTTTGACAGCTGATGCGTTTCGGCGTTTCCGGAACTACTACACAGCTTTGCTGTGTAAGCACGTCACTTTTTAGGCAAATTCCGTCGTTTAGGCCTTGAAATTAGTGTTTTTGCTATTTTAGGAAAGTTTTGTTTTTGCTTTAATTTGAGTTTCCCAATTCCGAATCGACTTCCGTCAATTCTGGAGTGTTTAGGATTCTCAGTAGAATCAGTTTTTGCTTTAATTTTTCGTTTTTAATTCGTTTTTCTTACTTTCCAAGGAATTCGATTAGGTTTAGGTTTTGCTTGCTTTAAATAAAGATGTAGGCCGAATTGGCCATTCAGTTTTTGATTAATAAAATTTTAGAGTTTCTCTATTTCATCCCAAATTCGGTATTCTAAGGAATCAACGAACTTGAAGCCTAATAATCCGGTATTCGTGCGCGAATCAACGGGGCATTAGTAGGTCAATTTCATATTGTTTCTTGCAGGGTTTTTCTCGAAAGAGCTTCCGCTACATCAGTTTGGTATCAGAGCCTGGTTCGTTCGGGACATCAACATGCCGCCGAGAAGACGACCCAACCAGGTTCTCGTAGAAGAAGCCATCGAACGTGACCGTGTGGCACAATTGGAGCGACAGGTTGAGCAATTAACGGAGCAGCTTGCGATAATGAGGGCCAACCAAAACCCTTTTCAGAACCTAAATCCTGAAACGGGTGGTGACAGTGACGGAGAGGAAGAAATTCTACGACCCCAACGCCGACAAAGGGGGCCTGAAATTGACGAAGACAGGGCTGGTGAAAACATCAGGCGATGGGAATCTGGAATGCGAACCGAGGTACCAGAATTCCAGGGAAGTATGCAGCCAGAGGAGTTCCTGGAGTGGATTGGAATTGTAGAAGAAATCCTAGAATTCAAGAGAGTTCCTGAAAGAGAGAAGGTGGCATTGGTGGCCACGAGACTTAGGGGAAGAGCAGCGGCATGGTGGCAGCAACTCAAGCTCAATCGGAATCGTTCAGGAAAGACCAAAATTTCTGACTGGGAAAAGATGAAACGGAAATTGCGTGCCGAATTTTTACCACACAATTTTCAGAGGTTAATGTACCAGAGATTACAGAATTTGCGTCAAGGTATGAGAACTGTTGATGAGTATACCACGGAGTTCTATCAATTGTTGGTGCGAAACGAGATCCAAGAGACACAAGATCAGTTGGTGTCGCGCTACTGTGGCGGGTTGCGAACGCAGATCCTTGATATGATTAATCTCTTTGATCCAGTAACGGTGACAGAAGCGCATCAGAGGGCTTTGCAATTGGAGAAAACCTTGTCTCGAAAATCGACTAGTGGACAGTTTTTGAATTTCGGGGGAGTTCCGAGTAATCGAAACAGGGCAACTTCCAGCGAAAATACTGGGACTCGATCAGCTGTTGGTACGAATAGCAGTGTGAATTTAGGGCAGCGGAACCCCACAAATACCGTTCAGACTCCCAGGGCAACCACGGGCGGATTTCGGTGTTTCGGGTGTGGAGAAACGGGTCACAGATTGTCAGAGTGTCAGAGGCCAGCCAAGAAGGTATTATTTGTTGACCCTGCAGAATTTAATGAGGAGGACGCGGAAATTGGTGAGGACCCACAATCAGTAGAAGAGGAAGTGGCGATTGAAGAACTGGTTGATGGCGATACTGGAACGATGTTAATGGTGCGACGTACCTGTTTAGCACCACAGACTGAAGAGGGAAATTGGCTTCGAAATAAAATCTTTCAGTCTACGTGTACCATTCTTGGTAAGGTGTGTCGATTCGTCATAGACGGGGGAAGTTGTGAGAATATTGTGTCGGCCGAGGCAGTGCGAAAATTAGGAGTAAAAACGGAAAGACATCCAAAACCATATAGACTAGCTTGGCTGCAAAAGGGAGGAGAAGTGACCGTATCACAGCGGGCATTAATCTCGTTTTCTATAGGGACCAACTACAAAGATCAGATGTGGTGTGATGTGGTAGATATGGATGCTTGTCACTTACTGTTAGGGAGGCCGTGGCAATATGACAGAAAAGTTCATCATGATGGGTTTAAAAATACCTATTCTCTTGTTTTCCATGAAACCAAAATTGTGCTACTGCCAAGTAAACCGTCTGAGAAGATGAAAGCACATGGAGATAATACTAACCTGTTATCTTATGCGAAATTTGAGTTGGAGGTAAAAGAAGCGGACACAGTGTTCGTGTTGGTGGGCAAAGAAACAAAGGTTGAACTAGAGATACCTGATGCAGCAACTCCTCTAATTTTGGAATTTACTGATGTGTTTCCAGAAGAATTACCAGAGGGACTACCACCTCTACGTGATATTCAGCATCACATTGACCTAGAGCCAGGGGCTATGTTGCCAAACAGGCCACATTACCGAATGAGTCCCACTGAGCATGAAGAGTTACGAAGGTAGGTTGAGGAGCTACAGTCAAAAGGGCATATTCGTGAGAGTCTAAGTCCGTGTGCTGTACCTGCCTTGTTAATTCCAAAGAAAGATGGAACCTGGAGGATGTGTGTCGACA
The DNA here is from genome assembly GCA_954870605.1 of Acer campestre. Lineage (NCBI taxonomy): Eukaryota > Viridiplantae > Streptophyta > Magnoliopsida > Sapindales > Sapindaceae > Acer > Acer campestre. The sequence goes on along the minus strand of OX940804.1, from coordinate 21,378,481 downwards.
GTCGCGCAATTAATAAAATCACTGTGAGGTATCGTTTTCCAATACCGCGACTGGATGACTTGTTAGATCAGTTAAGTGGGGCACAGGTGTTCACGAAATTGGACCTGAAGAGTGGGTATCATCAGATTCGTATTCGGCCTGGGGATGAATGGAAGACGGCGTTCAAAACGCGAGAGGGATTATATGAGTGGCTAGTCATGCCGTTTGGGTTGTCAAACGCACCCAGCACCTTCATGAGAGTAATGAACCAAGCCCTTCGACCATTTATCGGTAAGTTTGTCGTTGTCTATTTCGATGATATCTTAATTTACAGTGCAAACCCGGAACTTCATGTTCAGCATGTTCGAGAGGTGTTGTGTGTGCTTCGTAGAGAGAAGTTTGTGGCTGCAGCAAAAAAGTGCGTTTTTATGACGCCAAAAGTTTTATTTTTGGGTTATGTTATTTCTGGAGAGGGACTACAGGTGGATTAATCCAAAATAGAGGCAGTAAGGCAGTGGCCCCGATCGAAAACAATTACTGAGGTACGTAGTTTCCATGGGTTGGCATCGTTCTACCGCCGGTTCATTCCGCACTTCAGTAGCATTATGGCACCTATCACGGAATGTATGAAGGGGGTCAAGTTTCAATGGACGACCGAAGCAGAGGAAGGATTTCAACAAATTAAAGAAAAATTAACAACAGCCCCTATACTCATCTTGCCTGATTTTTCTCAACCTTTTGAGTTACATAGTGATGCCTCCAAAGTAGGCATCGGAGCTGTTCTGAGTCAGGGTGGGAAACCGGTGGCATACTTCAGTGAGAAACTGACGGGGTCACGAGTTCGTTACAGCACTTATGATATAGAGTTCTATGCGGTGGTTCAAGCAGTAAAACACTGGAGGCATTACTTATTCCATCGTGAATTCATCCTCTACACTGATCATGATTCATTGCGGCATCTAAACAGCCAAGACAAGATATCTGCACGTCATGCTTCGTGGTCAGCATACCTTCAACAATTTACATTTGTTCTCAAGCATAAGGCAGGTGTTTCGAATCGAGTGGCTGATGCTCTGAGTCGACGAGTCAATTTGCTGTCAATAATGACTGTCCAGGTACCGGGTTTCAACTCTTTTCGTGATTTATTTGATTCGGACCCGTTTTTCTCTAGAGTAATGGCTGCTGTCCGAATGGGGGAAAGTTCAGAATTTGTGGTGGCGGATGGGTTTTTATTTCGGGGAAATCAGCTTTGTATTCCCGATTGTAGTTTGCGTCTGCAAATTATCAAGGAAATCCATGGGGAAGGTCACGTGGGCAGAGATCGCACCCTTCAGCTAGTCAAGGCATCCTATTTTTGGCCAACAATTCGGAAGGAAGTAGAAAGATATGTGGAGAGATGTCGAATTTGTCAATTATCCAAAGGGAAGGCGTCAAATGCGGGGTTGTACATGCCTTTACCTATTCCTACTCAACCATGGACGAATTTGAGCATGGATTTCGTTTTGGGACTGCCAAGAACCCAACGAGGTTAGGATTCCATCTATGTAGTGGTTGACCGATTTTCTAAGATGGTTCATTTTATTCCATGTAAAAAAACAACTGATGCTGTAATGGTGGCCCAATTGTTCTTTCGGGAGATATACCGCCTTCATGGACTACCTTCTTCGATTGTTTTCGACAGGGACACTCGGTTCCTCAGCCACTTCTGGCGAAGTCTGTGGAAAATGGTCAATACAAGGTTGGATTTTAGTAGTGCATATCACCCACAAACAGATGGGCAGACGGAGGTAGTGAACCGAGCACTTGGAGATTTGCTGAGATGTCTGGTGGGAGAAAACATTCGGTCGTGGGATCTGAAACTGAGCCAAGCAGAATTTGCCCACAACCATGCTGTCAATAAGAGTACCGGGTTCAGTCCTTTTCAGGTTGTGTACTCAATGGTTCCTCGCAGCCCTGTTGACCTGATTCCTCTACCTAGCAAAACGAGAGTTCATGGGAAAGCTGAGGATTTCGTTCATGGGTTACGGGAGGTTCATAAGCAGGTGCAAGAAAATTTATGGCAATCGGCAGAGAAATACAAGATGGCTGCAGACAAGAAGAGGCGTCATTTAGAGTTTGATGTGGGCGATTTTGTGTGGGCAGTCCTCACAAAAGACAGGTTTGCGGTGGGAGACTATAACAAACTGGCTGCCAAGAAGATAGGACCGCTGGAAATTGTGGAGAAAATTAATTCAAACGCTTATCGCCTGAAACTTCCCAGCCATATTCGAACTCATGATGTTTTTAATGTCAAGCATTTGGTTCCTTTTCATGGCGACTCCTCTGATGATGATACTGTGGTAAATTCGAGGACGAATTTTCTCCAACCTGGGGAGAATGATGCGGCAGTAGTGGACCAACTGGCATTAGATTATTTGGAGGGGTGGGATTTGAAACAAGCCAAGTAAGACCAAACTCGGGCGACGGAATCAGATTGATTTGAAATTTTGACAGCTGATGCGTTTCGGCGTTTCCGGAACTACTACACAGCTTTGCTGTGTAAGCACGTCACTTTTTAGGCAAATTCCGTCGTTTAGGCCTTGAAATTAGTGTTTTTGCTATTTGAGGAAAGTTTTGTTTTTGCTTTAATTTGAGTTTCCCAATTCCGAATCGACTTCCGTCAATTCTGGAGTGTTTAGGATTCTCAGTAGAATCAGTTTTTGCTTTAATTTTCCGTTTTTAATTCGTTTTTCTTGCTTTCCAAGGAATTCGATTAGGTTTAGGTTTTGCTTGCTTTAAATAAAGATGTAGGCCGAATTGGCCATTCAGTTTTTGATTAATAAAATTTTAGAGTTTCTCTATTTCATCCCAAATTCGGTATTCTAAGGAATCAACGAACTTGAAGCCTAATAATCCGGTATTCTTGCGCGAATCAACGGGGCATTAGTAGGTCGATTTCATATTGTTTCTTGCAGGGTTTTTCTCGAAAGAGCTTCCGCTACATCAGAGTGAATCAAATTCGCACTTGGAAAGTTGCACTCCAATTCCAGAGATTTGTGCGAGATAGGAAGTACGATTCATTGTCACATTTCAGAAGTCGTATCAAGCTCCAACGGTTTGTGCTAGAAGAAATGTGCGAATCAAAGTCGCACATGGGATCCCGCAACCAACTCCAGAGATATGTGCGACTTTTAAAGTGTGAAACAAAGTCGCATCGATGAGTAGGGATTTCCGCGGATCCAGATCCGTGAAAAAAAGTCACGCATCAAAGTAACATCCTTCATTAGAGAAATGTGGGACATAATGTTGCACTTTTGGCCGCACAAGTAGCAGTGTAGTCACACACATGACATGAAAATCTGGGCAACCACTCTATCCAATCCATGCTTTAGCTTTTTATCACATCACCCCATCGCTCCTTACTTACCCACCATCTCTACCCTCTCCACTACATGTCAAGACGTTATCTCTCTAAGAACAACAAGAATAAAGAACAACTCTCTACACAATTCTCTCAATTTCTGTCTACTTTCTTTCAAGATCCGAAACACTTACCCAATAAAGAAGTCTTTATGTTTTGTAGTTTTAGGTTAATTTCAGGTTGCATATCAAGCTTGAGAGCTTGGATTTGAAGAAGAAGACACTTGATCAAGTGAGGAAGCTTCATTGAACAATGGGTTCCTCTAACCTTTCTCTTGTATTTTCCATTTCTCTTGCTATAATGTGTAACTAATCTCTCAATGTTGAGGGATTGATGTATATTTGGTAATTAACCATCTTATTAATCGATCTCCTTCTATGAAACAAATTTCTGTGGGTTGCATGCGTATTTAACGTTTGATCTCTTGCATTTATGTTGAACAATGTTGCATGTGAGCATTTATTATGCTTAGTGAGTAGTTAGATTCCATACATAGATGACTATTTATTTATAGGTCTTGTTTATTCACTCATTTTAAGAGTTGGATTTGATTATTGCATGACCATGCTTAGTTAACTCTACTCTCATGTGCTAAGTTCAAATTTCTCTTTTAATCACCTCTCTAAGACCTTAGGTTGTGTTAATTTGGTGAAGTTGGTTCTTAATTGATAATTGGTACAAGAACATATACCCTAGAATTGATTAGAGTGCTTAATAGTGATCGATTAGTTATTTAGGTTGTTACTTATGTTGCATTAATCCCCTAACATCTCATCTAATATCTAATTCCAATTTCTTGTATTATTTTAGTCATAGTTTAGTTGATTAAGTTGTAGTGTTAATTGAGTAGAAATTACATGTGTAGCTAATTGTAGTTAAATTTAGTTGTTAGTTTCCATATCAACTTTGATTTGCTTACATTGCATCTTAATTAAGTTTAGCAAGTTAGACTATTGCAAGATTATTCACTTACATAAATCACCTATCCTCCTGGGAACAACCCTCTACTTGTGCCATTATACGAGTTGAATGACTCGTGCACTTATGAAGGGTGAACTACCTGCACGCTTCATTTGCGTATTTGACAAAATTACTAGAGGCGTGTCAAAAACCAAGGACAAAAGAAAGAGAAAGGCTTTTTCAGCCACATGGAGTGATAGTGACAATGAAGAAGACAAATAAGACTCTTCGGATGATGAAGACCATGTACGTAACTTCACGGCTTTTAGGGTTTCCTATGTGGAAGATAAAGAAGAAGGCAACAATGCCTCAAATCTTGACTTTAAAGAAGAAGTGGAAGAAGATGTAGCTAGGAGTGAGATTGGTGTAGCTATTAAAGAGGAAGTTGTTGATGAAGCTAGAAGTGACTAAGGCGAAAGTCTTGATAAGGAAGTTAGCTTAGATAGGGAGAAGCAAATCAATGAGAATTCCTCAACTTCGAGTGATGAAGATAACTCCAATTTGGAGATTGCTTCCTTTTTTTTGTTTTATTAGTAAGCAATGCAACTGCTTTGTAATGAGCACGTTCATCCAAATTTGGAGTCTCTTTAATAGCATCCCATATACAGCTTTGTCTATCTTTTTCCCTTTTCTCCATCTCACTTTTCTCTATATCTTTTTCTCGTTTCTCCAGTAGGCTATGTACTCCCCGAAAATCAGTGGCAATGGAATCAATACTAAGAGAAATTTTCTCCATAATCACCGCTTTATTGTTGGTCTTAGATGAGCTACTGTTCCCTTCATTATCGGTTCTAGTTCGTTTCTTTTGACTTGTGCTAACTGGGTGAACTTCTAAACTAGAGGCCTGAAAGGATAAAGTTGAGAAGATTGTCTAAGTGATGAAGGTTGGTGTGATGGTTCATTCTGATTTGTTACAAAGGCCTCATCGGTCTCATCATATACAAAGTCATCTAATGCAGTATGTCTATCTTCGACACCAAAAGTTCTTACATCAATTCATTACCTAATCCTAATGAATTTTTCCCAGTAGCAGTTGTATTCCCAATTAGAATTTGCAAATCCTCGTTGTTGACGGTGATTTTTGGATTGACCCGTTCAACAATAAAGTGTTAATCAAAAGAAACAAATAAAGAAAATAAATCAATGCATGCAAGACAGATTTTACGTGGAAAACCCTTGAATGGGAAAAAAACCACGGCGCCCCTTGAGGGCAAAAGAAATCACTATGAATTGCTTATGATTTACACACTTAGATCTCTCATACAATTGCCTGATTATTCTCTCTCAGTCCTCGACCCTCTTTTCATGGGATTTAGGGTTCTATTTATATTAGTCTTCCTAGGGTTTCTCACGTCTATGCCGTATTAGTAGGGGAATTCTTATTTTTAATCATACAAGGAGTCTAGAGTTTGCAAGCAGCTTTAGGGTTTGTTTCCTGTTTGGACTCTTCTTTGTATAAAATCGGTTGGATCCTATTCGGAGTGGGATTTGACCTTCGAGCTTGGTATCCGGTCGGATTCTTGACGTGGAAAGCATACTGGAGTTAGATCATTCTTCTGGCTGTCTATTTCTTGGCGAACACTTTAGGTTGGCGAGCGCATTTTGCCTTTCTATCGATCGACCAGTTGCGGCGAGCACACTTCTACTTTGAATCGGCGAGCATGCCAGCTGGCGTATCTTTGACCGATCTCCTCTCGTTGACTGGTCAATGAGTGACGTGTTTATTTACTTGACCCGTCTTTATTGCACATTTTGCTGACATGTCCTATTGCCAAATTTACACATACAACAATACCCCATAAACACTTCGAGCTGATCCAATGTAGGTTGGTTTCTTTAGTTCTGCAAGTAGTGTTTATATGTTTTTACTTATGCTTTTCTGACTTTTCCTTATTTTCTAAAATTTCTGCAGATGTTTTTCCCTTTCTTTTTGTTTTGGCCACGTGTTGCTCTTGTTATTAAGTCTTCCTCAGCAAGCTTTCATTTTCAGCCACAGAATTTCAAACACTGGGTTCTGATGTGACGCACCGTAAATGATGTCACGCCTGTAATGACTTCACGCCTGTTGAGAACCCCGCAATGCCACGTGTCCTTTGCTAGATGGATACTTCCCGTCACAACCTTTACTCACATGCGGCGGTAATTTATCAACTCCGCTTTCTAATCATTACTTTTCCTAAATTTCGAATTTTCCCCCTTTTAAGGATGAGTCTGTTGCGTTTTCTTCTTTATTTTTCATGCTTTCATTTTTCTCTTTCTTATCCACAGAAAATACTCTTTGAAAAATCCTCCAAGTTTCCGATTCGATGTGTCAGGTTTCCGGTGGTCTTCTTGAAGCGCGATTCTGTTACCCATTTTCTTTTCTTCCTTCTTCGAGAACATCTATATATCTCTGGTGAGTTCCATGGATTTTTCTCAACGTGATTTTCTTTTTAATCAGATGATGCAAGCTATGGAGCTTGGTGATAAGGAGGTTGCTGATAAAATCGAGTCGTATTTACGTAATTTTAACCCAACTTCTCCTGTACTCATTCCTCTTTATGCTTCTTCTAATTCTGAATCCAACGCTCCTGATATTGTTTTTCTTTCGACTTTTGATAGCGATTCTTCAGATATGGCAAAGACTTCAAGAACTACTGGTAGTGGTCGACGAGGGCCTAGAACCCCTAGAGACTCTCTCCTGGGTGCTCAGACGGTAATTGATTTAGACGTTGAGGATCATCGGCGAAACAGTTTGTGCTTTGCAGCCGATCGCCCAAGCTCCTTCGACACTGAGGTAAACGTGGTCGGCGAGCAGGAGATTATTAAATACAAGAAGAGATACGATATTCCAGACACGGTTGTCCTTATACCTTCTGGCGAACGAGCTGCGTGGAATCCGCCAAGCAACGCCGTTGCCATCTACGAGTTAGTGCTGGGCTGTGGAGTGACTCTCCCACTTCAGCCGTTTATAGCCAGATTTCTGGCTGATGTAATGCTCGCTCCTGCCCAGCTTTCACCAAACAGCTACAGGATTCTGATGGCTTTATGCGTGATGTGGAAGTCAATGGGTCACCGATCGCCAACACCTCGCGAAATCCATCACTTCTATGTCTTGCGGCAGTTCGGTCATGGAGGTACTTATTACCTTCAATCCACCCCTGTGGAAAATTGGATCCCAGAGGGCATGTCCAACCTAGGACAAGTGGAAATCTCGAGTGATGAGAAGAAGAAGGGTTTTGTCTAGGGTTTCCCTACCTCGAACAAGAGGTGGAAGAACAGTTGGTTTTTTGTTGGTGGTGAATGGGGAAGAAATAACCCTGCCGACCCTCGCCGAAACCTTCGAGCGAGTAAAGTTTCGAGACACTTTACGTCTCCTGAAGCCTGGTCGAAGGCTCTCCCCGCCCTGACCCCGCACGAGGTAATGAATGTGACTGAGGCTGCGGTGCTTGGTTTGGCTAAGAGGGGTCAGAAATACCTTCTTGATGAAGCCAGGATGGTTACTTGTGGCGTTTTTCCTCGCCTGTCTGCTAGGCGACGCCGCTGTAAGCTCTTTAAACTTTTAATTAAAACTTGTTTCATTGGTTTTGCTTTGAATGACGCTGTTTTTTATTTTTCAGTGAGCGAGTTCGATGTCGTCTGTGACGAGCAGGCCCGAGCGGTGAAGAACTCTGAAGCCACCAGTCAAAGGCATGCCGCAGGCTTGTCCAAAGAGGGAGTTGCGCCACCCGAGGGCGACGATTCTCAAGATGAAGGCGGAGCAGGAGTTCTTGCTGTTGCGGAGGTAGTCGCCCAGCCTTGTGGGGGTGGAGTTGACACATCGCTTCATATCCCTAGCCGCAAAGGGAAAGAAAAGGTTGGGGCTCCTGTGGCGAGTACAGAAGTTCCTATTTTTGATGCGAGCGTCCCTAATCCCCATGAGGATCCCTCTAGCGACCTTAACCCAAGAAATGGTAGGGGGAAGCGCCCTGCGGAGACTACCCCCGAATGTGTCACTCGCCCTTTGAAGCGGGCGTCAAGGGTTGTTTAGTTCGTTCTTTCGTCGGACGAGGAGGGAAATGATGAGCCCTCACGTTCTGAGGTACCTCATGTGGGTGAAACCGATTCTGGAGTCCCTTCTGGACCTGCTCAGGTTATGGATCCAACCCCTTGGCCGACGGAAGGTGGTGAGGCAAGGACTGCATCTTCCTCGGCTGCTCAATGCCCTATTCCTGACAAGTCTGGGTCCTCGGTACCTCCGACGGATACTGGAGCATGGGGTGCTACTGTTCATGAGGATGTCCTCAGGCTTGTTGCTCCTGTTGACGCTCCTGGTCCATCGTCTGCTCCCGCAGCGGACTTGAGAGGTTCCCGTGAAGGGCCATCTGTACCCCCAGTTGATCGAAGTGAGGGATCAGAGGTTGTTTCTTTGTTTGATTTCTCTACAGCCGAGCTCCTGAACCATTTTATCAGTAACAACATTTACTTTGGTGAGGGTTGGGAGCACGTGAAGGAGAAATCATGCAACAGAAAGATGGAGTTCTTCTTCAACTGCCATTCCTTGGTAATTTCTGTAACCTTATTCTTTGCTTATTTCCCCCTTTTTCTCCATGTTATCTTTACCTTTTAACTTTGTTTTTCTTGTAGATGATGTCAGAAATGGCGAGTAGCTATCGGCGAATGAATTCAGCGTCAAGGGATAATAAACGTTTACAGGACCAAGTATCCCGCTCGACGGTCGAAAGGCTTTCGACTGAAGCATCTCACGCATAACAGATTGCTCAGTTGTGAGAGTTTGTCGATGGGTTTTTAGCTTCCAAGCTCGCTGCTAAAGAGAAGCTGCTCGCTGTTGAGGAAGAGGTCAGATCATTGAAGGAGTAGCTTTCTGGGAGTCAGGATGCCTTGGCTGATCATATGGAGAGGGAGAGGTTGGCGACGGAGGCCAAAGAAAGGGCCGAACGCGAGTCTGAAGACTTGTGACATCAACAGGCTTCTCAAGACGTCATTCTGAACGACATGAAGGCAGTTTTGGAAGTCGAGGCCGTTGATTGTTTTAAGAGGTCTCCCGCCTATGATGCGCTCCTCCTCCGTGAGTTTCAACGGGGTATGCGGCAGGCCAAGAGATTCTTCTCCCTGAAGGACCATTCTAATGAGAGGGCCCTGAAGCGGTATGACAAGAACCTTACGCGACACATGGATGGTTCAGTGCGCTCGGTGAAAAGCCAACTGAAGCTGTGGAAGGCCCATTGCCGATATACTCAGATAGAGCCTCTTCCCATGCACCTTGAAATCCTTTCCAAACGTGCCTTTAATACATACTACTCTGGGCAGAAGGGGAGTTTCACTGGGTCTGGCGCTGAGCCTGACTTAGGTTCTGTTTCTGGTCGGGACTATATGCTTTCTATGCCCGATGGGGATGAAGAGGTAGTTTGGCCGTCGGAGGACGAGGTGAGCGAGGAAGAAGAGGATGATGATGGGGGCCTTCCACCAGCGAGTGCTTGATTCTTATGTTTATTTTACTTATCTTTTGTGACTTTGTAAATATATTTGACAAGTAAATAAAATATCAATATTTCTCATGTTGCATTACTTTCTTGTTCGCCGTATTTAGTTCTATGTGTTTTTGTTCAGCTGCCATTGCTGAGTTTCTGGCCCAAGCTTTGAAGCCTTTTATCACTTAGCTTATAGTTGCTAGTTTTTATTTTACCCAGTGTTTGTCAGGACATGTCCGACCATACACCAAGCTTTACGCGAGCATACTGTTGGGACGTCTCCCGCTTTTGCTCATTGTTTTTACTGCTAGCTTGCTTTACCCCCAGCGTTTTTAGTTTCGGGACGTTTACCCTGGATACTGTTGGCTGAAAGCCTCTTATAATCTGGGGGTTTTATGCCTTTATTGATGGCAATTGCCTTTTATGCGGCATTTTTTTTTTCTAGCTCAGGCTGCTTTGTAGTGTTTTCGCCTTCAGCCTGCTATAATGCGAGGTATTCCCCGGTTTTGGTGTTTGCTGAATTTAGATAGCTTGATCTATCTGTTTGGCGATCACTCGTTATGGCTGACCCATGATTCTAGCGATAGTAGAAATTTCAGTAATAAATTACTCTTTATTAATTATTTCCTGCAAATTTTGACATCGAAAAAATAAAAAACTTCTAAAGAAATAAAACGGAAAAAAGGAGAAATAACAAAGAGTCCTCTTGGATTGAAGTATCAGGGGTAGTAGATCTTCAGATATTGAGCGTTGCACGGTCGGGGCAGCTCGCCGACTCCTTTCCTTGCTATGTAGTATGCTCTATGGCCTGTTATACCCGTGATGTGATATGGTCCTTCCCACTTGTCTGCGAGTGATCCTGCGGTTTTGTCCTTAGTTCCTGGTGTCACCCTTTTTAGGACCAAGTCCCCGAGTGCAAACCTTCTTATTTTCACATGTGAATTGTAGTATCTTGCCGCTCTCTGCTGATAGGCAGCGTTCCTTATTTGGGCACGCTCCCTTCCCTCTTCTAGTTCATCTAAGCCATATTTCAGCATGTCGACATTAAGTTCTGGCTGGAAGAGTTGTGTTCTTGGTGAAGAGAACGTTGTTTCGACTGGAATGACTGCCTCGGTTCCAAATGTCATGGAGTAGGGTGTCTCCCCAATGGAGTTTCTTTCCGTTGTTCGGTATGCCCATAGTACCTGTGGTAGTTTTTCTGCCCAATTCCCCTTTTTGATGGCTAGCTTAGCTTTTAGATTGTGCTTGATAATTTTATTTACCGCCTTAGTTTGTCTATTTGTCTGCGGGTGAGCTGGAGAGGCATAGTAGTTGTTGATCCCATACTTCTTGCATAAATCTCTGAATTTGTGTCTCGTTATCAGTGATGATGGTGTTTGGTATTCCGAACCTGTATAGAATGTTCTTCTTCACAAAGCTGGTAGTATTTGCTTCTGTTATGTGTACCAGTGATTCGGCTTCTACACACTTAGTGAAATAATCTACTGCCACAATGGCGTGTTTTGCTCCTCCTGGTGCTGTGGGCATTGGGCTGATCAAATCAATTCCCCATATGGCGAACGGCCATGGGGAGGTGATGCTTGGTAAGCGTTCAGGTGGCCGGCGAATGTTATTCGCAATCTTTTGACATGCTTCACATCTGGTCGCTATTCTTTTTGCATCGGCGAACATGGTTGGCCAATAGAACCCTTGCCTTATTGCTTTGTGGGCTAGACTGATGCTCCCAGCATGATTGATTCCCACAGCTTCCGCTGTGTATACCCTTCAGGATTCCTTCTGCCTCTTCAGGTCCAACACATCTTTGTAATGCTCTCGAAAACCCTCTTCTATACAGTTCACCGTTGAGGATTGAATATCTTGTTGCCCTGTATTTCAGCCGCTTGGCTTTTAGCAAGTCATTTAGGAGGACGTCATTGATCAAGTATTCTTTGATTGGGGTCATCCAGTTGGTTGGTTCATCCATGATTACCCCCACTTCGGTCTGCTCGGCTATGCTGGGTCAAAGCAGGTGTGCCATAGGGATTGTTCGGGGCTAGATGTTTACCGTGGCAGATGCCAACTTGGCCAAAACATCTGCCTGTTCATTCTTTTCTCTTGGGATCTGAACAATCTTGTATTCTTTGAATCGCCCCAATAACTCCTTTGCTAGTTTTAGGTAAGCGATCATGTTGTTGTCCTTTGCTTGGTATTCATCGAGTACCTAGTTGACGATGACTTGGGAGTCGCTAAACACTTCAATCCCATTAGCTCCTAGGGCTGTACATACTTTCAGTCCTGCTATCAACGCCTCATACTCGGCTTGGTTATTGGTGGCCTTGAAATCAAACCGCAAGGCACATTTCACATAATCTCCTTCTGGGGTTGTGACTACTATCCCTGCCCCACTGCCATGCTTGTTTGATGAGCCATCGACACAGAGTTTCCAGCGAAAGTTTTTCCTTGCTTGATCTATCATCATCTTTGCCACTTCAGTATCTGGCTCGGTGAATTCTGCTACAAAGTCTGCTACTGCTTGGCCTTTGATCGCCGTTCTTGGGATGAATTCTTCGTCAAATTCGCTTAGCTCAATGGCCCATTTTGTAAGTCTGCCCGACACTTCTAGCTTTTGTAGTATCATTCTTAGTGGGCAGTTGGTGTATACTCTTACTTTGCGTGCTTGGAAATACGGTCTCAGTTTTCTCACTGCTGTTATTAGTACGAGCGCCATTTTTTCAGCTGGCGAATATCTTGTTTCAACCTGTAGCAATGCTTTACCTATGACACCGGCTTCTGTATTCCATCTTCCTGCCTTATTAATACAGAACTAATGGCTGCTTCTGTGACTGACAGGTACATGTATAACACTTCTCCCGTGATAGGTTTTGATAGTAACGGTGCTCAGCCTAGGTATTCTTTGAGGGTGAGAAAAGCTTGTTCGCAATCTTTATTCCATTCAATCCCTTTCCCTTTCTTAAGCACTTTGAAGAATGGTAAGCATCGGTCTGTTGATTTTGCGATAAACCTGTTCAGTGATGCCAAGCATCCTGTAAGTTTCTGGACATCCTTCAGGTTTTTTGGGGAAACCATGTCGGCTAGCGCTTTGATCTTGTCAGGGTTCACTTCTATTCCTCTTTGATGTACTTGGTACCCGAGAAACTTACCAGATGGCACGCCGAACACACATTTTAAAGGGTTTAGCTTCATTCCGAACTTGGTTAATACATCAAAGGTTTCCCGTAGGTCATCTACATGTCCGTCGGCTTTGATGCTCTTGGTTAGCATGTCATCGACGTACACTTCCATATTCCTACCTATTTGGCCGCGAACATCTTGTTGACTAACCGCTGGTATGTTGCCCCAGCATTCTTCAAGCCGAATGGCATGACAGTATAACAGTATAACCCTTGGTCCGTGGTGAATGCTGTCTTATCCTCATCTGGTTTGTGCATCTTGATTTGATTATAGCCTGAGTATACGTCCATGAAGCTTAATAGCTCGTGTCCGGCTGTTGCGTTGACCAACCGGTCTATTCTTGGCAATGGGAAACTGTCTTTTGGGCAGGCTTTGTTCAGATCAGTGAAGTCTACACACATCCTCCACTGATTGTTCTTCTTCTTTACGAGTACAACGTTCGCTATCCATTCAGGATATTTGACTTCTCTGATCGATCCTGCTACGAGCAGCTTGGATATTTCTTCCCTTATTGCTGTACTTCTCTCAGGGTTGAAGCTTCTCCTTTTATGTATTACCGGCTTGCATTCTTTGCTTACTGCTAGATGGTGTGTGGTTACACTTACATTGATTCCCGGCATATCTTCATGGCTCCAAGCAAAGATCTCCTTGTACTCCCTCAGCAGATTCACCACACCTGTTTTAACCTGCTTCGTCAAACTCGCTCCAACCTTGATGTTTTATTAGGTTTTTTTTCATCCAGAATGACAGTTTCGGTTGGTTCTTCTTTTTCTTGGTTGGTCTTATCCCTCGGGTCTAGCTCAAATGTTTCGGGGTTTTCCTCCCTCGTCTCTTGGTCGAGTTGAAATACGCCTAAGGTTTCTGCTCCAGCCCTGTCCTTAAAAATTGATAGGTTGGCCCGGCGAGCCATTTCCTACGACCCTTTAAGCTCTCAAATTCCAAATTCTGTCGGGAATTTGACTTTTAGTGCATGGGTGGATGTGACTGCCCGTGCCTTGTTCAAAAATGGCCGACCGAGTAAAGCATTGTATGGCTAGTTGTAAATGTCAACCACTACGAAATCCAGGAGGATAGTCCTTCGATAAGGTGCTGTCCCAAACCTCACAGGTAATTTCACCGTCCCCAAAGATCTTACTTCTGCGCCTCCGAACCCTTTTAGGGGCACATGGAATGGTTCCAAATCTTTCATATCTAGCCGAAGTTCGTCGTACACTCTGACGCTCAAAATGTCAGCGGAGCTTCCGTTGTCTATCATCACTCGGAGGACATCCCTGTGTGCTATTTGTACTCCCACAACTATTGCGTCATTGGGTTTGGCATCAATTCCTTCGGAATCTTCGGCTGTGAAGATTATTGGGTCGTGCCCTTCTTTGGGCCTCTTATGGTTTCTCTGCACAGAGTTTACTTCAAAGTCCCTGTTTTCGTGCATTACTTCCCTGACTTCCAACATCGTTTCTCTATTGCTTCTGCCAGTGTGAGGTCCTCCAAAGATAGTATTTATAGCTGTGCTAGGGCTGCCTTTTCTCGGGCTTCTTCTTTCTTGCCCACCTCCTCGGTGGCTATCTTCGCGACCAGTGTTTTGGTCTCCCTTTAGGGTGAAATCTTTAAGGTGCCCTTCTCTGATCAGACTCTCGATATGATCCCGCAATTGAAAGCATTTAGAGGTATCGTGCCCGTGGTCTTTGTGGAATCGGCAGTATTCCGTTGTATCCCTACGGGCATTAGCTGACTGTTGTCGGGGATATTTGGCGAGCCCTTTATCTTCTACTACAGATAGTATGTCTTCCTGTTCGCCATTTAGGGGAGTGTAATTACTGTACCTGCCTCGGAACCTACTGGTTCTATTACTACCCCGGCTCTCTCCAGGTTGGCTCCTCCGGCTCTTCTCTTCTTTTTGGCGATCGCGAGATTGGCCCTTCGTCCTCTCATCCTTGGACTCGGACTTTGTGTCTGGTTTATGACCATGGACATAACTACCCCCTTGAGCTACTTCTTCTTCCTCTGCTAACGCATAGTCTCCAGCTATATCCATCATCTCCTCATACGTCTTTGGCCGGTCCCTCTGTAGGTCGAAAGACAGACGTCCACTTTGCAGCCCATTGGTGAAGGCTACTATGACAGCTACATCGCTTGCATCTTCTATTTGGGCGACCTCCTTCCCAAACCTGGCTAAGTACTTTTTGAGTGACTCGTTGCTTTCTTGTTTCAAGTTCGATAGATGAGCCAGTGACTTTCTCCTCTATACACTTCCCATGAATTGCCTTATGAACGTCTTGCTGAAACTAGAGAAGTTATTAATACTTCTGGCTGGTAGGTGTCCAAACCATCTGGAAGCGAGGTCGCCGAAGGTTTGAGGGAAGGTTAAGCACAAGAGGCCCTCATTGGATGCATACTAAGCCATGACATTGCGAAATCTGCAGACATGCTCCTTTGGATCTCTATTCTCCTTGTATTGTTCGATAGTTGGCATTCTGAATCTTTCTGGGAACCGGGTGTGAGCGATATGGTCGACGAACGGATTGTCTGACTCATCATCTGAAGAAACATTGTGTCTGTACCGCTTAGCCATTGCTGAGACCTTCTTTAAGAGCTGTTGGAGGGTAACGCTTCAATGACCAGTTGGTTCCCCCTCTTGGTTGAGCCTGCTTTTGATTGTTATCTTCCGATAATTATCTTCCCTGCTATCGGTACTTCTGTTAACTTTTAGATCATCTGTACTTTAGGATCTCTATTGCCGTGCCCTTTTTAATCTCAATCCCCTTCTCGGTTAGGGACTCCTGTTTCCTGACGAGATAGACCACCACCTTCTACGGGCTTTATTAGATCTGTCGTTGGCGGGTTCCCTGTGCGTTCGCCCATGACATCGCTTTTCTGGGAAATCCTCTTCCAGCAAACCTTTTCCCTCTTTTGCCATTTTTCTTCCAGGGCCTCTAGCGAATCCCGGGGGGCTTCTCCCACAATTGGTTTTGCCTGAGTACTAGGAGTCGCGACATGGACTTCTGATCGTAGCCTTCCTGTAGGATGATTTCCGGGCGTGCTGGTCGTCAGCTCATAAGGAGACGAGGCTCCCAACTCTATAGAAAGCGTGAGTCCAATCTTGTTGGCCTCATTGACCAGATTCACCAATGCGGTATGAAAGTGCTGTAGAGTCTCGTTGGCTACTCTAGTCCCTGGAGTCGCTGCTGACTGTTCCCCTGTTGCCAACGTTTCCTCTCCTAGTATCACCGCTGCCTCGGGGATCTGATCATTATTGGGGATTTCATCTCTATCGCTACCGTTGCTCATGCTGTGCCTGTTTTGTAAGGACTCCTGGAAGCTTTTAATTCAGCACCCCCTCCTTCTAGCGCCAATTGTTGACGGTGATTTTTGGATTGACCCATTCAACAATAAAGTGTTAAACAAAATAAACAAATAAAGAAAATAAATCAATGCATGCAAGACAGATTTTACGTGGAAAACCCTTGAATGGGAAAAAAACCACGGCGCCCCTTGAGGGCAGAAGAAATCACTATGAATTGCTTATGATTTACACACTTAGATCTCTCATACAATTGCCTGATTATTCTCTCTCAATCCTCGAACCCCTTTTCATGGGATTTAGGGTTCTATTTATATTAGTCTTCCTAGGGTTTCTCACGTCTATGCCGTATTAGTAGGGGAATTCTTATTTTTAATCATACAAGGAATCTAGAGTTTGCAAGCAGCTTTAGGGTTTGTTTCCTGTTTGGACTCTTCTTTGTATAAAATCGGTTGGATCCTATTCGGAGTGGGATTTGACCTTCGAGCTTGGTATCCGGTCAGATTCTTGACGTGGAAAGTATACTGGAGTTAGATCATTCTTCTGGCTGTCTATTTCTTGACGAACACCTTAGGTCGGCGAGCGCATTTTGCCTTTCTATCGATAGACCAGTTGCGGCGAGCACACTTCTACTTTGAATCGGCGAGCAAGCCAGCTGGCGTATCTTTGACCGATCTCCTCTCGTTGACTGGTCAATGAGTGATGCGTTTATTTACTTGACCCGTCTTTATTACACCTTTTGCTGACGTGTCCTATTGCCAAATTTACACATACAACACTCGTAGTCATCAAAATTTTTATTACGAAAGCCTCTATGACTTGGGTGGGACAACAAAAAAGACAAGAAAAAAAAATGTTTAAAAATTAGTGTGCATTGAATTTACCAAATTGAATACATTTGAGAAAAGTTAAAAACCTAGCATAAAAGTAATCTTCCCAAACTTCTTTAGGAGCAGTGAACTTCTTTGTGGTTGCATCCCACCAAAACCAGAGCTATGACGCATAAACTGAAAATATTTTTGATATTCTCTCTTAAAGAATTTTAACCGACTCATGTAATTGGTATGAGTTTTGGCACCCAATTTTTTCATTAAGTACGGAAAGTATCATGCTTTCTACAATTGCCTTGCTAAGCAAGCCATTCACATCACGCCATCCACGAAATGCAACATCAACCATGAGTTGTAACAACATTTTGCTCTCTTCAATGGACCAATTGCTATAATCAATCCTGGCCTTTCCTTTTCTATTCCATTCTTGTGTATCTCCCATTTGTAATGTTACTATTGTAAGTCACGCAGCGGAAAAGTTTGAAATTAATCAAGATAAATAAGAACGATAGGTTTCAAAAAAAATTCTATCGTCTTCTTGGGACCTTTTGTATATACATAAATATGAGGAAGAGATTTGTTTTCAAACCTTTGAAGAACACTCCTTCGTTTTCTTTTCGATCCTTTACCACTAAGCATTCCTAGCTATGTCCCGCGATCTAGTAATTGTGTGTGTGGGCACGTCATCGATTCCGAAAGCATTTGAATGGAGGCTTGAGAGAACTGGAAAACAACACCTTGCTTCTCCTTGTGAATTCGGCCAACCCTATGAGAAAAAAAAAATATTTCTTTTTTCTTTTTCCTCTCTTGTTGCCTCCCACCTTGGTTCTCCTTAGGGTTATGAATAGCTTCTTTTTCCTGACAAGTATATCTAATATGCTAGGAATCTAGTATTTAGTAATCTAAGTTAAAATAGGATTCCAAATCCTTTTTAATTATTACTTCACTTGGGCTTGAACCTTTGACCTATTTAGAGTAAATAAAAATAACCAGCTATTATTTTATTGCTTTTGTCAAGGTTAGAAAATGAAACCTCCATATGACAATTTAATAATTCTTAATTATTAATATGTCAACTAAATAATCATATTATTTAATAATATTTAATTCAACAATTAGATAATATATCAATTAAATAATCACATCATTTAATTAATTCCCAAAATATATTTAAGTTACTTTCGTTACACAATTAATTAGACCATCCAATTCTCCATGAGTCTTGTTACTATCAATTGTATAGGGCTAGCTAGGGGACCTAATGGACCCACTGTTTTGAGCTCTAATAATACTTTGAAAAAAAATTAATTAAACTATTTAATTAATATTTCATAATTATTAACCTTGGAGTTATTCCACTAAAAACTCAAGGTTGTACTCTCATAACAGTAGATGTTTAATACAACCAATTTATCGGTGTCTATTGATATAGCTATTACATATGGCATGATCCTCCACAAGTAGTTCAAAATTAAAGCTATGTCATAAAGTCCGTTATACCTTTCTAATTATATATTTTCCTTTAAGTACCATTGATTCTCTTGAATGATTATATCCTTCATTCCTTTATGGAAGAAGGAGACCGCTCTTAATTGTTCAAGCCACGAATCAACCCCTTATCTACTTCTCGCAAGAAGGAGTGGATTCCACTACTGTATGCGTACCTTCCCAGCCATAAGCCAAATCGTGATTTCAAGATACAGAGATATTGACCGAGAATGCTATTCCAATCTCACCCATGGTAAATCAAAAACCACGATCTAACCTGAAGGAGTCAGTAAGATAATCAGGATTCAGATCACCCATATATAGCCATCATTAGTCGATATATATGAATCTTTTCAACTAACGGATCTTAGTGACAAATTCACATAGATCGTGGTCCAGTTCTATATGATCACATTATATAAGGTACCTCCATTCTCATAACACCATATGCGTAGTCTAGGATAAAACTACCGTACAATATAGAATGGACCGCAGCTGTAGAATAATCAGAAATAAAGTACCCAACTTTATTTGCTTTCTACGGACTCTTTAGATTGCATGTCTCAAACTGAATTCCTCCATATATGACATTCATATACTCAATTTGAGATTACATCTAGCAATCTTGGATGTTTAGTATATATAATATAAGCGTATGAATTAATATATTTGAATGAAATAACTACATCTTTTATTATTGAATTTATAACATTTACAAATTACAAACTTTAGGGCATAAATCCCAACAACTATATATGCAAACTATTCAAGACAATAACAGACCAAACCATTTGTATATATAATATAACAAGCATAACCAAAGCATAACAAAAATTAGAGAATTGCATATGAAATTGATCCATAGATTTATAAATGATAATAACTTCAAAAATAGATTTATAAATGATAATAACTTCAAAAATAAGATGCAATCCAAATGTCTCTAAAGGGGTATACGAAAACTTAAAAACAAAAAAGTTGACAATTATACAATTTCTCGCCAGTAGGAAACTTGACTTTATTGAAAATTGCAAATAAATTTGTATAGAGTAACATAACCCACCCACTCAGAAGAGCCTTGAAACTTGATTTCTTCCAGTTATCACTATAAAAAGTTAAACCCCATAAACCATCATCAGATTCTAGCTTATAAGCTCAAATTTATAGTATAGGAAACATTACTTTTGAACTGAGAGTCCCACCAAATAACTATATGAAATTATGAATCACAATCACAAATCATAAAATTCTTGAATTTCAAAGACAACTATCAATAATAGATTTTTTTTTTTAACAGCTGAGATATTTTATTAGGCCAAAGCCAAAGAGCCAAAGCACCCAAAGCAACACCAAAAAGCAGCAACAACAACAAAGAAAGGAACAACCAGAACAAACACCAAACCTGAAAGAAAAAGCCACCCAACGAAACAGAGCAAGACAAAAGAAACAGAAACAGAACCCTAAAAACAGATCACCCCTACACAACAAATCAATAATAGAGAGATAATAGATAACTATCAATAATATTATCAATAATAGATAGATAATAGATAATAGACACCAACTTGGCCAAATTATACTATCAAAATATATAACAAATCAAAAACAGAATTTGGGTCAAACGTTAAAATAATAATAAAGGTTTCAAATAATCTATAAACCCTAGAAACCCAAATCGTTAAAACAAGAAATAATGAATTACAAAGGGTAAAAAGAAGAAGAGATTTTGATAGATAAAACTTATAGAGACATGAAAGAGTAGAAAAAAATTATTAAAAAAAAAATTCGCTAAAAGAGCCATAAAATAATAATAAAGTTGAAAAAATTCGCTAAAAAAGGAATAAAAAATTCATACCAGAGAAATGCACTAACTAGCGGAAGAGTAGAATATTTTCAAAAATCCTGATCCTAAATGATGGTAGAGGTTGATGAAGAAAATCTTTGGGGAGAAAGCTAGACTTGTTATTTATACCTCTCACTCTTTAGCCCACCAAAATCCAAGACCTAAGAAAATCCTTTAAAATCTAGTCTATATTGAATACATCTTGATTTTTACAAACATTTTTAAAGTTCCAATTCGATACACCCGAATTTGGAATGATTCTTTAAAAGTCCATAGAAATATGACTTGAATACCACTGGATTAATATAGACTCTTTTAAAGTCTTTAAATGTCCGAATTGAATACACAAGGATTTATAAAGTCTTTAAATGTCTTTGAGAATCCTAATTCAACACACCCCCTAGTGTCGTAGCGGATGAGGCACCATGCTTGAGTGATAGGATTAATAATGGAAACTACCCGAGTGAGGTATTAGTGCCTAAAAGTGTTTAATTATGAGGGTATTTTCGTTTCCACTCTTTAAACACTCGTCTATTCTTGTGCTTAATTGAGATCTCACTGCATCAACCTAGCATTGATTTCCAATGAACTAACACATTGTGGAAATCTTGTTGAGGTTTGCACTCCTTTGCTAGATGTATTTCTATGAATGATTTTAGACAATGAGTGCTTTAAACTACCAAAATGACCGAAACACTTTCCCTTACCTTATGTTTGTGCTCCCTTGCCAAATTTGAAGCCAAACACATAAAGCATTCCATTCCATTACCCACATCATCCATTGCCCTTATAACCCAAACACTTAGCCATCCCTTCTAGCTTTTGATCTAGTTAAGGCATTGGAATTAGTAGAATTAGTAGAATTAGAGGTTGAGCTCTAAAGTTATTGTATGGTGTGTACCAAGGCAAACCATGTATGTATGTTGTGTAAGACAAAGGAAAATGAAAGAAACAAAAATTCAATGTGAAGCAAAGCATTTCAAAGAAATTGTTTCAAAGCCTTCAAGTTTCAAATGTAAATGTTACTCAAAAATAAGAGTAACAAAAGTAGCACAAGTGAGTCAAAGTGTATAGCCTGAACACCAAAAATGTAATGGTAAGTTGTAATAAGTAATAGAACCAACCAAAGTGTAGTAATGCAAGAATGCCTTAGCTTGATCTTTAGCTCATTGTCATCCCACTCCCATCCTTCATAAACCAAAAATTTCACCTGTGGCTCGTTACAACCAAAAAGGGAAGTCCTGATTGATCTTTTGGAAAGTCTAGCTTGGGAATGTGAGTCAAGATGTATTTAATCCATGTTCGTGGCATGTCAATTCCTTTCATGAGATCTATTTTCAGAAATGGGTGCGTCATTGTTATAAACCTCATATGTGATATAAATTTGAATCATGCATGCATAAACTCATACACATATGCTTGTTAAGAGTGTGCCTAGGTTTTGAGCAAAAATCGAGTAAAATCCAGTGACGATTAGAGTCGAGGTGAATTACATCCGATGCATTCGAGTGTGATTATCTTTGAAGCTTTGGCATTCTGATTGTGGGGTTGCATTGCGTGTGGCGTTTTTGCATGAATGACATAATTTTAGTCCCCACCCATCGATCTTTGCATGCATTGTTCCTCATTTTCACAACTCAAGTAGCATCCTAACTTATTTGGCTTCATAAGTTTTGTTTGTTTGTTTGTTTGTTAGAGTCGTGTTTGTTTGTTTTGAGTCTTGTGTGCTCGTTTTGTTTTGTTTTATTTTCGATTTTGCTCGAGGATGAGCAAAAGTTAGGTTTGAGGATATTTGATCACACCAATTCGATACCTGATTTTAGCCCTCATTTCCTATGATTTGCACTCATTTATCGGGTAAAATTTGGTGTCTAATGCTTAAAATAAGTCTATGCATGTCTTTTTAGCGATTCATGGGTATTTATGCAATTTTGGAGATTATAGGGCGAAAAGTTGGATTTTGAAAATTTTTGGGAAAAGTGTTGTTGCCTACCATTCTAGTGAATCGCACTTTTGGTCCAGAGAAGTGGTGTGGTTACCACTGTTTTAGTTTACCGCGCTTAGGATCAAGATACTAACTGTGGATCCTTTCTAGAGATTCATTGTAGTTGGCTTTCGTCTTAGTGAACCGCACCCTTCAACTACCATTTCTCTCCAGTGAGTTGGCATGGTTGCACTCCGTCATAGTGTACCGCGCTAGAGGTTCCAGCTTAGAAATTGTTAACCGCCAAAATTGGCGAGGGACCAAATAAGAATTTTCCACCTCAACACAAGAAGCAGGTGCGAACACAATCCAGATACCTCGACAGAGTGGAGCCCGATTGGCCCAGGTATGAACCCCTTTCAGCGGGATCCACCCCGTCAGCGTCTTAAAGGACCAAGCCTGGTTATGATCGGGCACCCTAGGGACCCCGCATCGTCCCATCAACACTACACCCTAGGGACCCCGCAACACCTCGACACAACTTCCTATGGACCCCGCGGCACCTCGACACGGAGTTCTACTGATCATCTCATTACAAGTCAGCCACATATCCCCCTACTACCGTCAGTAGGATGCTTATTAAATGTAGGCAGCCCGCTAAAGCAGAAGAGCACCAGGAAGCCGGACCCTAACACCAAGAACTAAAAGCTCCACGAAAGATCCAGTAAAACGTCGCCGTACAAAGGAGGTACACTTCTTCCCGCCAGAGAGTCCTAATTTGAGCAGAACAGTACAGTAAGAATCCAACTAGGAAGGTAAGTGATTGACTCCTCCTAGGAAGGAAAGATTGGATTCAGCGCAATAAAGCTCCGAAGTTATTTCCTAAGAAAGGGAGGATCCTGCATTGGCCAAACCCTAAACCGAGATTTTAGGAGTGCCTGGCAAGAAAAACACCTATATATACGAAACAGTTTCTTCAGAAAAAGGAGACCACTTATCGACAGGCACACTTCTTCCACCATTATCATCTCTATCGCCGGGACTATGATCCGTATTCCATTGTAACCAAAATCAGAAAGTAGTTTATATATTGTAAAGAAGAGAGACTATCCAGTAAAGCTTATTGATTGACCAGTTTGATATACATCATTATTTAGCCCCGGCTTTGTTAGGGATTTACTCGGTATCGAACTACTTGATACCCCTCCGACCAGGGTCAATCTTGATCTTGGTCCCTTTAAAGTTGTTATTTGGAATCCCATCTCAATAACGATTTTCAGGTAACAGAAATGTTTCGAACTTTGTGCCCTAATTTGGATTACCTATAAATACCTCAATTTCTCTTGTTTCAAACATAACCTCTCAACCACCAAAACCCAAGATACCATTTTTACTCTTCTCACTTCATAAGATTCCACTTTTAACACCTTTCATCACCAAATCCACCCACATCTTGGAGATTCTTGAAGCAAGAAGGAAGGGATTCATCTTGTCCAAGTGAATCTCAAGCACTCAGGAATCTAGTTGAAGACCTTCAATGAACAATATGGGTTTTGTCTACAACTTTTCTATAATTTTATTTTCTCCATTGATGTATAACTAAACATTTTTCTAGGGGATTGATGTAACCCTATTTGAATACTCTATATCAATTAACCCATATTTAGTTCCATTCATTATTTATTGTTCTATATCTCTTATTCATGTAATTTTGTGACCACATCATGGCATGGATTTGTTTAATATATTACATGAGAGATTGGGATTTGTGTGTGGAAGATTATTCAACATAGATCTTGATTACAAGCTCTAGTGAATGGGAAAGTTGATATATGCATGTTTATGCTAAATTAGCTTGACTTTGAGTTTTTGTGTTAAAAGGGATTTTGACTATCACTCATTATATGTCTATATGTGGGTAATGATTGGAATCTCTAGTTCTTAAAATTTAAAATATCTTTAAAAAAAAGTCCTAAATTCGGGTTATAGTTCGTAATGAGACTAATTGAAAACAATGAGTATTATTAAAAGGTTGTATCAATTCCCTATTACCTTCTTACCACATCTCTGCACCTTCTTTTTACTAAGAGATTTTATTTACTTGCTTTAGTTTATTTTAATTGCAATCAAAATTATTTTCCCAAGGCAAACTTGATTTACATTTCGGCACGTAGATAAAGTAGCTAGTTTTAATCAACTTTTCACACCATCCCTAAGGAACGAACCCCATGCTTACGCTATACAGATCTTCCGATTCGTGCACTTGGAAGGAATAATTCTACATTCGTCAACGGTGCTCAACTATATTATATATTGGAGGTCATGCTACTCATAGGCTATTCTTGTTGTTACTAACTGACTTGAGATAATGTTCATATTTTTTGACCCTGAATCAATAGTGTTAATCCCATGATCCCACGCTGACACAACATGGGATCATGCTTTTTCAATGTGAACCTATCTACTATCAGAGGATCGAATTGCTGCTTTTGTAGGGATGTAGTTCCATATATTTGTTCTACTACTTAAAGAGCCTAGCATAAGTTTGGCATACATGCAAGGACCAACAAAATTCCAACTTCATTCCTTCTTTCATAAATTGGGCTTTGATTTGTTGTGTAAGCCTACCAAGAATCCCAAAACAATTGAAATCGAGCTGATTCTTGCCTTAACATCATTGATCTATTGTTGTTGCTACCACCATGTAGGGCCATAATAAGTATTCAAACTTCATGGGGGGAAAGTGAGATATGGTGTTTGGAAGTTGAGAGAATTTACTAAGAAAATTCCGCACTTTTTCTTCTTTGAAAAGAAAATGAGAGGGAGAGAGTATTTAAAAGAGAGAAAGGGAGGGAAAGTGAGGGAAAGTAAGGTGGAGAGATAGAAATCTCAGGTAGCCAATTGCAGTCTTCACGTCACCACCCCGTGGAGGAGTGTGGGCCTCACGAGGGCAAAAGGCCTCCTTTCCCGTGAGGCTCACGCGCCTCCATGGGAAAGGGATGCAAGTGGCAATTGGCCACACTTGCCTCCTTTGACCCTTTCGCGCTCCTCTCCCGTTATTCGACCGTATTTCAGCCTCCAAACTTCGAATTCGAATCAATTTTTAGATTATGAACTGTAACTCTCTCATGGACATGGATGTTAACAAAACTATCACAAAATATATGGAAATCAACTCAATACACAAGGACGAAAACCATGTACGATAAAAGTATGGAAAGTTTCGCAACTTCCAACTCGGAACTCGAAAACTAATGGATGAGTAATCGAAATGACTGGAACTCAATAAGGAATAATATGAGAACATATTCAAGTCCGATATCACAAAAAATACAAACAAACAAACACATGAACACACAAGTATTCCATTTCCTAGATATAGTCACAGAACATGTATTTTACAAAATTTGTCGATTTAAATCTAATGCATGTGCATACAAAGGTATGTGTGTGTATGTGCTATACCAATTAAGCAGAACAATGCAGGGACACATATGGATGCAATATGTGTGTGTGCCTAAGCCTTGCAAGAGGAATGAGGTCTAAATATATCTTTGATATGCAACAATGTTTGCTCCTCTTGAAGGCTTCACTTTACTTGATAAGTTGCCAATCTTTTTTGAAGCTTGATTAACCATGAGCCTAGACAACTAATCAGTACAAAGGAAATGTTGTTTTGATATAGAATTATGCCAACATAACTCAAAAATCTAACAGTTCTTGGTAGTAGGAGTCTTATTTACTTCTTCTACAAAACCCATGCCACTTATATCTCCATGATGCTTTCCAAGTTTTACAACTTCATCAAGCTTAGTGGCTCCAATTTGAGCGCTTTGACTTCATGTTTAAGATCACACTCCTTTGTCTTCAAGATAGTTAAAGTGTTCTCTTTTTGCTTAATCTCTCCCTCCATGGCAAACAACTTCATATTAAAGTCTTCTTTTAAATCATCTAGCTCTTGAGCACTTTCCTCCATTTTTGAAAAATACTCTTCAATGGTCTTTTCATGCTCCTTGATGACTTTGAATTAACTTTGCTTGCTTATCTTCTTCAAAGACATCTTTTTTTCATTGTCAAGAGCTTTGATTATAACCACTACATTGGCATTGATCAACTTCTCATCATTCTTCTTGACATTTTACTAGTTAGTTGAAGGATCTTATCTTTAAAGCTTGTTTCATCATGATTTAAGGAAGCTTTGATCTCTTCGTGATTGGAGGAGACTTTACTATGTTCACTACTTGAAGAGTATTGACTTTCCTCATTACTTTAGGAGTCTTCACTACTATTCTCAAATTTTCCTTTATATATAACCGGGTGAGCAATCACTACTAAAAAAAAAGGTGTTTTATGATGGTTAAAAACCTTCATAAACGTTATTTTATGACGGTTTTAAAGTGTCAATGAATCCAGTGTCAAGAACCACTTTATGATGGTTATATTATGACGGTTTTTAATGTCATAACTTTTTGACGGTTTTTACCGGTCATTAAATCATGATGATTAAAAACCATCATAAATCTTAAAACATTTTTAAAAAAAATTATTAATTTTCAGTAATATATATATATATTCCACTGAAAATTAATTTTTATAATTTGAATAAATCATCAAATATATAAATACAATTCAATGATCTTTAATAATTACACAAAATCAATAAATTGAATATAAACACATTCTATTAATAAAACAAAGCAATTACATTATCAAATATAATGAAGTATATACTCCATTTACAAGAATACAAAATAATTACATTATCAAATATAATGAAGTATATACTCCATTTACAAGAATATATATATCCTCACTAAAAGAAAAAAAAAGTAGGAAGAGGAGAGAAAATAATCCCAAGAATTTCTCTTCAAATGTCTTGCAAAACAAACATAAAAGTAAAAGGAAAAAAAATAAATTAAATGTTCATAAGGCCATTAAAACAAAACATCTACATACTTCAAACTTAAAATTTAATTTACTACAAATAAGAACTACACCAGTTGGAAATAATGAGATTGAACAAACCTTTATCAAGAGAGAATTTTTTTATACTTCACCTAGGACAATCAAACAAAAAAACACAAAAGTTAATACATTACTCAAAATTTTTAAACCAAAATTAATATTTAACGGAATAAAATTTAACGCAATAATATAAAATTAGATTAGTGAAAAGAGAAAACAAAATGATAATATAAAAATGATTAAATATAACACAAATGTGAAAAAAAGTAAGGAAAAAAAAAAAAAACCTGGACCAAAGCCTTAAGAAGAAGACAAAGAAGGGGACAAAGAACTAAGAAGAAGATGAAGAACAAGGTCGAAAGAATGAAAAAAAAAAAAAAAATTGATTTGAGATGGGAAGAGGGTCTACACGGCCTCACCAACTCCAAAAGCATAGGAAGTAGAAAAATTTTAAGTTAGGGTTGTGATTGGGGAGACTTTTAGAAACCTAATAGTAATGGTGGGACCTATTTTATTTCCCTCTTTCACTTTTTATTTTCCCTCTATTAGTTTTAAATCACATTTTAACTTTTTAATTTCTCTCCTTCAATTTTAGGATACTTTTTAATATAACATTTTTTTAAAGGCTTATTATAACATTCTTGAATTTAACTTTACATAATCAATTTTTAATACTAATTTGTATTTTTCTATTATATTATAATTTTGAAAATTTATTCAAAAATATAATTATAAAATGAGGTTTATAACCATGATATAATATAACATATCTAAAATGCTATGACTTTAAATTTGAATAATATATTTAATAATATTTTATAGAATTCATAAAATAAAATAAAAATTAACATTTTATTTTATCTTTATTTAAAAATCATTATTAAATCATGATGGTTTTTAAAAACCGTCATAATATGGTGACAATTTTTAAAAAAGTGTCATAACGTTACGATGGTTTTTAAAAACCATCATAATATTGTGATGGTTTTTAAAAAGCGTCATAAAAAGCATCATAAGTTATGACGCTTTTTAAAAACCATCATTAATTTGTGTCATAAATCATCATTTTTTTAGTAGTGAATGTAATTGCTAGTTTATTCTCGATCTTCCAAAAACTCCTCTTCCTCTCATACATCACTCACGCTCATTCATGCTTTTTCATTGATGGATCTAATGTAGGCTTTCATCTTAGTTTTCCAAAATGAGTAGTTACCACTCTTCAAGAGTGGAGACCTAGCACTAAAAGCACCTTCCAGCATCAAATCACCCATAACTCAAAAATCCAATCTTAGAACCCGAGATCACACTAAATATCTTAAGTGACCTGCTTCGATACCAATTGAATAGGTTGAATCCAATTTCAACAACTTTTCAGACTTTGATTGTTGCAAAAACAAACTATCAAGGCACTAAACTCATGAACACTTCATGAAAACACAAGCAAATCACAAAATCCGGACTCCAATAAACTCTCTAAACACTTGGGAATTGTTCTCCATTGAAAAATGAAAACTTTGTCTTTTGAATCGCCAAAATCGAATCTAAAATGAGTGAGATATGACTAAAACAAAAATTGACAAGTTGTTGGAAAAATTTGCACAAATTTGAATTTAAATGAGAGGGTAAACAAAAGAGATTGGAGAACCAATGAGGGGTTGACACCGCAGCTTCCTTTGCCCCCATGGTGGCCACGCACCTCCACTGGAGAAGGACCTTTTGGCAATTTGTTGGGGCATTTTCCCTTATCTTCCATTTGCGCTGCTATGGTATTTTTCGACCGTTCTCTGACCTCGAAACTCAGAATTACTCGAATGAGTAACCGAAACACTTAGAATTCAATGAGGAACATTTTTAAAACATATTTTAACTTTTAATTCATTCATAATAATTATGTATTTCTTGAATTACCCTCGAATCAAAAAATGACTCGAAATTATAACTCTAAAGCACATGGAAATCTTAGTGTGAGTAACCGAAAGGTTCGGAATTCAACAAGGTATATTATGAAATATATTCAAGTCTGATATCAATAAAACAGAAACAAATAAATACAAGAACACATAAGTTTTCCATTTCTAGAAATAGTCCTAAAACTTGCAATTTTCTAAAAATTGTCTATATAAATCTAATGCATGTGCATACAACAATATATATGTATGTGTATGTGTTATACCAATTGAGCACAGTGATGCAAGGACACATATGAATGCAATGTGTGTGCATGCGCATATACCTTGCAAGAGGAGAAAGAAACTCAATACATAAGCATCCAATTAAGCATTGTCCTCTTGAAGACAAAACTTGCATGCGAAGTTGCTTTTCTCCTTTGAAGCTTGATCTAATCAAGAACCACCTAAGCAACTAAGCAATACAAACAAAGAGCGTTTTGTTATGGAATCAAGCCAACACAAATGTAAAACCTAACATCTATTTAGTGGGTTTGTGTTGTTACAGTGAAGAAGATGAAGTTGGAATTAAAAGAAAATCTTAGATAAGCAAAAGACTCTATCAAAGGTTTAACAATTGGGCAAACAATATTGACAACATGCTAAACCTTGGATATTGTACAATGATAAGCAAGAGCTTTGATATGTTGATAAGGAGTCAACTTCATCCTCGAGCAATACAATATTTGTCAAAAAAGCCTCATCGAAGCCAACTCAAGGACAAGGTCAATCCTCCAAACAACATTAAGGGAAAGGTAAAAAGGACCACACTTTGAGCATTGTGAAAAGGATGGATTTGGAATTAGAAGAAGAGCTTAGAGAAGCAAAAGACTCTATCAAAGGTTTAACGATTGGGGCAAAGAAGATTGACGGCTTGGTAAACCTTGGAAAATTGTATAGTGTGACAAGCGAGAGCATGTATACATAGATGTGAAGTCAATTAAATCCTTATGCAAGAAAATGTTTGTCAAAGAGCCTACTTGAAGCCAACATGAAGAAAAGGTCAATCCTCAAAGAAGCCTCAATGACAAGGGAAAAGTAAAATCCCAAGAAAAACACAAGGCCAATTAGAAATCTCTAAATTCATATCTACTTGTCATTTTTAGGTGTCATGGGTCATATTCCACCAAAATACTTTAAGTACATTAGTAAATACATACATGATAGGATGGTATAGAAAAACATGCATAATAGAGCTAAGAAACCAACCTATAGATTAAATAAAGATTTTATTCCTATGAAAACTACGGATGAGAAAATGAAAGTTAAAAATAACTGAGTTAGGAAAGATGAATATTTGTTTTGTTGCTCATCTTGCTTTGAGAACTAATGCCTCTAATAGTTGGTACTTAGATAACAGGTGTTGGGGATAATTCCAAACCGATGAACACAGAAACGTCGTGCCTAATACTCTCCCATAACTCACAGCAATTAATAACGTCAATATTGCAAAAAAAATTGATGATAAAATAAACCAATCACAACATAAGATATATGTGAAAAACCCAAATCGGGTAAAAAACCACGGGCCGTCATGATGACAGAGAAAGTTCCACTATATGATAAATTGTTGCAACTATATACTCTAGGATTAACTCTCTCACCTTAACCCCAAACCACACTTATAAGATCCTCACCAAGTACCCCCACAATATCCCTTAGGTCTCCCCTGAATATCACCCACGGATCTCTTAACTTGATCCACCGATATTCCCTTGGATCCCTCCCCGAATATTCCCATTGGGTCTCCTCGGATCTCACTCGCACTCCCTCTAATGTTACATGGTGTTCTTTTTTTCTCCACAGCCTTAAATCTAATAACATAGATATTAGGTCTATTTATACT
Source organism: Acer campestre (assembly GCA_954870605.1). NCBI lineage: Eukaryota > Viridiplantae > Streptophyta > Magnoliopsida > Sapindales > Sapindaceae > Acer > Acer campestre. The sequence continues at coordinate 21,347,381 of OX940804.1, read as the reverse complement.
AGTTATAGGGAGTTTAAGATAAAAGGAAATCCTACTCCTAAACGTACAAGACTTACTTGTTTCACATAAATACTATTTCCTTTTATAACAAGTCTTCTTGTAAAAAGTATTCCTTTTTCCTTCATGCACAAGAACTTCCCAAAAGAACACTTTCCTTTTCTATTGAAGATTTTCCGTTCCACGCATGCTTATGATTGACTATGATTTAGGTCACGGTTGCGTACCCGCTTCCTAAACTGTTAAAAGTCACCTTAAATTACATCACTCAGAAAACCGTGATCCATATGCTGAAACGATCTTCAGTATTTCATTCTTCTAGTCTTTAAACGTCCCTCAAATAACATCATTCCATCTTCCAAACGTATCCCACGTCTCCAGGAAGCTCCACATCAGTTGAGTATTATTTGGTTCACATTTGGTTCGCTTAGAAATACAAGTCAAAACCTAACAACAGGAACATGTGTTGTAGACATATGACGGGAAACAAAGAATTCTTCAAGAATCTTGGTTTTTTTTTTCTTGAAATATTCAAGAATCTTGTTTTAATAGAAGGTGGTTGGGTTACGTTTGGTGATGGTATAAAAAAAAAGTGAATGGCAAGGGAAAGAGCTATCAGTTGCCAAACCAAGAAAAAAGGGGTAACTATCAAATAAGTCTCAAACTTTTTTTTCTCAATTCCAATTAGTTTTGCAATATATATAAATTTATAATCGTTGTAATTTAAATTATTATTTTTCAAAATATTAATATTATTTTATAATTATATAATAAAAATGTTATCTTTCTTTTATTTTTTAATTGAATTTTTCTCAACCAAGGTAAATCAAGAGTATTAATATAGGTTAGTCGTTAGGTTTGACTAGGGGTGGGCACGATTTGGTTTGGTTCGGTTTTGGCCAAAACCGAATTGAACCGATATATATTTGGTTTTTGAAATTTTGAAATTTTGAAATTTTGAATCGGTTTGAACTGAATTAGACTGTAAAACTGAATCGAACCGAACACTCTTATCTCGGCTCGGTTCGGTTTGGTTCAATTAGATTTTGGGCTTATTGGGCCTATTGGGCTTTGAGGTTATTTTCATATATTTTTTAATTTTTGTACCCTTTAACAACTACTTTTGTATTTGAGCATATAGGCATATGATTTTGGGCTATTTTTTTAACACTCCATTACATTTAAAACATATAAGCAGAGGCATAAAAAAATACTAAAAAATGAGGAGATAGAGTGCTAGAGAGAGAGGTTCTCGTTTTTGTGAAGAAGGTTTTGAAGCTCGCGATCATGAGATGAGAGAGGACTTTAGAGACAAGTTGGTATCAGTTTTTGTGGACAATCTTAACCCGGTGGTAGATTTAGTTGGTTTATGGGGCATATTTAAGCCTTTTGGAAAGGTAAGGGATGTGTTTCTCTCACCGCCGAAGAGCAACCGAAGATGTTATTATGCTTTCATTCGTTTTGGAACCTTAGAAGAGGCTCATAAGGTGTCATCGCTGGTGAATGGGATGCACATCTATGGATGGCCAATAACTGCAAAGGTGGCAGACTTTTGCTAGGACAAACATTGTCATCTGGAGGAAAACTCAGCCAAAGAAGTCAACCTCCCATACCAGAACATCAGGATGGAAAGAAGGGAAGGTAGCATGTCTGGTGCTGAGCCCATCACGAAGGGTTACTCCTCTGAGAAATTTTCTTACGCTGATATGGTTAAGGAAGCTAGAGTTGGAAGGAGTGAAACCCATCGGGATCAAGGGAGAAGTGTTCCTTCAATCTCGTGGAAGGTATTGACTAGTCTCTTTAGTTACACTCGCAATAGGATGAGGTCGGAGAGTAGAATAATGATAAAGTGAAGTTCGTTCCAGATCAATTACCAAAATTGATTAGCCTAAATGCTATTCAAACAATCATTATGGAAGGTTTTCATATTAAGCAATAAAAACTAAACTAATAAAAGGATTTATGCTAATGCAAAAGAAAAATAACACAAAATAAACTCGAATGTGATAATGAAGAAAAATATGCTAGGACTTGACTACGCCCCACCCTCTATTGACTTCCGCTCTAGACTCAATTGCACACCCAAAATATGTTCATGCAGTTCATAGACTCATGCACTTTAATATTAACCTACAATCTATGTCGAGTAAAATAGGTCACACCCAAAATCATACCCAGGCCTATCTTTCGGTTACTCAGAATATAGGAATGGGTTCATTAAGGATATTGGCACACTAATGAATCCTATACGCTAGCCTAAGTAGGTCTACTTTTCTAGACATGCATAGAAGACATTTCGTCAAACACGTGGTGTGCATCTCCGGTTAGTATATAACACACCATAAATTTTCATTCAAAAAGAGATCAATCAATTGAAAGCTTTAAGCACACTAAAACATACATACAAACTACAATTTGCATATAAAGGATAAACAAAATTCAACATTAATATAAAGTCATAGGTGGGGTTTCATCAAATCCTACCACTAAGAGTTTAGCTCATATCACAAAGTGTAGCCATACAATTAATATACTCAAATAAATACATAGCTATCATAAAGAATATTGAAGAGAAAAAGTAATAGAAGAAACTATGTAGAGTAGCTCCTCCTCCTTTGCTTTGCTCTTCTTCTTCCAAGCTCCTTCTTCAACTCTCTTTTCTCCAAAACATGAAATGATGGTAGTTGTGGAAAAGAGAAATGATGGGTGTATTTGGATGTTAAGAAGATGTGGAATCTTCGTGGGTTTTGAAGGATGGAGATGGTGTTTTAAGAGGAAATGAGTAAAGGTGAAGTCTTGGTGAAATTTGGAAGAGAGAATTCGATCCTTCTAAAAAAAAACCAAGAGAGGCCTTTATATAAGATCCAAAAACTAAGGCAAAAGTCATTTGGCCAACGAAGAGACGGACTGCCGCGGTTGGCTTTTCCGCGGTCACCAACCGCGACAGTTCAACCGCGGCAAGCTTAATGGATCTTTGTCACTTGACTACCACGGTTGGACAACCGTGGCACCAAAACAGGGTTGTTTCAATAAGTGCTCAATTGCCGTGGTTGTCAATTCCAGGCGACACCCACGCGGCATCCAGGCGACAAAGATATTTGAGATTTTCTGTCACTCGATTGTCGCTGTTGGACAATCGCGACACTCTGACCAAAGCTCTAATATTTCCATATTTGCACATTGAGCCCTCAAATCTTCCCTTTAGCACCAAAACACCCCTACTAAACAATATAACCCGCAAAAGCCTCAATCAAGCCATTAAACACTCGATTTTAACCGAGAACCAAACAAAAGCAACATAAAGGGAGGCTAAAATCTAGTATTGAAATGGTTAGATCAAACACCCCTAGACCTAGGTTTTGCTCGTCCTCGAGCAAAACCGAAACAAAGACACAAGACATACAACTTAAAGACTCAAGTTGTGGACAACAACGACGACACAAACTCGAATAAAAAGCAAAGCCATTGTGATGAGATGCAACTCAAGCCGTGCAGCCAAAGAGAGAATGCATGCAAGAATCGCTAAGAAGGCTTTAAAAAAAAAAGATAATAATGTGAACACACCACGCGCATGCAATCCCACACTCGAAATACCTATGCTTTAGAAAGAACACACTCTCCAACAATGGATGTAATTCGCCTCGACTCTATCCTCTCGGATTTTTCTCATTAACACTCCGAATCCTAGGCAACACACCTCAAAACATGCAATATGAGCTTATGTAATGGAAATCAATTTTTGATTGCATGTGATCTTGAAAGAACGCCATTTAAGTGATTACATCTCATGGAAAAGAATCAAATGTCATGAACGTGGAAAGAGCATGCTTCAACTAGAATTCCCTAAGATTAAGTAGGTCTTTTCCTTGGTTGTAACGGGGCCTTGGGTGATTAGGTAATGAATGAAAGGGAAATGGGTGAAACAAAAAACCAATTGAATCCACTAAGGCATTACATTCTATATTCTAAAAATTGGCTCAATTACAACTTTAATTAAACATAAGGCATACAGGCAACAATTTGCTCTAATGTGCATCAAACTTAACTTTTATTGATCAAGCTGCACTTACACAACAGCAATAGGCTCTTAAGCCATATTATTACTGAATTTTTTTTTTCAAACAAAAAAAACCTTTTGCACAAATCCTTAATCGAGCCTAGGTACACGCCATTCAAAACAGAGCCCTATATGCAATAATATTAAGCCTTAACTTCATCAATTAGTCAAATGGATGGTTAGTGTTTAGGTTGCGAGGTTACGGATGATGTGGGTGATGAAATGAAAGGCTACATGTGTTTGGCTTCAAAATAGGCTTGGGAGCACACACATATGGGATGGGAAAATGTTTAGGCCATAATTGAGTGGTTTAACACACATTGCCTACAATCCTTTCTAGAGGTCCATTTATCATGGGAATAACAATTTCAGCAAGCAAACCACAAATGATTGAGCATTCTATAACCAACGACAATTTAAGTGCAATAAGACTTTTTAAATTCAAACAAAGATGTGTTTAGAAGCGTGTGTGAAGAGTGGAAATGAATTTACCCTCAAAATAAAGCGCTAAAAGGCTCAAACACTCATGGGTAGTCTCCACTATTAATCCCTCACTTTCAAGCATGATGCCTCATCCACATGGGTGCTAAGAGAAAGGGACTAATCGTACTTGCACAATGCACCCAAAACTACTCAGCACACCAATGCTTACAAACACTCCTCTACGGCACCTGCTTAAGAGCATCTCACCAAACAATATATGATCAACATGGCCATTTCGCAAAAATTTGACTTGTAAAGACTCAAAACGACACCTAACACTTAAAAACATGCCAAAATCAAGCAAAAACTTAAAGCAATTTTTTTAAAAAAAGAATAAAGAAAAAACAAAAAGACGTGGCACCGCTCACACCCCCAAACCTAAATCCAACATTGTCCCCAATGTTGATAATAAGAACCAGGCGGAAAGGCACGCAACACCACAACACCGACACAAGGACTTATAAGACAAAACAAAATAAAAAAGAAGACTCCAATAATGGCTCAAAAAGGCAGGCATTTTAAAACAACTAGCATGCGGGTGAGATCAACACCAACCTAACTAACACATCACAATGCACACCCTTAAGCTAAGCAACAAAAAAAAAAAAAAAAAGTTCCACAAAAAGGATAATAACATGAAATAAGAGTTCAACAGCATAAATATCCAAATGCGAAAAGTAAATTAAATAACCAAAAATAAACAAAACGTAACTAAAAAGTAACTAAGTCTAACATAGCTAAACAAGATAAATAAAAGGTGGTGATCGGCAACTTTCATTTGCCCCTGCTTGACGTGGCATCTCTATCTGCTTGCTCCTTCATTGACCTCTCCATAGCTATGTGCACCTGAGCCTCCTCCTCTAAAATAATGGGGCCACCGATCGGGCGAGTATGGGTTGAAGGGACAGGAAGGGATTTCTCTGTCTGTTGTACGGGGCGACGTGGAGATCAGTCCTAAGCTTAGTAAAATCCTGCATGAGACCATCTTCCACCTCACTAATCACGGCCCTTGTCCTACCCTCCGAAGCTGCTATCTCCCTCAAGATCTCCTCATTGGCAACCTTAATCTGTTCGGTTTGCTCTATACGTGTAGCTGGCCGTTCTTCTTTTCAAGCTTCCTTATAAGCATCAATGCTGATAACAGACATGACCATCTTCTCTGGCTCTCATCATCCTTTGATAGCATTTCCCCATCCCTAGCCTCTGGCTCTGGACCCTCAACCTTTGACTCAGAACCCTTTGCCTCTGACTCTAAACCTGCATCTTTTGTCCATGCTCTCTTATGTCCCCCGGGTCTTCTTAGTTCCCTAGCATGGGTAAAGTGAATATCATTGATTGATTCCTATATCTATGGGAGGCTCCATCATCTCTTCTGTAGAAAGATCTACACCCACCTGTATGTAGAAATGGGTAATCAAGTTAGGGAACCCCATGGCCTCCTTTCCGCTCTCATCTTTATCGCACTTGTGGATTTCCATCTTCATGAGCACACCAATATGATAGGCTGGTCGTGGTGTAAGCATTAAAGCAGATGTGCCACCTCATAGGCTACAGTAGTACGATGCCCACAAGGTCTTAGAGAATAGGAAATGAAGACATGCCAGAAGGCTAGGTCAATAAGGATCTTTGACTGCTTCAGAGGACTGGAACTAGCGTTCCAAAATAGCAATGGATGATTTGTCAAGGCGTTTGCCAACTCCACATTCATCTTGGTGAAGATGTTGTTCTTCATCAACCCCTTATACATCCTTTCTCGCTATTTTTCTGGTATAGTAGTTCTGAAATACTGTTAATATCTAAAGCGTTGATCCTGACTTCCTTACCACAGACCCATACTAGGCTGTCTAAAAGATAGTTCCTTAGGACCATTCCCATGTAAAACTCCTCTACAGTTTGCCAGTAATACTTGGGGGGTGCTGGACATAGGTCAGCCAGCCTTTCCTCTCAATCGCCTAAGGAATTGGTGTCTAGCTCAATTCTGAAACATTTATCCCCTTTTCCAGGATTATCATCCTTTTAGCCCATTTAGCCAACAAGCTGGGAAAATCAGGATTCTGCACATATGGGGGAGTTAGCTGTTGCCCTTTTCCCACTCTTTTCGGCCCTGAAGGCGTAATGGAATCGCCTACTTCATCTACCCTTGTGGTTTGCTTTGTTCTTGCCACTTTGACACTCGGAAAACTATGCCGCTTCAACAATTATATCACAAATCTGGCAGCACTTCGGTACTTAACCAATCAAAACCAATGGTAACCCGATACACCACGGGTACCCCCAAGCCATAAACCACCACAATGCAAAAAAATAAATAAAAGAAAACACTTCCAAGCACCCTTCTTCACACAAACAACACTAACACCCCAAATTTTCAGCCTAAACTTCACTATTTCAAACCAAATGTGCAACAATCACTCAAAACACCAAATAAACATGTCAATGACCTTCAAACCACTATCAAACATTAACCCAAACATCAATTTCAAACATGAAGCACAAGCAACCCTATTTTCACACAAAATCTTCCCCAAATTCGTCCAAACTAACCCTAGGATTTCAAGAAAGGGGAAAGAGAGGAATGGGAACAATGGCAACCAAAAACAAGTGAAAAGAGAGATAGGTTACTGATTATGTGCGGAGGACGACAATGGCTTGAGAGGAAACCGCTGCTTCTTTTTGAATTTGGGAGATATTGTGTGCCCTAGCCGAATGCACATATATATACCGTCAGTGTGCCGCGGTCTCGACTACCGCTGTTTGACAACCATGACACTTCAACCGTGGCACTTAAACAGTTGCATTTTGGTTGAAACGGTGATGTTTCAATAAGTGCCCGACTGCCACAGTTTCTCTTCCACACGACACCCACATGACACCCACACGGCAGCCAAACGACAAAGATTTTTAGGAATTTCTGTCGTTCGACTACCACAGCTAGACCAACCGCGACACTTCGACTGCGACACCCTAGTGCTAGGCCTCCTAAGCTGTTGAAAATGAACTAACAACCTAAAAGAAAAAGAACTTGCACACAACATCAAACATACCTAATCTATCACTCTGAGCATAAATAAGATGTTGAAACAAAAATAAACTAAGGATTGAAACAAAACAAAGAAAATTAAAAGAGAAACTAATACTAATATGTATAAGAGATGGTACCTCCCTTAGATTTCTTGCCTAAGGTGGTTCTTGGAAGCAGACCACCTCCTTGAGTTTCTGTTTCTTAGGTTCCCAAAAGATCTTCTACCATTGCCCATTCATTTTGAACCTTTCCTTCTTATCATCTTTGATCTCCACCACTCCGTGAGGAAAAAATTTAATGATGGTGTAAGGACCCATCCATCGGCTCTTTAGCTTGCCCGGGAATAGTTTTAACCTTGAGTTGAAAAGAAGCACCTTTTAACCCCTTTTTAACTCCTTGACTTATATCCTCTTGTCATGTCACCTTTTGGTCTTCTCCTTGAAGATCCTTGAGTTCTCAAATGATTCAAGTCGTAGCTCCTTTAGCTCACTCAATTAGAGGCACCTTTTTTCACTGGCCTATTGCATGCTCATGTTGAGGAGCTTAATTGCCCACCATGCCTTGTGTTTAAGCTCAAATGGAAAATGACAAGCTTTTCCATACACTATCCAGAATGGAGACATGCCAATAGGAGTTTTGTAGGCCATTCGATAAGCCCACAAGGCATCTTCCAACTTCTTAGCCCAATCCTTCCTTCTAATCCCTACAGTTATCTCCAAGATACTCTTAATTTCTCTATTTGAGACTTTGGCTTGACCATTGGCTTGTGGATGGTACGGGTGGTGACTTTGTGTTTCACTCCGTATCTCTTCAATAAAGCCTCAAACTTCTTGTTGCAAAAGTGAGAACCTCTATCACTCACTATCGTTCATGGTGTGTCGAAACAGGTGAAGATGTTCCCTTTCAAGAACTTTATCACTTCCTTTCCTTCACGTGTTAGAGTGGTTATTGCTTCAATCCATTTAGACACATAGTCTATGGCAACTAGAATGTACTTCTTCCAAAAGGATGTTGGGAATGGTCCCATGAAGTCTATGCCCTAGACATCAAAAAGTTCCACTTCTAACATGACGTTCATCGGCATCTCGTCTTTCTTAGTTATGTTTTTGATTCTTTGGCACCGGTCACATGCCTTTACAAAGCTCATCGAGTCCTTGAATAAATATGGCCACCAAAAACCAGATTGGAGGACTTTCTTAGCCGTTCATGAAGCACCAAAGTGACCTCCACACTCCTTAGAGTGGCAATGCCCCAAGATATCTAGCATCTCTTCTTTGAGAACGCACCTACGAATTACCCCATCTCCACATATTCTGAATAAGAGCGACTCATCCCAAAAGTAAAATTTCAACTTAGCAAAGAATTTTCTCTTCTGATGAACATTTAGTTCTGGGGCACTATATCACTAGCTAGGTAGTTCACCACATTCATGAACCATGGGATTAGTAGGCTTTACAACTCAAAAAGCTACTCATCGGGGAACTCTTCTTTGATGAGGTCATTAACTTTCCCACTATCGTCCCTCTCAAGCCTCGAAAGGTGGTCCACAACCACGTTTTTGGTTCCTTTTTTGTCTCTAATTTCAAGGTTGAACTATTAGAGGAGCAGCACCCATCTTATTAGCCTTGGCTTTACATCCTTTTTTGCTAGGAGATACTTTATGGTTGAATGGTCCGTGTAGACAACTACCTTGGATCCCACCAAGTATGACCTGAACTTGTCAAAAGCGAACACGATGGCTAACAATTCTTTTTCTGTTGTTACGTAGTTGACTTGTGCCTCATTTAGTGTATAACTTGCATAGTAGATAACATGTTGACACTTCTCTTTTCTTTGACCCAATACGACGCCCACCACATAGTCACTAGCGTCACACATCAACTCAAAGGGGAGGTCCCAATCCGGAGCCCTCATGATGGAGCCGAAATAAGCTCATTCTTTAAAAGTTTGAAAGCCTTTAAGCATGCTTCATCAAACAAAAACGGCACATCTTTAATCAAAAGGGAGCATTAAGGGTTTGTATTCTTCGAATAGTCCTTGATGAATCTTCTATAAAACCCAGCATGTCCCAGAAAACTCCAAATTCCCTTCACTGAGGTTGGCAAGGGCAACTTTTTTATAACCTCAATTTTTTCTTTGTCCACTTCAATCCCTTCAAAGGAGATTCTATGTCCCAACACGATCCCCTCTCTTACCATAAAATGGCACTTCTCCTAGTTGAGTATGAGGTTGGTCTCTTCACACCTTTCTAGCACCTTCCATAAGTTCTCTAAGCACCCATCAAATGATGACCCAAAAAAGGAGAAGTCATCCATGAAGATCTCAATATACCTCTCCACCATGTCAGAGAAGATGGCCATCATACATCTTTGGAATGTCATCGGAGCGTTACAAAGTCCAAAGGGCATTCTTTGGTAGGCAAACGTCCTATATGGACTTGCGAACGTTATATTTTCTTGATTTTTAGGGTTTATGGAATTTGGTTATAACCAGAATATTCGTCTAAGAAACAATAGTATTCGTGCCCCGCTAGCCTTTTCAACATTTGGTCTATAAAGGGTAAGGGAAAATGATCTTTCCGTGTGGCCGTGTTGAGCTTTCTGTAGTCAATACCCACTCTCCAACAACCTATGATGGTTCATGTCGGTATGAGTTCGTTATGCTCATTAATTACCATTTGTGATCCCTCCTTTCTTAGGCACCACCTGTGGTGGTCTGACCTATGGATTGTCTGATATTGGGTATATGATACCCGCTTCTAAAAGCTTTAGGATCTCGGCTCTAACTATCTCTTGCATATTAGGATTCAATCTTCTTTGGCGCTTCACTGTTGGTTTAAACTCTTCCTCCATCAATATTTTGTGCATGCAAATCGAATGGTTCAATCCCCTAATATCGGAGATAGACCAACCAATGGCTTTCTTGTGGCTTCTTAGAACCCTCAACAATTTTTCTTCTTCAATCTTTGATAAGGAGGCCGCAATTATCACCGAAAGTGATAATGACTCACCAAGGAAAGCATATCTCAACTGCTTCGGTTGTTGCTTCAACTCAAGCTTTAGAGATTTTTCAATAGATTGGGGTAGTCTAGGCTTCCCCTCTCCTAACTCCTCGAACCTCCTTCTTTCTCTAAATTTCTTCAATGGTTGGGAATTCAAATGTAGAGCATATTCCACAACTTCCTCATCTTCATCCTTCTCAGAGGCACCATGAACTAAACAAGCCTCCAAGGGTTCCTTGGGAGTTTCTTTTCTAACAAAATCTTCAACTAGTGGCAAACACCTATTTGCTTCCATCGGTCTCTTGGCTGCCTTTTTCATGTCAAACACCATGTGATCATCTCCTACCCTCAATGTCATCTTATCTTCCTTCACATCTATCAAAGCCCCTACTGTCTTCAAGAAATGTCTACCTATAAGGAAAGGTATTTTCATATCCTCTTCCATCTCAAGTATCACAAAGTTCACAAGAAAGTACAAACTCTCTACTTTTACCAAGACATCTTCCATGACTCCCCTTAGGTATTTGATTGACCTATCGGCTAGTTGTAGGGTGACATAAGTAGGGTTCACTTCCCCCACTCCCAACTTCTAAAAAACAAGAGTATGACATCAAATTTATGCTTGCCCCAGAGTCGATCAATTCCTTCCCAAACTCTGTTTGGCCAATGGTGCATGGAATTGTGAATTTCCCAAGATCCTTTAGCTTAGGTGGGAGTTTTTTTAGTAGGATCGTACTACATTCTTCCATTAATGCGACTGTCTTGAATTCTTCTAACTTCTTTTTGTTGGAGAGCAACTCCTTAAGGAATCTCACATAAGTAGGCATTTGGGCAAGTGCTTCGGCAAAAGGGATATTGATTTGAAGCTTCTTAAAAACCTCCAATAATTTACTGAAATTGTGAGCATCCTTGTGTTTCTTCAATCTTTGTGGATATGGTATAGGAGGAACATAGGCTTTGACTTGGGGTTGTGGAGAAGGATCATGTGATGTGGTGGGCATGTCATCATAGCTAGGACTCTTCTTTTCCTCTAAAACCTCTTCTTCAACAACACCCTCTTCTTCAAAAACTTATTTTCCCTTCCCAAAGTTATTCGGTAATTCAACCTCTCTACCACTTCTCAATGCAATGGCCTTGCATTGTTCTTTAGGGTAAATCACTGTGTCGCTTGGTAAAGAGTCTTGTTGTCTTCCTTGTTGTCCCCACACTAGTTGACCGACTTGTATCTCCAAGTTTTGGAATGCGGCTTGTGAATGTTGAGCAAGTTGGTCAATCTTCGTATCAAGCTTCCTTAAGGCTAAGTCTTGGGTCTCCATCCTAGTGTCTAACTTGCCCATATATCTAGAGAACATTTCCTCTAGGTTAGACTTTCTCTCCCTTTGATTGTTTGGGAGTGGGTAAGGGTAGTATTGTTGGTGTGGTTGTGGGAATCCGGGGGGTTGTCTTTGGTTGAGGTTTTACGAATGTTGGGGTTGGTTGTCCTTCCATGAAAAGTTTTGGTTGTTCCTCCATGATGGGTTGTATGTGTTTGAGTAGGGATTGTTTTAGAGATTTTGGTTGGCGTGTTATTGTTGGGGTTGATTTTGGAAGTTCCGGTTGTAGTTCACAAAGGATACTTGTTCTAACGAACTTGAAGCAAACGGGTTTCCCACTTCACAATTCATGCTAGAGTTTGGCCCTAAACATCACTCACATAGGGCTACTTGCACATTGCTATGCCCTGCATTCATCTTGCTCATTTGATTTTGAAGGGCTGAAATTTGAGCATTTACACTTGTCATCTCATCTACTTTTATCAAACCCGGAATCTTCTTCGGTACTTGCCTTTGGTTTCCCCACTGGCTATTGTTAAGTGTTATTTCTTCTAGGAGATCATGGGTCGTATCCATTGATTTGCTCATTAGAGAACCTCCAGCAGCCACATCCACTAAATTCCTTGTTGACACTGTGATCCCTTGGTAGAAAGCTTGTAAAGTCTGCCACTTTGCAAGGCCATTGTGAGGACATCTCCTTTGAAGCTCCTTAAACCTCTCCCAAGCTTCATAGATACTCTCATTCTTAAATTGCTAAAAATAAAGGATCTCATTTCTGAGATGAGCAGCTTTCCCTGGTGGAAAAAATCTATTCAAGAACGCTTGGGCCAACTAATCAAAGGTGATGATCGAGTTAGGTAGTAGTGTGTTCAACCATATCTTCGTATCAATCCTTAAAGAGAATGGAAATAGTTTCAACTTTATGAAATCGTCGGAATCCCATTGTACTTAAAAGTGTCACATATCTCGTTGAAGTTCTGAAGGTGCAAGTTTGGATCATCATTTGCCAAACCATTGAACATACACGTGGTGCCTATCATCTGAATCACTGAAGGCTTGATCTCAAAGGAATTAGCTGCGATTGTTGGTCGGCGAATAGATGACTGGTTCTACTCGACTTTAGGCATTGTGTAATCCCTTAGAGTATGCCCATCCTCAACAAGAGGCAAACCTTCTTGAATTGGAATGGCCTCAGGAGACAATTCTCCCTTATGTTGATTTACCACAAGAGGCAAACCCATGTGTCCTAACTGTGCATTCCAATCACCCATCTTTGCTTTTCTCACCCTTGCCTCATGTTTATTTCTTCGAGCTATTCTTTCAATCTCCGAATCAAAGTTCAAGCAGTGAAGAATTTTGCTCCTTGTACATGGGTACATGCAAGAGCAATGGTACCTATAAAAAGAAACACAAACTAAATTAAAAGGTTCGAATTAGCAATAAACTAACTAGTATCGATATCAATCATTCCGCTCAATCCCCGGCAGCGGTGCCAAAAATTGACTAGTCTTTTTAGTGACACTCACAATAGGATGAGGTCGGAGAGTAGAATAATGATAAAGTGAAGTTCGTTCCCACAGGGATTGAGTGATAAATTACCGAAATTGATTAGCCTAAATGCTATTCAAACAATCATTATGGAAGGTTTTCATATAAAGCAATAAAAACTAAACTAATAAAAGGATTTATACTAATGCAAAAGAAAAATAACACATAGTAAACTTGAATGTGATAATGGAGAAAAATATGCTAGGACTTGACTACACCCCACCCTCTATTGACTTCTGCTCTAGACTTAATTGCACAACCAAAATATGCTCATGCAGTTCATAGACTCATGCACCTTAATATTAACCTACAATCTCGGTCGAGTAAAATAGGTCACACCCAAAATCATACCCAAGCCTATCTTTTGGTTACTTAAAATATATGAATGGGTTCGTTAAGGATATTGGCACACTAACGAATCTTATACGCTAGCCTAAGTAGGTCTACTTTTTCAGACATGCATAAAAGATATTTCGTCGAACACATGGTGTGCATCTTCGGTTAGTACATAACACACCACAAATTTTCATTCAAAAGAAGATCAATCAATTGAAAGCTTTAAGCACACTAAAACATCCTTACAAACTACAATTTGCACATAAAGGATAAACAAAAGTCAACATTAATATAAAGTCATGGGTGGGGTTTCATCAAATCCTAGAGTTTAGCTCATATCACAAAGTGTAGCCATACAATGAATATACTCGATTAAATACATGGCTAACATAAAGAACATTGAAGAGAAAAAGTAATAGAAGAAACTATATAGAGTAGCTCATTCTCCTTTGCTTTGCTCTTCTTCTTCCAAGCTCCTTCAACTCTCTTTAGCCCAAAACATGAAATGATGGTAGTTGTGGAAAAGAGAAGTGATGGGTGTATTTGGATGTTAAGGAGATGTGGAGTCTTCATGGGTTTCGAAGGATGGAGATAGTGTTGTAAGAAGAAATGAGTAAATGTGAAGTCTTGGTGAAATTTGGGAGAGAGAATTCGGTCCTTCAAAAAAAAACCAAGAGAGGCCTTTATATGGGATCCAAAAAATAGATCAAAAGTCATTTGGCCAACGAAGAGGCAGACTGCCACGGTTGGCTTTTCTGTGGTCACCAACCGCGATAGTTCAACTACGGCAAGCTGAATGGATCTTTGTCGCTCAACTGCCGCAGTTGGACAACCACGGCACCAAAACGGTGTCATTTTAATTTCGTCCATGTATGCTTGTGGTGAATCAATGGCGACGGCGAGTAGGCTGAAGTGGATAGACGTTTTTGGAGTTCCCTTATGCTGCTGGTGCAAGGAGTTTTTCAAGAAGCTTGGAGGTCTGATTGGCGAAATGGTGTGGATTGAAGAGATTACAAAGTCTAAAGGAAGATTAGATAGAGGAAGATTCTTGGCTCTGGTCCCTTTTCAGAATTAGGTGGATTGTGAAGTTAAGGTGAAGATGGGTAGAGCGTCGTTTTCGATCTACCTCCATGAAAATCCGGTGTCGGTATCAATAGGGTGGGTGTCGAGTTTTCTGGGGTTGAAATCTATGCCCAAAATTTTGAAATTCAAGCATGTGAAGGAAAGGTTTGACTTTATATCCAGGGGAGAGG
This sequence comes from Acer campestre, assembly GCA_954870605.1. Classification (NCBI taxonomy): domain Eukaryota; kingdom Viridiplantae; phylum Streptophyta; class Magnoliopsida; order Sapindales; family Sapindaceae; genus Acer; species Acer campestre. Next base: position 21,332,371 of record OX940804.1, on the reverse strand, counting down.
ACAGTGAATTCTCTATGTCTGCCGACTATCAGCTTGATAGTGACTCATTGGTGGAAAAAGTGGGGTTGGAAGGTAAAAGGTTTCATATGAGACCTAGCAATTATAAAAGGGTGTTAAGGAAACGAATAGAAAGAGCTAACAAGAGTAACTATTTTCGACTCAAGAGGGATAATGTGATGGAAGTAGATGGGAAAGCTATGTTGGACAGCGGAAAAAGAGGTTGGATCAAAAATTCAAAAGCCAAATCTAGGTGTTATCCTCCTTGTCAGATTAGTCTGAGGATTGCAAGAAATAAAAAGGTGGAGCAGTTGGAAAGTTGTGTAGATCCTTCCAGCTCATCTGATTCGGAGTCATCAGAGAAGTTATTTTCGAAGAAGCTATTAAAGGGGGAAGGTTCGAATGCCAAGAACCTAAATCATCTTTCCACAAATAGGCCAAAGGAAGCTAAAGTTAGTGGGCCATCTGGGCCTCTCATAATTCTAAGAAGGCCTACAAGTATTGTTGGGCCTCTTTCACTGGATAAGGGTGAAGCTCAAGGCAATAAGAGAAATTTAGAAGAGGTATCTGAGGAAGGGGAACTTAGAAGTCTAGATAAGGATCAAGTGGGCTTTAGGCTTGTTAAGGCTTTAGCTTTGGAAATGGTAAGTTATCAGAATTCTGTTAACCAAGAAGTTCAAGATGAGGATAAGAGGGGAGCAACACCTTTTGAAGGGGGAGGCATCCAGTTGTTGTTGATATTAGCAAGAATAGACCTCTTGAAAAGATGACAAAAAGGTCGTGGATGGGTTCTTAGGAAAATAGGACTACAGCTGTGGGGGTGATGGAGAATTCGAAGGTGAATCTAAAGCAATCTAAAAGGTATGTTAAATCTCATCCTATGATTACTAGAGGGTCCAGGTTAAGGACTAAGGAGAGTGTGTCTGATAGGTAACCAAAATGTGGTAGAAGGGTTATTTGGAACTTGGGTGATGAGATAGCAAAAGTTATAGAAAAAGGTGTTGCTTTAGGTGTAGACTTGAAGAACAGAAATTCGAAAGGCAGTAATGGAACTTGGAATGTGGATGAGGAGGTTACTAAGGTATTGGAGACTGGTGTAGCCTTGGGTTTCGATTTTAACGGTAATGAAGAGGAAATAGTGCAAGTGGTGTCCTCAACATGAGGATGAGGAGAGGATGGAAGGTCTGGTATGATTATTTCGGTTGGGTTTTGGTGTCTATGTTAGCTATGTCTTGGAACGATAAAGGCTTGGGTAGAAATGAGAAGAGGAAGCAGGTTTGAAAGGAGGTGTTGAAGCAATTTCCTACAGTTTTATTTGTCCAGGAATCTAAGCTTGTGGCTTTTGACTCAAGAATTATTAAAGGCATGGGTGGTACCCATTTAACAAGAGGTATTGGCATGGATGCTTTAGGGTCAGCAGGGGGTCTTTTTACCTTATGGAATAAGGATCTAGTCACCATCAAGGATTGTATTTTGAACAACTGGTGCATCATTTTGGTGGGGGTCTTAAATAAAATTGATAAGGAAGTGGTGTTATGTAATGTGTATGCTATTAATCTTGAGCATCAAATGAGAGAGCTATAGGACTATTTGATTGGCATGCGGCAGTTTTTTTCAATACCATGGTGCATTGGAGGGGATTTCAATACCATTCTTCATGCTTCGGAAAGGAAGGGATGGATTTTTAATAGTTCGTCAGCTCGTTGGTTTAATGAGTTCATTCTCCATACTAAGGTGATCGACATTCCACTCCACGGGATTAAGTTTACTTGGTCTAACAATAGGGAGAAGGGTCATGCACGAGACTTGATAGGTTATTGGTGTCCCCGATTATTCTTTCTTGGTTTCCTAACATGGAACAGAGAGGTTTACCAAGGACAATCTCGGACCATAATGCCATAACACTTGGCGTTAGTAAGAAAAGTTGGGGTCCAAGTCCTTTATGTTTTTTTAATGGTTGGTTAGATGACAAGGAATTGATGGCGTAGGTGAAAAGGGGTGGGTAGGTTGTAAAATCTTAGGCTCTACCAGCAGGTTCATTCCAAGCTGAAGATCTCAAAAGCGAAAATTAAGAAATGGTCAGTTTCGAGAACCAAAGAAATGGGATCCATTAAAACTCTGGAAGATAAGTAGGCAGATTTGGATTTTAAAGCTGCCAATGATGGTTGGTCGATTAGCATAAGAGAAGAGAGGTTGAATATAATGGCCGAGTTCTAGAAAATTCTTCAAAAATAGGAACAAAAGGAGTTAAGTGGTTAGTTGAAGGCAATAGGAACACCAAGTTCTTTCATTGTGTGGCAAGTGGGAGAAGGAGAACCAATCGCATGGAGGATATTTCGTTTAATGGGGTTTTAAAATCGACACTAGATGATATTAAAGGAATGACAGAGTCTTTGAACAACATTATAGGAATGTAAGTTGGTGCCGGCCTAAGATTCATGGTCTAAACTTAAAAAAAAAAAAAAAAAAAAAAAAAAAATTCAGATGCAGAAAGGGAGTCCTTTGAGGTGAATTTCACCAAGGAAGAGGTGTGGAATGCATTGGCTAGTTGTGATAGCAATAAAGCTCCGGGTCCAGATGATTTCAACTTGAAGTTCATTAAAGAGAGTTGGGATTTCATCCAAGAAGATTTTATGAAGTTTATAAAGGAATTTTATAAGGATGGTTTGATAGTTAAGAATTTAAACAAGGCGTTTATTGCTCTTATTCCGAAATGTTTAAATCCGAAAAATATGCGGGAATTTAGACCTATAAGTTTGGTAGGTTCTTTGTATAAAGTCATTGCTAAGGTATTAGCTAATCGGATGAGGAAGGTCATGGATTCAGTGATTAGGGAGTCTCAAATGGCTATTGTGGGAAATCGTCAGATTTTGGATAGCTTTGTGATAGCCGAAGAAATCATTTCTCACTGGAAGAAAAGCAAGGAAGGGGGTTTGGTGGTTAAATTGGATTTCGAAATGCCTATGACAGTCTTGCTCGTAATCTTTTGGATGACATGTTAAATGGAATGGGGTTTGGCTTGAACTAGAGACTTTGGGTTAGACATTGTGTTTCCATACCGTTGTTTTCTATCTTGGTTAATGGGAGTAGGACAAGTCAATTCAGTTTGGAGCAAGGTCTCCGACAAGGTGATCGTTATCCCCTTTTTGTTTAATGTGGCAGTGGAAGGTTTAAGCACTTTGTTTAGGAAGGCAGAAGGGTTGAATCTTATGAAAGGTGCTGTTTTTGGGAGGGATGAGGAGCATATTACTCCCTTACAATTTGTAGAATATATAATTATTTTTCTCCAACGGGATGTCAAGTATCTCTTGAATACGAGGCGCATTTTGAGGTGTTACGAATTGGCTTCGGGCCTCTGCATAAATTTCCACAAAAGTTGCATTGTCAAGATTGGTAAGGATAGGAACTCTGAGGTGAATTGGGCGGCTAAATTTTGATGTCTCAAGGCTTCCCTCCTTATTATGTATTTGGGTCTCAAGTTAGGGGGTCGCCCTAGGTTAAAAAGTTTATGGTCTGATTTGATCCAAAGGATTGAAAACCGACTTGCTCTGTGGAAGAAGATGTTCCTTAACAAGGGTGGTCATTTGATGCTTATTAAAGCCGTTATGCCAAGCATTCCAATTTATTATATGTCGGTTTTCAGAATTCCCATATGGGTGGCTCAGAAGATTGAAAGTTTACAGCGGAATTTTTTTTGGGTGATGGTGCCGAAAAAAAAAAAAGATTCACTCAATTAGGTGGGATTTGATGTGTAAAAGTAAGTGTGATGGTGGTTTGGGTATTGGTTCTGTTTTAGACAAAAATAAGGGTTTTTTTTTTTTTTGCCAAATGGGCTTAGAGGTTTGGAGTGGAGGATACTCCATTGTGGAAGAGGATTTTTTGCGTAAAGTATGGGATATCTCTTAATAATCCTGTTTGGGATTGGAATGGGGTGCCAACGGTTCAATGTTTGTTAAGGCCATAAGAGGTCTTTTTGATCAAAGTTTTGTGTCAGGTAAGCTACTGGTTGAGGGGTTAAGTGTGGTGGTGGGGAAGGGTGATAAAGCCAAGTTTTGGACTGATTTGAAAGTGGAGAACACCACTTTAAAAGAGGTCTTTCCTAGAATATTTGCCTTGGCTAATAATAAGTATGGGTGTGTTAAAGTATATGGCAGATGGAAGAATTCAGTTTGGAAATGGGAGGTGTCTCTTAAAAGGCTTGTGCTTAGTTGGGAGGTTGATTAATGGGTTTGCTTCCAAGGCTACTTGGAAAATTTCAAAACCATAGAAGACATTCCGGAAACCATAAGATAGAGACATAGCCCGTTAGGAATTTTTTTTGGTCAAGTCTTTTATGACAGCCCTGGAATGTGAGTATAACAGTGTTTCTAGAGTGCACGGTAACATTTGGAGGAGGCTATGTCCTCAAAAAGTGGAGGTTTTTGCTTGACAACTTCTTCATGGTCATGTGATGGTTAAAGATGTTCTTAGTAAATTTGGTTTGTCTGTGGATGAGGGCCTCAATTGCTATCTTTGTGATGACAATTTGGAGACGATAAACCATATTCTTTTGCATTGTTCCTGGTCTTGGAACCTTTGGCTAAGGTGTATGAGTTGGTGGGATCTGATCGGTTATTCGTCTTCGTCACTTGTGGATTGGTGGCGTCAATGGCAAGGCCTTTGCCCCGAGTTTAATTCGGGTAGAATATGGTCTACCTTGTTTTTTGCAATGATATGGACTATGAAAATATATAAATGAATATATATATATATTGCTCGCGTGTGTCTAAACAACCTAGAGGGGTGGTGAATGGGTTGTTAATCCGTTATTACCAAATTTTCGGATTAGTCGATATTACGAATATAAACCCAATTTAACAAACAATAAAATCAAGTATAAATTGCGGAAATTAAAGAACACTTGATTTTTACGTGGAAACCCACACGGGGAAAAAACCACAGGCTGTTATGTGCGCCACACATGGTCAATGAAATCCACTATATGAAAAGGAATTTACACCCTCAAATGATTCTCGGACTCTCACCCTAGATAACCTTAGGCTATGGACACTACCACTCGTCACTCTTGGTTCAATCCCTAGTGATATCCCCTGATACACTACTCTTGGCGTGAGCAACTCCTAATCTACCCGGCGGGCCTTTTACAGTGGCACTCGACCAATTGCTTGAGCACTACACACCGGTAGCCACAAGACTTTCCTTGCTTGTGCAACTTCACCTAGAAGCCACAAGACTTTGACTCATGAAGAGAATCAACAACCTATGTGAATATGTGATGATATTCAAGATGCAAATAATGCTAAGCTACACTAAATGCTTAACTAGATATTATAATGCAAATCAACACTCTAGTTATCAACAATGCCTAAATGCTCATGCATGAGGACTCAATTAGATGCAAAGTGATTCTAGCAATCTAATTATCAACAAACAAGGCCAACTCAACACAAGTTGTCAATAAACATGGCAATGATAAGTGCAATCAAGGAATTGTCAATCAAAATGCCAATCAACAGATGTTGACAATGAACATGGCTAGGACTATAAATGCAATAAACAAATGCAATCAATAGAGTCCTAATCAACAATGTCTAAATGCAAATCACATAGACTTAGCTAGAGGGCAAAATGGTCCTAATTACTAGCTATCACAAACAACACATCTCAACCAATAAACTAAGACTCAAGCATGTTATAAGCAACATTAATTAAAGAGTCAAGCATTTAATCACAAAATAAATGCTAAATCTAGGCAAACATGTTAGAAAGATGAAACAAGAGATTCTAGAACATGTAGAGATTACCTAGTCAAGGAAAACAACATGACCCATGATTGGATGATGCTAGGATGATGCTAGATGCTCATGGGAATGTGTTTGGTTGAGTAAAGGTGAGTTCTTGGGAGCTTCTCTCTCTAGGGTTTGAGATTCTCTGTCTAAGTTTTGATTTTGAGCTCTCCCAAAGATGTAATTTTTTTTGCTCTCACAAATGTCTAAGAAGACAAGGCAACATATATAAAGAGATGCAATCAAAATGATGTCGTTTTATGGACAAACATCAGAGGTCGCCATTTGTCAAATGGCGACCAAGTGGAGACCTCAGCTTTTCTTCTAGGTCTCTATTTGCAAATGGCGACCAAATGACGACCTCAAATTTCCTTCTAGGTCGCTGTTTGGTCACTGTTTGCAGTCGCCATTTGCAAATGGCGACCTCTGACGCAACACACAAAAAACCTTCTATGTCGCCATTTGTCTCATGGCGACCTCACACCTGATGCTTTTTCAAGTAAAAAAAAAATCATTCTGTCGCCATGGCGACCCAACAAATAGCGACCCATACAAATGGCGACAATGCCATGTTACTTTGTGTACAATGCAAGTGAAACATTTGAATGCATCCTAATGCCTAACATGTCATGGCATTTCAATGAACAAGATACAATCAATAAAACATGCATGGAGTGATATTCAAGAACATGAATGCACACAATATAAAAACACACAACATACAAGTATTAGAAATATGCATGAGTTGTGAGTGTGTACAACTAGATCTCTTCAAGAGGCAAGTCAAGTGATTACCTTTTGCTCTTGCTCTTGAAGTCATGTTGGGAAGTCCGGAAGCTTGCCAATCACAATAACCTAAGCTACCCGTTACACACCAATCCCAATGTTGTTTGTCATGAAATAAGCCAATAAAAAATGAGGCACTTACAGACTATATGGGACATAAGGAATGACAAGGTTTTCAGAGGTGGAGAGGCGAATTTAAATCAAGCGGAGGACTTAACGCGCTTTAAAGTGACTTGGTGGTTCAAGAACTTAGGTGTTGGATCTACGGAACCGATAACTCTCCTCCTCTTGAATATAAAGGATGGTTATATTGATTCCAGGTTTCTTAAAGCTAAGGAGAAGGAGGATTGGGTGCCACCTCCCTGTGATTCTCTCTTTTTCAATGTTGATGGGTCAACTAAAGGTTCTCCTAGGCAGGCTGGTATTGGAGGAGTCCTAAGAGATCATAGAAAGAAAGTTTAGTGTGTTTTCTCTGTTAACGTGGGGATTCAAAATGTTGTTACAGTTGAGATTTTTGCTATTGCTAAAGCTTGCGAATTATGCATTAATAAGCCTGAATTATTGAGCAAAAACATTACTTTCGTAAGTGATTCCAAGGTAGCAGTCTCGTGGGTTAATGGTAAGGGGATTGGCAACATCAATTATGTGCAATTTATATATGATACCCGCAGTTATCTCAACAAACTTGGTTATGCTTGTGTTCTTTTTCATTCAAGGGCCTCTAACTCTTTTGCAGACATGTTGGTGAAGCGGGCTTCCGGGGGGTAATGAATTTTTATCTTGGAGTGACATTTCTTGATTGGCTCTCTGCTTTTTGTGTTGTGTGTTTTGCGTTTTTTGTTTGTCTTTGCTTGGGCATTGCTTCTGCTTTGGCTATGCTTTTTTTTGTTTGTTGTTTGTTTTTTCGCTGTGGGTTGCCTGTCTGTTGGCTCCTTGTTGCAGCTTGCTTGTCTGTTGTGGTCTCTTGTTCTGGTTGACCTTTTTGGCCTTAATAATGTATCTTTCAAAAAAAAAAAAACATTTAAAACATATCTAAATTAATCTTTAGATAATCAAATCAAGTAATCAACACATTACAGAACATTCAAAACACAGTCCAAAATAACTTCAATTACATAGAATGATAGAAATAAAAAATACAGTCCAAAATAAATTCAATTACATAGAATGATAGAAATAAAAAATCCAGTCTTTCTTCCACTTCAGATCTTCACCTGAGAACATGATCTGAACAAGAATATAGCACTAGAACCTGAGAATGTTGCTAGGAAAAAAAAAAAAAAAAACAGTACCATGAAAGGGCAATCTGGGCACCAAACACAAAAACTCCAAAACAGCCTCCCACCACTCACCCAACCCAAATCTATCATCATCATCTTTTTCTAACATCTATCATGAAAACTTTGAATAGAAAACATGCAGATCCATAGACAAGGTGGAGATGCGGCGGAAATTAGTCATATATGCATATATGAAATCCATCAAATTAAACAGAAGTTAGTCATGTATGTTATAAATAAAATAAAATATCTCAAACACCCATAAGAAAGAAAGCAAAACAGAATAAGAAAACAGAGTGATGGAGATGCAGCGGAAATAAGAAAAAAAAACCTTGATGATTGACGAGTGTAGATGGAGCTGCGGAAGAGAGACGAGTACAATAGAGCCTGTATGAGAGATGCTGCAATGTGTGACAGGGAGAGAGAAAGACTTAGACTAGGTATGAGAAAACAAAGAGATGGAGATGCAGCAGAAGACTTAAGAGAGATAGGGTCTAGATGAGAATAACAAAATTAAATTAGGTTTTGTTTTTGCATTTATAATTCGATTCGTTGGGTTGATTCGGTTTTGGAAGATCCAAAACCAAAACCGAACCATATTCTATATGGTTAATGTTGGAGTTTTGAATGAAATTCAAGAGACACAAATTAAAAGTTGTGTCTATTCAAAGTGAAACAACACAAAAGTCATATTTTTTAAAATAGAAAATTGTGTCTCTCCATAAAAGAGATGCAACTCTTCCCAGAAGATGTGTTTTTACCAAGAGACATATCTGAGTCTATAAATTAGAATGAAAATCATTCCAAAACATAGAAGTTTAGTTAGAGATTTTAATTAAGACAAAATTTATGAGTAAATTTTTGCACAAAGTATTCATACAATGTATTGAGAGGAAATATATGAAGTACGCTAAGGTTCTAATTTCTAGTGCTAGAAATTAGAATACAGATAGTTGTATTCTGGGAATCAGTCACCTGCAAAACTTCAAGCATAAGAGAAAGGGTGAAATATTGTTTTAGGATATTGCAAGTTTGCAAGCCTCTATCTACTCATCAAGTCAGTATATTTATTTTATTGTCTTATTGTTATATTGTTGATGAATTTTTATGCTATGAAGTATTTAGTGCTTCTTTTATTTATTTTATTGTATACATTTTATTGTATAAATTATAGTTTTCCTCTATTTTAAATCACTGATTGTCGTGTCCCTAACAGTTAATTTGGTTCGAATCGAATTAAACCGAACTCAACCTTAAAACCGAACCAAACACCATATTTCTTCTCAGTTTGGGTTGATTCGGTTCGGTCAATGAACCGTGCCCACACCTAGGTTTGACCGTGAGAGGAAATTTAGTCTTTTTTGAAAAGTAAAGGACAGATTTGATACTTCTGAAAAATATTGGAGCAATTTGGTAATTATAAAGAAAAAAAAAACACGTCATTGACATTCATTTAAACAAAGAAACGTGCTCGATAAGCAAATGGAAATGTTGTCATTCTGTTTTGGTCAAACCCCTCAATCTCATAAACCAAACTCATTCCTTGCCTCTCAAAAACTCTCTGGCTGTCAGCTCTTGAAGGACGTGTAGAGTCTCCATTGAAGGAGCTACATACCTTAGACAAGCTAGGTCTCTCTAAAACTCAGTGGATTATAGGGAGGAGAGACAAGGTTATTATGGAAGCAACACAACAGAATGTTGGGTTTTTTTTTTTTGTTTTTTTTTTGTTTTTTTTTTCACTCTTCCCCAAGTAGTCTTTTTAAACTTGTTATATAAAGATTAAAGAGTAAAGACTATGGGTTTGCAGTGGAATTGAAAGCTTATATGCAAAAGCAATAAATGATGTCGTTGAAGGGTTCTGGTCCTGAGACGTTGATTTAACAAATGATCCTTTACTGTATATCCGAGGTACCATACTTATTGTTTACAACCCCCCCACCCCCTCTTAAATCTTTTCATTTTTTTCTCTCTTAAACTCACTCTTCCTATTCTTTTTGCCCCTCTCTCTCTCTCTCTCTCTCTCTCTCAACTCCTTCCCTGCTTCAATCCTCTCTCTGGTCCTAAATCCTTAGAAATTTAAAAGGGTTTGTTTGTGTTACTGCAATGAGATTAGGTGTTGTCATATTTGTTGTCTCTCTCTTAATTCTTGCAAGTTGTGGCTCTGATGCAGTGCCTAGAAAGATATTACTCACCACCAACTACAAGACCTCCAAAGACTCACTGGATGCCTTCAACAACACCAATAATGTCTTCTCAAGCTCTCAGGGAAAAAAACACAACACTATGGAGGAAAAACGAGTTGTTCCAACCGGTCCAAATCCACTACACAACAAGTAGAGAGCAGAGGTACAAGACAAAGACACTGTGTGTATGCAACATTAATTCAAATTAATTAATTTTTCCTTTTTAGATGGAGTTTTGCCTGATCATGCTTTATATATATATATATATTTTTTTCTTTTACTTTTCCAACCCTTTGCTCACTTCTATTTTTGTTTTTGCTTCTCTTTATTGATGTTAATTAACCATGTAAATCAGCTTGGTAGCTTAAAAATCATTGCTCTTGAGTAGTGTCATCACTCATGGAAGATCTAAAATTTTAGTGAAAGAGAAGGAATTAAGAATATTATATATATATATATGACATATACTTTGTTTTATATTTGAATTTTCCTTTTGTACTATCTTTATATAAAACCAGAAGAATCAGTTGAAATTGTATCTATTAGCACCATTGTGGGGTTGAGTATAATGTTTGTTGCCGAAAGCAACCAGTTATCTAATTCTTTGACATTTTGTATTTTATCTCTAAGTGGGTGTGGTAGAATTGGAAAATTTGGCAAATATTATAAGAATATGATGAAAAACAAGTAGAGAAATATGTATGGGTGGGGTTTCATCTGCAACCTGTATTGATTGGATATGTTTCCTGATTTGGAAAACGGCATTTAATTGCGGTCAGAAGAAACTTAAATGCTATTTTTAAAGTGAGAGAATTCAACACTGTTTTGGTCTAGCTCTCTGCAATTAACAGAAAAGTTACTTTCCAGCGTCAGTCCTTTTGCTTTTTCTCCTTGTTTTTCGTGAAAATTTTCACAAATAACCTAAGGGGTTGGCCTAGGCTGCCTAGCGCTAAGGGCGAGCATATGATACTTGGTTAAACCGTACTATCATATGTTCGATTCCCCCTGATGTCAAATTCTTAGGGCTAGCCTCAGGACATTAGTTCAGTTGGTGAAAGGACGAGTTTAAGGTTTGGATGACATCTAAGTCAGCGGTTCGAATCCTATCTATATGTGAATGAATTCAGATTTACTCGTTTATATTCTTATGAGGTCAGGGGTGTGGCCCAAAGTTTTTTATCCGTCATACTCCACAGCAATCAACATACATACCATTGCGAGTTTTTTTTAAAAAAAAAGTGAACAAATTTTTTGCAAATAATTAATAAGTTTTACTATAGAGTAATTTTGACGAATTTACCTTTTCAAAAATAAAAACTTATGAAATTTAGATGTAAATCTGCACATGTACTAATGTTCATGTTAATACATAGCGGTTCTATCAGGGAGAAGATAGTATTCCCAGAATTGGGAGAGGGTTACCCACACTTGGAATTTAAAGGTCAAGGTGGGACAAAAAATATATATACAATATATGCACACACATCATGGTGGTGGAGACTCCCAAAGAACGTCCAGCCACATTGTTAAGAGGCCATGTGTGTGATACATAGCAGTTACTGGTTAGTTTTACACTTCAAAAGTGTTTTCATATTACTTTAGCATTAAATTTAGGAATATTATCAATTTAGGAATATTATCAATGTTTTCATATTACTTTAGCATACATAGCGGTTACGGGCTAGTTTTACACTTCAATAATGTTTTTTTGCATTATTAGATTTTTTAAACTAAGTTAACTTTTTTAATGTTTGTGGTCCTTAGAGCATTTTCAATGCAAGCGTGGGAAAAAAAAAAAAAAAAAAAGATGCCACGTAGGATAAATAAACGTTACGTTAATAATTGTATCTTCAATACAGCTGTGTATATTCAACATCAAGCTGACGTGGCAAAAAGAATATTAGACATTGTCAATATGACCGTCCACTTTCAGACGGTCTATTGCACATCTATTTTTTAAGTTGACTCAGCAAACATTTAAAACTGATATTAATTTTTCATATATTTTTGGTAAAAAAATAAAAATAAAAAAATAAAAAAATAAAAAAAAACAAGAAAAAAAATGGACATGTCATTAAAAAAATTGTATTTTAAACGGAAGCATCGGAGACCACATTTTGAGTTGATTGTCTATCAAGTCTATTTTTATACCACATAGAAAGCAAGTCTCTTGATATTGTTACCATGTCAACAATTATTGGTATGCAAGCCACTTTTGCATTGGAGATGCTCTTAATAATTCATAAATAAATCAATTAGGTTATTCTGTTAGTCAAACTTAACAAAATTACAATAACAAGAAAAAAAAATGGCTGAAACATAGAAATGGTAAGTTTGTATTTAATTTAAATTCTATTTCAAAGCAAAGTTTCGGTCACATTGAGATCAAATTTGCACACTTGCGAAGGTTTATGCATATGGTAGCGTTCCACAATCAACGCCCACATCGGTTTTTTTTTTTTTTTCAAAAGGAGAACACATGAAACCTTTTTTATGCTAGCTATAATCAATTAAATACATTTGGATGAGTGAAAACAAAGCTTGTGTGAAATAAGGTATGAGATATGAGAAAAAATCACAACAAAGGCTTTGAAAAAATTATAATTTAGCTGCATTTGAAACAGGATATCAAAGGTAAATTTCATTTTCAAAACATATGTTGGAAGATTAATTATTTATTAACAAGGTTGTGGTTTGAAAAGCCTTAACCTAGAAAGTTAAATGCATGTGTATGTGCAAGCAAAGTCGACAATCATATTTCAACGAGATGGCGATGTTTCCTCTCTAGCATTCCAATTCGCTGATGAGTGTAAGCACAAGAGGTCTGAAAATAAATTCCATAAATCAGTTAGGTAAGGTAGCAAAGGTTTATATTATGTCCCTAGATCTGCTTGTAAACATTTAATCTTGTAACTTAGTTTAAGTTCAACGTGTTCAACTTATTAAGATCGTTTCTTGTTTATGTCAAGTTGTAGTATCATGACCCAAATTGCCAGCCCTACACACATACAGTGGTTCTATTGTGAGGGCTCCATTGGGTTAACATTAATGAGGATATTAATAAATTCCATTCAATTTCAATGTATTTTGATATTAGAGAAATTTCATTAAAGTCCCTATTTTTTTTGATGAAATGTCACTGTTTAAAACATTTTTATCATATTAGCAACAGTCTAAATTAACAAAACTAGGTTATTTTGGTCTTTTGCATAATAACACAACTAAATAATAATAATAATAAGGGTTCAAAAATTAAATAGCACTTTTTGGGGGAGGGCTTGTGCAAATAACACCACATTAATAAGTCTTGTTTTAATAGCACCAAAATAGGTGATGAGACCAAAATACCCCCACTTACTCTTTTCCTTTTTATTTTTTTTCTCGAAAATTCGAGACTTATTTATGATTTTTTCGAGACTTATTCATGCGTTTTTCGAGACTTATTCATGCGTTTCGAGACTTATTCTGTCGACCTCCATCAATGGTGACAATGACGATCCGACAATGGTGCTAATTGACTCCGGAGATAGTTGGATCTGGAAGATTGAACGATGCCGAGTTCGTTAACGCCATCGGTTTCATCATATTCATGACGGATCATCATAAATCGGACGATGAAGATTCGCGATGGTTTGGGTTTTGCTTCGTTTCTCTCTCTACACAACTCGAAAATGAAAACGAACACTTCAGTTACAATGATTGGCACTCGATGAACGTTTTCCCGGTGGTTTTACCGGTCAACTCGTCGGTTGGCGGTGGCACCTCCATTGAAGCTCCATCAATGGAGGTTTGGGAAAAAAGGAAGAAGAAGGTGAAGGACACCCAAGAGAAAAGAAAAGAAGCTGGGGGGTATTTTTATCCAAATTCCATTTTTGGTGCTAATAAAACATGAGTTAATAATGTGGTGATAGTTGCACAACTTCAAGTTTCAAAAGTGCTATTTTGCCCCATTTCCTCTAATAATAATAATAATAATAATAATAATAATAATAATAATAATAATATATTTTTTATAATAAAATTGGATTGACCTAAGGGAAAAAATCATCACAAGCAATCATATGCTGAAAAACCCTTATGCAGTATCCATATGTAATAATAATAATAATAATAATAAAAGAAATTGATGAATCTTCCTCATTGGATCTAGATCGATCCAACAATGTGGATCGTCATTGTTTTAGGCAGCGATGGAGATTTTTGAATTAACCTCGGTGACTAGGGGTGGGCATTTAATAGATCAGTTCATTTTTCAATAGAACCAATAAAAAACCGACAAAATTCGGTTTTTGAAAATATGAACCGATCCAATAAAATTTACAAATGTCAACCGATCAAAAACCAACCGAATTGGACCGGTTTGGTTTGGTTTCGTTTGGTTTTTTTGATTTTGGTCATATTGAACCAAATTCATGGGCTTTAATTATTATACATATTTTCATATTTTAATCCTTTTGGACCTTCGACCAAATTAAATTATGGGCTTGAATAAAAATACAAGTTTTCACTTTCATAGTTTTGTAGTTTCATGGATTGTTGAACATTAAACTATGGTTTATATATATATATATATAAGTTGGATCTTGGTTCGGTTTTTTTCTCGGCCAAAATAAGAAAACCGGAAAAAAAAAAAAAAAAAAAAAAAAAAAACCTGATTGGATTAGTTCGACTCATTGGTTCGGTTCGGTTTATTAGTTTTTTACCCACCCATATCGGTGATGGAGGTCCATTGTCTAAATCTCTTTCTATACAGATCCAACGGTGGAGATCCATTGATTTCTCTTTTTTATGTACTTTTTATTTGTTATTTATTTTAATTGAGTTTTTTAATATTTTCTATTATCCATTAGTTTTATTTTCTATTTTTAAAATTATTATATATTTTTTTTGTTTTTTTAGAAAATAAATTTTCGTTGTTAATTTAATTTTATAAACCATTTAATATTATTTATTTTTGAAATTCAATAAATCGTTTTAATGTTAAAATCTTGAAAGAATTTGATTTTTTAAATGGCATAGGTGTAATAACAAACATTTTAAGGAAAAATTGGGATTTTAGTGAAATTTTTTCTTTTGATATTATTTTTCTTCTTATGGTTGATAAGGAAAATTGTAATATAATTGTAAAAAAATAAAAATAAAAAAAAAATTGAAAAAAAAAAATGTAGCATTATAACATTTTTTTTTTTTTTTTTTTTTTGAATAAGTAGCACTATAACATGGGAGAAGTTCAAAAGTAACCATAGAAAATATTAAAAAAAAAAAATTAACCATATCAAAAATCTAATTGTTTGTAAAAACATTCAAGTAAAATTACTCATATACCCATTCTCAACCCTAAATTACCCTTCTCTTTCTTCCATCACTATTCACCCCTTTCATCGGCAGCACTGCACGTCTTGGCAACGGCACACCTAGGTGCACTCCTTGGGCCGTGCCTATGCTTGGGCGTGCTGCATGGGTAGCACACACCCATGCTTGGGTCGGTGCAAAACCGGCGATGACACCACCTTCTCTTAGGCGTGTGCTACTCAACTGCACAATAATATGATTTTCAGAAGAAAAAAAATATATATTGAACGTGATTCATGTTTCAAAAAAAAAAAAATGGTTTGGGAGGGTGTTTCGATAATTTTTTGATATAATATTTTTAAAATGGTTCTTGAGGCATATTTCAGTAATTTTTTATTTATAGAAAAAAACCATGAAAAGTAAAAAAGAAAAAAAAAAGGAAAAAAAAAAGAAGAAGAAGAGAGTTTTGGAGGGATATTTTGTTACTTTTTGGTTATGCACTGAAACAAATTTTTTTATTATGATTATTAACATTCAGAATTTTGTGTGCGATTAAAAACAAATTTTATATAATTTTGTGGTCACTTTTACATAATTCTCATTTATTATAAAAATGGGTGAAATACAAGGAAAACAAATAGTTCTAGTTGTTCATATGGGTGAAACTATATCAATCTGAAATTTAGAATCGACTTCAACATCCATCCATTTATTTGGTTACAAATTTAAGTAAATTTTTAAAGTTGATTTAGCCTAAAGTATAGTAAATTTTTTTTTTTCCCTTTTAAATCTAACACGAAATAAGTAAGGAGTCCGAGAGTAATCACTGTATGCACGGCTCATATATCTACTCTAACATAACAACATCTTCTCCCACGTCCAAACATGGAAGGATGGATGCACACTTTGGCAAATAGAACATGTGAGGAAATTTTTAGTTATTCAAGGTTATTCTTGTAAATACAGAATTTCATATAAAACTTTGACTTTTGAAAATTATTTTTATATTAACTATGTACCGGATATAAAAAGATTTTAGTCATTTAAAAAAAATAATAATAATAAATAAAAAGATTTTAGTGGAAATTTAACCAAAAATGTTAATTTTTTTCTTGAAATCAACCAAAAAAATTTATTTATTGTAATTGTTATCATTAGAAAACTGTCTTTAATTACATGTATCATCGGACGATGGGAACAAAACTGCACAAGCTTAGTTTAAATCTAAAAATAATGGCCGAAAAATATTAAAAATAATAAATGTGAAAGGATGTCTTATGCATATAAAGTTTTTTTCTGGTCCGTTGGCTATGGCCTAAATAGCTCTTGTCGTTTTCATCGAAAGAGACAAGCGGAAAAAGTTAACAATATTTGCGTCCTGAGTGCTGACTCCTGCGCAGTGTAAAGGTCAAACATCTGGCTATTGGTTCTTTTGTGTGTGCGTTAAAGCTGATAGAGAGAGAATTGTTTCGTTATAATTGTGTAATTTTGTGGATTACCTTTTACTTTTTTTTTTTTTTTTGATAACTGTGGATTACCTTTTACGATTTGATTATGTTCATACATAAAAGGGTTGTGTTAACATGTATTCTAAAGGTATCGGATACACACAAGATAACAACCATATATATATATATGATAATAACTATTTTATTATTGTAATAGGAAAAAAGTCACTATATTTATTATAACAAGACAATAAATATATTTATTAATATGTATTTTAATTGCCCTTAATAGAAATAAAGTTAAAACTCACCTTTACTAAAATCAAGAAGAATGTGATAATACACCGATTTAACCCTTAGACCATTTCTAATGTATATGTTAATATCAATGCCAAATTTAGCATGATAAATAGTAAAATGTTATATTTGACATATCATTTTAACATTGTACTCCAATGTATCATTCTATTTGAAATGCTATTTTTAATTTTTTATTATTTAAATTATAAAAGTCAACAAATATAATTAATGCATTTGATTTATATAATTTTTTTTTATTATTTAAAATTATAAAAGTTAACATTTAATACATTCAATACAATAATTAAATGGTATTTTTGTAATAAAAAAACATCATTTATTGCTAGAGAGCTTCTTTTGACAATCTAATTTTTCTTTTTTATACTTCTTTTCTAAAAACACTTCATTCTCAAAATATAAAATTTTAAAAATTCTAAAGACACTTTATATTGTTACAAGATTATCCTTTTTATCTTCTTTGAATTAAATTATTAAAAAAGAAAAAGAAATTATCTCTCATAAATCATTAGATTAATTATTACATATTAAATACTCTCTCATAAATTTTTAATTACCATATTAAACTCTCTCTACTCCAATACATATCTCTAATTTTCTATCTCCATTATTTACCAAGCAAGACTACGGGGGTGTATTGGTTCAAGATTTTATTAGACAATTTTAGGAAGTAAAAGTCTAGTGGTATTGGATTGAGACTTTTTAACAAGTTAGATAAGTCCGGTGGTATTCGATCAAGACTTTTAAGATTTTTTAAAAAATCCATATTGTCTTGTGGTATTGGATCTAAACTTTTAAGATTTTTTTTAAAAGTTCATATTGTCTTGTGGTATTGGATCTAGACTTTTAAGCGGTAGCAAATTGTCTGCTGGTATTGAATTGAGATTAAGATTTTTAGGATTTCATGACAAAATGGATTTTCTAGACTTTTTAGTGATATTTATAAATAGTTTTAACCCAAAATTGTCTTGTCCTCTCTTTCAATACTTTCCAGACTTTTTATTTTATTTCAGATATTTGGTGGGTGTATTGGTATATAATAAATGTGACGGCCAAACATGCAAAAGACAACATAAAAATACACTTGAAAGTCGAATATCAAATGACTGATAAAATGTCTCTATGAATCAAAGATAGTTTTATGCTAGATTTCCACAATCCCAACACCACCACTGGTATGTAAAATCTTTAGGACCATTAGTAAAAATTGATCAAATGCTTTATCCATATCTATAAAAGATGAATTTAACAAAAAGTAAAGATAAAGAAGAAATTGATTTATATGTATACACACACACACTTGATTAAAAAAAAAAAAAAAAAAAAAAAAGCTAGTCCATTACTGATAATATCACTCTTTGTGTAGATTGAGTTCAAAGACAAAAAAATATGGTTACCATTTCTATTGATTTATTGCCTGAGCGAGTTAAAAAGATATGAGTCTCACATAAAACTATGCTTCTATGAAATTTAGATACATGTTTTTTTTTTTGTTATTTACATGTATATTAAAAAAATTCTTGTTATGCCCCGACCCCCCAAATTTTACCAATGCATACATAATCTATATATCAACTTATCTCACCGGACTTGAATCATTTATCACTAACATGAAAGGTGGACGTATACTGTACACACCACTAGAGAAAAAAGAAGAAGATTAAAAAGCAGTGAATATTGGAGTTTGATAACATATGAATTAATGAAGTCCAACAAGCCAAATGGAAATACTTCAGTGTTCAAGCTATTTCATTTCCCTATTTCATGTCATTTCTGGTGAGGTAGTGGGGGATGGGTTGTTAATTATTATATTTATTTCATATTGTGACAATTTATGCACCATATGAATCAGCTGAAGGTTATGTGTTGGTCGGTGGTATTTCAAAATTTTATTACTTCCCTTCATAGCTTATACATGTTTCTTATTCAATTTTTGTTGTTTAATGAATACCCTTAACAAGATTATAGAGCACTGGAACTTTGAGAGAAAATTGAATACTACAATTGACTCTTGAAAGTCTATATTTTTAAGAGTCCAAAAAGTCTATAAATAAAATCTAGATAGTCCTAATAGTCTATAAATAAAGTCTAAAGACTCTTTCGGAATCCTAAAAGTCTAGTCCATATAATCCCTAATAATCCTAAAATTACAATCCTAACAATCCTAATAATCCTAATAATCTTACAAATCCATAAAATCCTTGCACCCAAAAATTGTCTATTAAAATCATAATCCAATACACCCCCTAACAGTTAAGGAAAAAAAAAAAAAAAAAACTTACTAATAAGCTTGATTTTTAGGAACTATATATATGTATATACTAAAAATTAAAAAAAAAAAAAAAAAAAAACTCAAAAAACAATTCTTTTTTATTTTAAAAAATCGAAATATGAAAATGTTTTTTGTTACTCTTGTAGGTATGTGATTGGATAAAGAGCTTTAATTCTTTCATTAGTTTTAAAAATTCTATGTTTAATCGAATCTAGTTAAAACAATTCAAGCTTTCATATATATATATATATATTGAAAATTGACTTTTTAATACATATATATTACCGTTAGTAAAAAACTATTCATAATTTTTTTTTCTTTAACTATTAATTAGAGATTGATTGAGAAAGTATGAAAATATGATTTTTCTTTTTTGAAAAATGGATAGAGATTAATTAGGAGAGAGTGTTTAATATGGTAATAATAGATTTATGAGAGAGATTTTTTTTTTTTAATAATTTAATTAGTTTGGAGTGTCTTTAATTTTTTTTTTTTTTAATCTTGTTTAGTAATTATAATTTAGGTTAAAACTGTCATTAATAAAAAAAATTAAATTAGAGTGTGAATAGGTAATTTGTGGATTGTAAGGAGAAGCTCTCTTATTGCTGTGCCAAATTTAGCACATGTTAACACAAATTATAGCATATGTCAAATTTGACACTGCACACTAAAATAGTATTGCATTGGAGATGCTCTTATAGGGTTTTGTCTCAAGGCATAGCTTAGTGAGTAGACGGACGAACTTAGGACTTGGATAAATGACTCACAAATCAGCGGCTCGAATCCTACCAATGACAAAAACTTTAAGAAAAAAAAAATACTTGATCTAGATAGATAAATAGATAAATATTGTTAAATAACAATAAATAAATTTTAAAAAATTTAAAATTAAAAAAAAAAAAAAAAAAAAAAAAAAAAAAAAAAAAAAACCTTACCAGGTTTATAATGTTGATGGCATGGTTCAAACCCTAGTAATATAAATATAAGTTCATATTTATTCATCTAAAGTCTAATAAAAGTTATAAAACATGATAATGTATCACTTTTGTCTTTAGAGAAATAATAATTAATTATGTAAAATCAATCAATTAATTAAAAGCAATAAAAGAATTCAGAAAATATTTAAAAATTAGTAAAAAATTAATAAAATATTCAGGAAAAAAAAAAATCACAGATCGAAAGGAAGACAATGATGAAAACGACATCAGAAATACAGGTCGGACGCCGTCGATGATCAATGTGCACGTGTGGCACACACGTTAGATGTGTGTGATCCCATAGAGTACTTATTAGTGCATGAAGCTTCAGGAAGGCGCATAGTCGCGTAGATGTGTATAGGAATGTGTGGTTGGCACGTGGGAACGTATATGAGTTATTTTTCATGTTTATAGTTAACACATAATACAGAGTTTTTTTCTTTGGATATTCCTTCAATACACCTAAGCAGGGCCGGTCCTGGGGAACCCAATGAAGCAACCACCTAGGGAGAGCCCTTAAATTTAGTTTTCTTTAAATTTTTATTTTTTTATTTTTTTTTTATTTTTTTATTTTTATGATTTCATAAAAAAAAGTCCACACGATTTTTAAATAAAAATAGGTCCACATATAACATTAAAAAGTCCACCACCCACATTTTTTTTTTTTAAAGTCCACAACCCACGTGAAATTTTATTTTATTTTATTATTATTATTTTTTAATTTTTTATTTATTTTTTAAAGACCCACATATGAAAACTTAATTAACATTCTTACACCAACAAAGTCTTATCAGACCATCGAAGAAAAATTGAAAATCAAATTTAGTTTTCTTCAAATCTCATTTGATACAAAAATTCAGAAAAATATTCAAACATGTTGTAATATGTGTGGCTTTCCACATTTTATTCCCATACGTGTGACTTTACTTGCTCACTACATAATGTATGGTCAAAGCATGCATTGATCCTAATTCTGTCAAGTGGCGTCAACCGCCTATAATCTCCATTAATTTTAAAACAAGTGGGGTTTGCTAAAGACACTGTATATATGTGTTCTATCTCTTGTAAATGTTGGTTATTAGTATCAACTGAAACATGGATATAATTTCTTAGTTCTTCGTCTCTCTCATATCTCGTCCAGCTCTCATCTCTTCTCCTACTTTCTTCTATTTTGTTTTATTTATTTATTGTAATTATTTACTTTATCTCAATATTATTCATCTCATTTTCTATTATGTTTCAATTACATGTTGTTTAATTTTATTATAACACGTTATCAGCACGATGCTGTTATTTCCAGAGCTTGAAGCCTCTGAATTTATTACTAGTAGAACCTGAAGTTCCTAGATTTATTACAAGAACCTAAAGTTCTGAATTTATTATTATTAGAGTCTGAAGCTTCCAGATTTTTATTTATTAATACTAGAACCTGTAGTTCTGAATTTATTTTCTCGCATTTTATTTCTACGCAATTTACTTTATCGCATTTATTTACTTTTACACGATTTATTTTCTAGCATTAATTTATTTATACACTTTTATGTGATTGGCCATGCCAACCTACCAGAACCCACAGTTCTGGATTTACTTTTTCACATATATTTATTTTTATGCTTTTATGAGAATGACTATGCCAACCAATCAGAACCTGCAGTTCTGAATTTATTTATTTATTTGTTTATTTATTTTTGCATTTGTTATTATGCATTTTACTTTACGTAATTTTTATTTAAACAATTTAGTCACCCATCCAGAACCTGAAGTTCATGGATTTATTTATCATTGTCGGAATCTGAAATTTCTAGATTTTTTCCTTTATATATCTGAAGATTTGAATTCCTCAGTTTTTTATCAGACCAAAAGTTCTGACTCAAATTGTGATTTTCGGACAACCAGAAGTTGTAATAATGTCAAAGCTTGCAAATTTGAAATTTGCTGCACTGGAAGTGTCTGGGGACAATTACGATCTGAAAGCCCAATACCTAACGGTCACAGAACTAGAAGTTCTATGGCATGAAATAAAAGACCGATTTGATAACCAACTAAATGTTGCATTACCAAATGCCAGGTATTAGTGGCAACATTTACGTTTTCAAGACTTTAGATCTGTCTCTAAGTATAATTATGACTTATTCTGAATCACTACACAACTGAAATTGTATGGTTAGGATGTAATCCGAAATCATCAATAAAAATAGTAAATTTTCTCCCCTATTCATTTTATCTCATACTGTTCATTCTTCTTCATCTTATTTCTGTTATATTATTTGTTATTTTAATTTTACGCATCTATTTAATTTTATGCAATTTATGTATCTGAGTATGTCAACTAACCAGAACGAAGTTTCTGGAATTGTATAAATTATATGTTGAGCCTAACTAGGTCAATTGTTAAGTTTCTGGAATTTAAACCAAGATCGGCTAGACTGACTAACCAGAATCTGAAGTTTCTGGATTTATCATTATAATATTTAAGTTGGCGAAGTTTTACAAACCGATTAGAATCTGAAGTTCTAAATTTTAAATTTCAGTAAAAATATGGAGTTCTGGATTCATTACTATGTACATGAATGTCATACTTGGGACCTGAAGTTCCAAAATTCGAATTCTATACAAAACCTGAAGTTCTGATTTTGAATACGAAGTATTGAATCTGAACTTGAAGTTCTTAAGTTTAGAACACGAAGTTCTAATCAGACTTGAAGCTCTGAATTCAATTTAAATTGTGATATTAAAACTTTTATGTCAAAGTTTATTAGAACCAGAAAATTGAATCAAGTTACGATTTTTTCATCTAGAAAGTCAATTTGTAATTTCTATTTAGAACCTGAAGTTTTCTAAATTTTATGAACCTGAATTTTTCAGAATTTTTCAGAATTTTATGAACCTGCAGTTCATGGTCGAACCGGAAGTTCGAAAGATCAATATGATTCATGATTTTGTTTTATGAAGTGATATATTTTTATATCTATATGTTTATACTTTTGATCACTCTATCTGATATGCACTTTTATTTATTTTTGTTTTGTTTTGTGAATAGATATATCTTTAATAGATAAATTGAGTGATATTGAAAAGCAAGATACATGAGATATATGTCTGGCCGATAGTGTAACGATGCATACAATTTTGCGGAATCAGAAATACTTTCTGAGTTTAATATTGCTTAAAGCAAATGTAAATACAATATCAGGTCCAGCAGATCTGATAGAGGGCTCCGGTATAGCCATGATATTGTTACCAAACGATACTAAAATATGTATCAATGATGCTTTATATTATAGTAGATCCAGAAGAAATCTACTTAATTTCAAAGATATACGGTGTAATGGATATCACATTGAAACTATAAGTGATGAGAATATTGAGTATCTGTGCATTACTTTTCATAATTTAGGTCAGAAGCTCATTATGGAAAAACTGTGCGGTTTATCATCTGGATTATATTACACTCTTATAAGAAGTGTTGAAATTTATGCAGTTATGAACCAGAATTTCTTAAATCCAAAAATATTTATGCTTTGGCATGACCGTCTTGGTCACCTAGGATCTACAATGATATGTAGAATCATTGAAAATTCTCATAGACATCCATTAAAGAACCAGATGTTTCTTTTATCCCACGAAAATTTATGTACTACATATTCATAAGGGAAGTTAGTGATAAAACCATTTCATTCTAAGGTTAGTTTTGAATCCCCATCATTCCTACAAAGGATTCAAAGGGACATATGTGGACATATTCATCCACCAAGTGGACCGTTCCGCTATTTTATGGTCATAGTTGACACATCCAGTAGATGGTCACATGCTTGCTTATTATCAACACGCAATGTTGCTTTTGCAAGATTACTCACACAGATTATTAGGTTTCGGATACATTTTCCCGATCATTAGATCAAATCAATTCGCCTTGATAATGCTGGTGATCAAATTTACTCTTAAAACATTTGATGAATATTGCAGATCAGTTGGGATTGATGTTGAACATCCAGTTCCACATGTTCTTATTCAGAATGGATTAGTAGAATCACTTGTCAAGCATCTCCAGGTAATTACGAAAACTTTATTATTTCGATACAATTACCAATTTCTATATGGAGACATTCTATTCATCTCTGACACATTGCTTATCATTATTACTTACCATTACAACTTGTAATTGGTCATAGACATGTTCATTTTTGAGATAATTGATCATCAGATAATTATTAATCAGTTACTTCATATATTAAAAGTAACAAAATTTTATAAGTTGCTATCTTATAAACCCCGGGTGGGTGATTGTTCTTGAAGAACGATCTGAGAAAAATGCAACAAATAAATCATCTGATGCATATCATAAATTTGTTAACCTTTTATTTCGAAATGTATTGTTCCTAGAAGAGGAAAATAATTTATCAGGATCCTTATGTAAACAAAGCTTAAGTTATGAATAAATCAACTTTCTCTAAATCAACTCTATAAGAGTTAGATATATCTAAAGAGACACAAAGTCCATGAAGTGACTAAATCTATTGAAATGGAAGAAATCTTAACAGAGATTCAAGTATATTGAAATTGAGAAAATTTCTATAAATCATACATGAGAGATGTGGAATAGTAAAGAAACAATCATGAGTGATACATTTTTAAATACAGTAGCTACTGAAATAATGATTATAAAACTCATAGTATCGATGATTGTAGACAAAAGCATGATTGTCCTAAATGAAAAGAAGCAATTCAAGAAGAATTGACTTCATAAGCCAAACATAAAATATTTAGACCAATAGTTCTCCAGACACCTGAAGAAGTCAAACTAGTTGGATACTAAAAGGTCTTTATACATAAACGTAATGAGAAAAACGAAATCGTAAGATATGAGGCATGACTCGTAGTACAAGATTTCTCACAGAAACTTGGTATTCAATAGTAATGAATACAATTACGTTCCGAATTTTTGATAAATTTGGCTGCCTTTAAAAGGCTTGAAATACGTCTTCTAAACGTAGTAATCATTTATCTATATGATTCACTCAATGCAGATATTTATAATCCCGGAAGGATTTAAAATGCTAGAAACATGTAAATCGAGATCTCGTAATCTGTATTTGATGAACCTACAAAAATCCTTATATGGATTAAAAAACAATCTGGACGGATATGGTATAATCGTCTCAGTAAATATCTAATGAAATAAGGGTATAATAATTATATTATACACCCATGTGTTCTTAATAAAGAAATTTGAATCTGGATTTGCTATTATAATGGTTTATGTTGATTATATGAATTTAATTGGAACTCCTGAAGAGCTCCTGAAAACTGCTATATATTTGAAAAGAGAATTTGAAATGAAAGACCTGGGAAAGACAAAATATTGTCACGGTTTGGAGATTGAGCATAAATCTAACGGAATATTTATCCATCAATCAGCATATGTTGAAAAGATTCTGAAAAGATTCCATATGGACAATGCTCACCCATTAAATATCCCTATGATTGTTAGAACCCTTGATCCAAAGAAAGATCCATTCCGACCACTTGAAGATGGTGAAAAGATACTTGCTCCTGAAGTACCATATCTTAATGCAATTTGTGCTTTATATATCTGGCTCAATGTACTAGACCAGATATTGCATTTTCAGTAAATTTGTTTGCTAGATTCAGTTCAGCACCAACTCAAAGACATTGGAATGTGATTAAACATTTTTTTTTTGTTTTTTCATGGAACGAGAGATTTATGATTATATTATTCAAAATCTAACAATTTTTCAGGTTTACTTAGTTATGCTGATGCTAGGTATCTATCTGATTCCCATAAAGCTCGTTCACAAACGGGATATATTTTTACCTATAGTGACACAGCAATCTCCTGGCGCTCCACAAAGCAAATTATTATTGCTACATCATCTAATCATTTAATCATCTAATCATTCTGAGATCCTTGCACCTCATGAAGCAAGCCGAGAATGCGTGTGGCTGAGGTCAGTAATTTATCATATTCAAAATACATGTGGTTTTTTATTATCTACAGGAATGCCGACATCAATATTAGAAGATATTATGGCTTGTATTGCTCAAATAAGAGAAGGATATATCAAAGGAGACATAACCAAACATAATCTGGCAAATCTGTTTACCAAAGCATTGTCTACATCTATTTTTGAAAAATTGGTAATGGAATTGGCATGCGTTGACTTTGTAAATTACATGATTGATATTGAAGTTTCATTCAGGGGGAGCGTTCAATCAGGGGGAGCAAAATTTTGAAGTGACATATGTGTACTGTACTCTTTTTCCTTCTACCGGATTTTGTCCCACTGGGTTTTACCGGAAAGGTTTTAATGAGGCAGTTCTGAACACATCCACATCTTTTGATCCAGAAGATCATTGTATATACTTTTGCTAAGGTTTTTGTCCCACTGGGTTTTTCCTAGCAAATTAAAATACAAACAATGGAAATCCAAGGGGGGGTGTTGTAATATGTGTGGCTTTCCACATATTATTCCCATACGTGTGACTTTACTTGCTCACTACATAATGCATGGTCAAAGCATGCACTGATCCTAATTCTGTCAAGTGGCGTCAACCGCCTGTAATCTCCATTAATTTTAAAACAAGTGGGGTTTGCCAAAGACACTATATATATATGTGTTCTATCTCTTGAAAATGTTGGTTATCAGTATCAACTGAAACATGCATATAATTTCTTAGTTCTTCATCTCTCTCATATCTCGTCCAGGTCTCATCTCTTCTCCTACTTTCTTCTATTTTGTTTTATTTATTTATTGTAATTATTTACTTTATCTCAATATTATTCATCTCATTTTTCTATTATGTTCAATTACATGTTGTTTAATTTTATTATAACAAAACAA
This sequence comes from Acer campestre, assembly GCA_954870605.1. NCBI lineage: Eukaryota > Viridiplantae > Streptophyta > Magnoliopsida > Sapindales > Sapindaceae > Acer > Acer campestre. The sequence goes on along the minus strand of OX940804.1, from coordinate 21,305,169 downwards.
GTATAATTCTAAGTGGCTTAGCTATGTTATACATTGAAAAAAATTATAATAAAAAAAAGTTGATTACATTAGTTTAATTAGTACTTTTACTGCTAAACATTTGAGATGTATAAGCTTTAAATAATACATTCTTTGATGCAAATATAAAATTTTTATTTTGATAACTTTTTATTTGTTATTTTGTTGCGTTACGGTCTTGATTTTGAATCATTATATTATTTTTTACAAGTATTTACTAAAGAAAAAAAATCAAGAAAAAGTACATGGAGGGTCGGAGTCCTCATTTTTTTTTATTTCGTTTCGGGCCCCCAAAATCTCAGGGTTAGCTCTACACCTAGAAGCATCAAAGGCTTAGTTGTGAGTCACTAGTTGTAATTTGGGGTTGGGGGTGAGAATATTAAGTGTGTATTAGTAATAATTTTCTACATAGTGATATTTGTTTCTCTTATCATTTTAACAGCTGTGGTATTTTCTCGTGCGTTGTGTGATTAGATTATCTTCATCTTATTTTTCTATTATTAAACATTTGTTTTTGTGAGGCATACTAGGCCGCGCTTCCACGTTAGTTTTTACAAAAAAGGATATCAAAGCTCTGGCACCTAATATTAGTTTATCAAAACAAATATGTTTGAAAATAAATTTTCAAACTCATTTAGGTTTGATTATGACAAATGTGATTGTAAGGACCTCAATTTTATGATTGACTTATTTCATAGCAAGCCACGTTATGGATGATTTTGTAATAGGTAGCTTAGGTCCTCGATGCCAAGCTTCTAAGCATCTCCGTGACTTCAAGAGTGAAAGATATATCACTTGACTTTGCCTCTTGAGGAGATTAGTTGCACACACACACACACACACTTACATGCATTTGTATTGACATGCATTTGTGTTAATTGGTATTGATATGCACTTTAAGTGTATTTTCAATTGGTATCAGAGCGGATTCATAAACATACTTAAGAGATCCTTGCCATTTTTATGTGTCTTGCATTTGCGTGCATCTTGTTCATTGCATTCACATGCATTCATTTACACAAATACTATGAGTGAATTTGGGATGAGTAGAGAGAGAATTTTCGGAAAGAGGAACGATTGCCTTTCCGTTGATGTTGAGGATGCTCCAACCCTTAGAGGTTTTATGAGCACTTGATCTAACATCCTTGTTTCCACTACATATAGTGATTCCGATAAGGAGAATGCCCTCACGGCAAAGAAGTTTGGAAGGTTCTTGAAGCTTGAGAAGAAAAAAGGTTAACTCAAGAAGAAATGACTTCAAGATGAAGACCTCGTTCAAGAAGTTTGAAGAAGTCTCTTCCCATGTTGAAGAGTATGTGCCTAACTTTACAGCTTTTGGGGCTTCCTATATGGAAGATGAAGATGAAGGCAGAATGGCCTTGAATATTGACTATAATGTAGAGGAAAGTGTTAGTGTGGCAACAAAGTATAATGAAGGCAAAAAGGCCTTAAATGTTGACTCAATTTATAAGTGTCAATTGCTCCTTCTCAATGTTCTAAAGAAAAATGAAGAGCTCTCCAAGGAGAATGAGTATTTGAAGTTGTGGAAGATTTCCTCAGTGGAAAAGATCCATGCTTTTGAAGAAGGCAAACAAATTTGTCAAGTCCAACTTCATCAGTCTAGGGAGATGATGTCTGAGCAATTGGAAGAAAACTCCATTCTCATCTCTATAATGAAGACCATGGAGATGAAGTTTTCTATTGATGACTCCTTGTATACGAACTTGATTGATGTTTCCATTTACGAGAAGGAGATTAATGATTTCCACCAACAGATGAAAGACATGAAAGATAAACTTGCCAACAAAGAAAATTCATTGAAGATTCTCAAGGAAAGAGAAATGAGGTGCTTTGAAGAATTGAAGAAGGCCAAGATCAAGCAACCTTAAGCTCAAGGCAAGGCAATGCTTCATCCAAGAAATGTTTAACTCATGGAAAGTCCGCACAAGCCTTGGCAACTCAATCAATGCCTAGGCAATTCAAGAAAAATGGAAAAATCTATGAGAAGTCAATTACATCCTCCAACAAACCAAATTTTAACATAAGAGATGATCACAATAGACAAACTCAACCAAGGCATGCTCAACCACAAAGGCACCAACCAGTGCATCTTCAAAGACAATCTCATCAATAAGGCAATGCCTCGATGAGAACTCAATGCAATGATTTGAATTCTTCTTTTGTACCTACTTGTCATTATTGTGGTATGACTAGTCACTTAGGAAAAAAGTGCTTTAACTATATAAAAAGATGTAGAATTGAGAGCATGAAAGAAAAGAGATTAAATCGTAGGGCTTTACATGATCCTAGGAAACCTAAAGACTTGAAGATTTTGACCAATAAAAGTAAAAAGGTAGAACCTAAGTGGATTAGAAAAAATGAACCCAATTGTCATTGTGCTCATGTGTCACCCATAGATGCTACTAAGTCTAATGGATGGTATGTCTATATGGATTTGTCCTTTGCCTTGATATGGTACGATTGTGACCCCATATAGGGAGCTCAAGTGAAGAGAGTGATGACTCGCTTTTTGTGTCGTTACCAACTTGCGAATTATCAAAAGAATGTTTATAAATGAATTCTAACGCAATATACTTTAAGTTTTGAAAACTAGTAAAGCGGTAAGCTTAAGATTCGTTCCACAGGGATTAGGTTAGATTAATCAATTTGCTATCTAATCTAAGTTAGTCTAACTAGTGTGCCATAAAGTAAATCATGATTAGTTGGATAGTATGTGGTTTGAGAAACCACCAAACAATGCATGTAAATAAACGTACAAAAATGTAAAGAGAATATGAATGGAGATAGGAATCCAATACAAACAACTTAGATAAGAAAATGGGTTTAAACAATTAAGAGAGGTTTAGGGAAATGATAGAGTAGCTAATGGACCAGTGAGCAATTCATACAAAACTTCATTAACGCACAATCTACACAATCAAGGACCGATCTCATTCAAAAGTGTTGTTTAGGTCGTCACTACGAACCTTAAACAACTTCCTACCAAAAGGCCTAACCAATTAAGGAAAGGGGGTCAAGGTGGGATCGGTTAGTGACGATCGAATGGCCTAGGCAATTGGGGTGATATCCCCACCAACAACCTAACCTATTCACTATGTGCTCTAATCAATCAAGTATGTCAATAACTTAACCAATTTTATCACAAATAAATCCTACAACATATTGTAATCAACAAGTGTGTCAATACTCATTTAATCACATAAGTGCAAGATCTAATTAAAAAGTAAATAGAACTATAATTATGCAAACATAATATCCAAAGCTTTAATAAATACTCAATGTCCAAATAATCTCTCAAATCATCCCCCTAAAATGGGGGTTTAATTACACATAATAACAAACAAGAAAATGAAGTAAAATGTAGAGAAATAACCCTTGGGTCTCTCTTGTAAGCTTGATCCTCCCTTGAGCTTCCTTGCTTGAATCTTGTGCAAAGATTGGGTGTTGAGGATGTGTCTAGATAGGTGGAGTCATATGGAAAGTGATAAAGGAAATGGGTGAAGAAGATGGAAAGAAAGGAATGATTTAGATGGAGTAATCTAAGTGTTTATTGGAGAGGAGAATGGTAGGATTAGGAATGGTTGAAGAAGGAAGGTTTCTTGATGAACAAGAGTTGTCCATTCTCTATAAAAATGGTGTATTTATATGTTTTGAAGGCTTTGGGTGTTTCTTCAGCTACTAGTGCGCAGGTTCATACCCGTTCACTGGACCCGCGCAGTGTCCAGTGTTTGGTTTTCTTTTCCAAAACGGTATAGTTTCACTTAGGGTTCATTTATATACCCTTTCATCTTCTCCATTCGTTTTTTTAGAGATTAAAAGTTGATTTTTAGAGAGAGAAAGATTTTCCTAAGAGAGAGAAGCTCCAAAAGTTGTTCTTTAACTCTCCAAACCAAAAAGCCATCATCTTCATGCATCATTGAGCATCTTTAGGCATAGGTCTTCATCCTTAAGTTGACTTGGTAAGTTGAATAAAAACCTCATCTTTGTTATTTGTTCATACCTTTCAAGATTGTGTTTTTATTGCATTTATTAGTTGATTAAATGTTAGGACTCTCTTTATTGCATATATTTATGAGTTTCCTTATATGATTGGGTTTGTATTGTGATAGCTTGTATTTAGGACATTATTGCCCTCTAGCTAAGTCTTTATGCTTTACATTTAGACATTGTTGATTATGACTCATTGATTGCATTTATTAATTGCATTTATTGTCCTTGCCATGTTTAATGACAACTCTTATTGATTGGATTTTGTTTAATGACTAGATTTTAGATTCTCATATCTATATCTAGTTAGGTCTTTATAAACATTCATATAGATATTGATATCTAGAATTGATTTTATTACCATTAAAAAATATATATTATACAAATATATTATAGTGTGCGTGTCTAAATATAACCTAGAGGGCGGTGAATAGGTTATTAATCCGTTATTACCAAATTTTCCAAATTAGTCAATATTACAAATTTAACCCCCAATTCACCAAACAACAAAATCAAGTATAAGATGTGGAATTTAAAGAACACTTGATTTTTACAAAGAAACCCAAACTGGGAAAAACAATGGGCTGTTATGTGGGCCACACATGAACCTTGAATCCACTAATTGTGATAACGTTTACAACGTAATCTCGGTCAATAACCCACTACCACTACCCGCAGGCCTGTAAAAGTAGACCTAGTCCAATTGCTTATGTGAACACCTAATCCCAATAGTCACACAAGACTTACTTCTCAATGAAGAGATTAACACCCTAAGTGAATATGCAAAGATATCCAAATATGCAAAAAAAAAGCTAGGGTACACTAAATGCTTATCTTAGGAATATAAGATGACAATTAAATCATTCATAGATATCAAATGTTAAATGACATTTCATAAAGCTTAGCTATGTGGAAGATAACCAATCCTAGATATACTAGATATCAAAAAAAAAAAAAAAACAATCTTAATCATTTTAATGAGATCAATTTAGCTAGATGGCATATAAGCATGAAAACCTAGCTATCATAAATAACCCATAATGACATACAAGTAATAAATGAGATAAATTGCTAAGTAAGAACACTAATTATGTAAGATAATAGTGAACAACTTACCATATCATGTGTGTTGAAGAAGACCCATGCATTAGCATATGCCAGATAAACCTAGATGATGCTTTTATGATGATTTATGTATGAGGAAATGGGTTTAGAGAAATAAAGATGTAATCTTTAAGCTTTTTCTCCAAGTCTCTCTAAATATCTCTTTAGGGTTCTTGATGTCTAAGACTCTTACTTTAGAATTAGAGATAAGGATATATTTATAGAGACCAAAAAAGGGCATGTGAAAAGTCAAGTTTGCCCCTGAAAGCGCACGATCGGCAGTTTCAATCGACGACCATAACCGTCGATTTGAACTGTCAAATTAAAACCCGAGAACGTTGGTTTCAAACGGCGCTTTCATTCGGCAGTTTTATAGCTGCTGATCACAATCGCCGATTTGGACCCAAGACAATTAAATCAATCAGGTCTCAAACGATGGTTTCAATCGGCGGTCTGACCGTCGATCATAACCGCCGTTTCACCAAAAGTAGTGAAACATAAGGAGTGTAGGAACCTAGGGTTATAGAGTGCGCAGCGGAAGGGTTTTGTTTTAAAAAAATATGCAATCATCAAGTAAACCTATTTGTACAGTAATAATCGAAAACAATAAAAAAGGTGAAACGATTTCATACCTACGTAGGAGGCTCATTCACTTTAATACGATCTACTCTTGATTTGAACCACTTGATCTTCCTCGCTATCTCCCGGAACTGGTAACGGCGTGTGGGCGCGTCACGGTATTCAGGAACCTAAATAGAGGTTAAGAAAGAAATACAAAACAACCTTTGTTTTGTTGTCAGATGAATTCGGCCACACAAAAATAATAAGCATATATATATATATATATTTTAAATATGTGTTGCGTGAATCAATGCATCAGTTGTATTAAGCAATATATCATATATATATATATATTTTAATAAAACTAACCGATGATATCTTTTAATTTTAAAAACAAAATCTTTATTTTATTTTATTAACTGATATCATCTAATTTGAATTTAAACTATTTAAATTCAAAATTAATATTTAATTAATTAAAAAAATAAGATAATCATATTATCCAATTTTTAAAATATAAATATCAACTAACACCCTCCATCAATAATTAATTACATAATTAAATAATATAATTAGTTAATTGTTATAATCATTAAAACCATTAATTAAATAATCTCATTATTTAATTAATTCTCGAATCAATACGTGTCACTTTCGTAACACATTTAATTGGACAATCCAATTAATTAACCGTGACCCTTGTTACCTAAATCGATCGGGCTAGCAAGGGGACCTAATGGACCTATATTATTTTGAGCTCCAATAATTCTTAGAAATAATTAATTAAACTCTTTAATTAATATTTCATGATTATTAACTTCGGTGTTATTCCACTAAAAACCCGAAGCTGCACTCTCTTAACTGTAGATGTTTTTACACAAACCAATAACTCTTGGGGTCCATCAATATAGTTATTACATATGATATGATCCTCCATAAGTAGTTCATAATTAGAGCTGGGTCATAATGTCTGTTATACCCCTCAAATTATATCTTTCCATTAAGTACCATTGATTCTCTAATGAATAATAAATCCTACATTCCTTACGGAATTATGAGAGCGCTCATATTGTTCAAACCCTGAATCAACCCTTAAGGGAACTACTATCTACTTCTCATAAGAAGTAGTGTATAGCCATCATTTGTTGATATATATGAATCTCATCTTGTAATGGATCTTGGTGAAAGATTCATATAGATCATGGCCCAGTCCTATATAATCACATCATATAAGGTGCGATTCTCATATCACCATATGAATAGTCTAGGTTAAGACCATCGTACATTACGGAATGGACCGCAGCTGTAGATTAGTCACAAATAAAGTACCCAACTCTATTTGCTATCTACAAACTCTTTAGATTGCTCATCTCTAACTGAATACCTCTGCATATGACACTCATATATTCAGTTAGAGATTACATCCGGCAATCTTGGATGTTAAGAACATATGATATAAATAAATGTATGAGACAATTTGAATGAATAAACTACTTCTTTTATTTCTTGTTCAATACACATTGACAAACTACAAGCTTTGGGGCAAAAACCCCGACAAGGAGAAGACAAGAGCTTTTCCAACGACAATCATTGCGTAAAACCATGCACACCAATGTGCCCGCGCGGACGTTTTCGAACATACTTCGGGAAACAAATTACACCACACTTAAGACTAACATACATGAAGTGCAAGTGTGGGAAGTGAATGCATCCTAATGCCGAAAAATGTCTTGGCATTTCAATGAACAAGATGCAATCATTTAAACATGCATGAAGAGGCTTCATGGCTTTGCATCCTAATGCTTAAACATGTTATGACATTTCAATGAACTAGATGCAATTAAATAAACATGCATGAAGAGATATTCAATGAATGATGAATGCACACATATAAAAACACACAACATACAAGTATCAGAGATATGCATGTGTTGTGAGTATGTGCAACTAGATCTCTTCAAAACAAGTAAGCACTAGAATATACCTTTGGTGCTTCTTCTCTTGAGGTTTTAAGAGGACCTTGGTTGTGCAAATCACCAACCATCAGAAGCCTAAGCTACCCTTACATCAATCCCCAATATGTGGTTTATCCACGAAATAAGCCAATCAAAATATAAGACCTTACAATCTCCCCCTTTGGCTATTTCGTGACAAAACCACCATTCACATTGATCCTCACAACAAAATAGAAACTAAATGTCAACAATGATTTTCTACATTACAAAAAGATAAGTAAAAGCTAGATCTTCAAGTCTTCAATCTCTTGTAGAACAATCAATCTTTTAAAATAAAGTTTCTATACTTTCCAATACAATTATATGTGAGATTAATCAAGTGAGATAAAATAAGCATTTGTAATAAAGAATTTTGCATTAAAGAAAACATGCAACATTATGAAATAAAAGTGCAATGCAAATGCTCCCCCTCAACGAGTTACTCTCCCACAATAGGTAAACTCCCCAATCATGCGAATTAGCTACTATAATTGCAATTAGTATTCTCTCCCTAACTACATAGTACTCCCCTTTTTTGTCATGAGATGGGCAAAAGGGTATCCCCCAAACGGATCACTTGTAGTAAAAAGAGATAGTAGCATACAAGTCATTTGCATAATCATATAATGCACTTTATGCAACTCAATTAATTGGAGAGGAACAAGGAGATTTAATTTTGAAAATGTGTGATTAAAAATGCTTTACACACAAGACATGTTGCATTTTAAGTCTAAAATACAATGGTATTTGGCAAAGAAAATGACAAATGTTTCCTTTAGGAATTGAAACCAATTTCACCATTTGTCATGAATTAAAGCAAGGATATAGAGTTATCAATCATTCAATCTTAATGAGCAACTATATCCATCTTTATAAACGAAACATGACATGAGCGACCTTGCACCCTATTCGATTTTTCTGGGAATGATACATGTATGACAGTAGCCATGTTCAACAAATAAAGAAATAGAGATATTTGGATTTTAAAATCCTTTGAATGGATACAAGATCCTTTATTTATTTGAGTCTCATAAGCTTTTCACACATTGTTTTGCATTTAGATATTACAATCATCAATTCATGCTTTTTCATTTGAGCATGTCATTTGAATTTCATGCTTTTCACATTTTAAGCATGTCATTTAACAATCATCATGTCATGGAGATCATTATAGGTCATTCAAAGAGTACTTCCTATGTATATCTGCTAGTCCAAAAATGCATGTTTGAACATAAATATGACATGAATTGCAATACAAGCATGATTAACACTTATTGAAGAAAAAGACATATAAGCATATGTGCAACCAAGTTACTCAAGCAACTAAAAAAGAAGCATAAAAATTTTCAAATTCTTGCACGCGACAAGTATACAATTGCATTTTTTGCTTGAGTTTCTGGGGTCAATTCCATACCGTATCAAGGTGAGAGACAATTCCCATTAGACATACTTAGTCCATTAGACTTGGGAGTATCCAAAGGTGTCATATGAGCACAAATGCTTGGGGTGCTCATCTTTCCTATTAAACCTAGATTCCATCATATCATTTTTAGTGGTCACAATATTGAGTCCTCTAGGTTTCCTAGGATCATGCATAGCCCTATGGTTCATCCTCTTTTCTATCATGCTCTCTATTCTACACCTTTTGATGTAATTAAAGCAATTTGGTCTCAAGTGACCAATTATACCACAATAATGACAAGTAGGTACAAAAGAAGAATTCATACCATTGCATTGAGTTCTCATTGAGGCATTGCCATGTTGATGAGTTTGTCTTTGATGTTGCATCGTTTGGCTTGTCCTTGGACCATGAGCCAGAGGATGGTTCATTTGTGGTTTAGCTATTTGAGGTGGATGAGCTAGTTGATTAGCATGCCTCAATGGTTGGTGAGACTTCAGTTGAGGTATCTTCAATGATAGAGGTTGGTCAGGTTTCTTTGGAAGCATCTTCAAGGATGAGCTCTTAGAGGATTCACTCACAATAAAACATCTTTTGGGGTGTTGAGACAGCGGCGGACAAATATGAGATATCTCCTTCAAAAAGGTGGTTTTGTTCGAGCATGGTGTTGTCTCATCATCTATAAATCCAAGCCCTCGCTTGTCATGGGGCTTCTTGCCCATGCTTAACATGATGTCAAGCTTCTCCGATCCCGAAGTAAATATGGCAAGTGACTTTCTTGCGCTCCTTCTACAACATAACTTCATTCACTCTTACAAGTGACACTTCCTCATCGAAGTGAGTTACTTTAGTCTTTCGTTGGAGATTATCTTCTTTCAACCTTTGAACTTCATCCTTTTCCTTCTTCAAACATTATTGAAGGTAGTCAATGAACTCATGATCAAGGTTTCTCCCACTTGTGCCTATGTGGGCCATGTCATCAAAGCTAGCTTCACTCAAGCTTGCTTCTCTTTGGTCTCTATTCTCCAAGTCACCCTTCTTGAATTTTTCAAGTGATAAACACTTGGTGAGGGTTTGAGCTTCTTCTTGGTAGGAGACCAGAAAGACGAAGTAGTTGTTCTCATACTGAATCGAGCTAGTGGAACATTCTTCAACTACTTCAACTTCGCTATCACTCCAAGTAGCGATCATGGCTTCCCTTCCCTTCTTGGACAGGGTCATCTTCTTTTCCTCTTTCACCTTAGAGGTCATTCTCTTCTTGTGAGATTTCACAAATTCCTTAAATCTCTTTATCAAGAAGGTCACCTCCTCATCGGAGTCAATTTCTTTCCTCTCTCCTTTGGAGGTCAAATTACCCTATAGTCTCTCAAATCTACTCATAGTGTTTGAGTAAAATGAATGCAAGTGTATGCAACAATCAAAATGCACACAAATGTAAGACACGCAAAAATAAGCAAGGATCACCTAAGTATGTCTAGGAACCTGCTCTGATATCAATTGAAACAAATATATTATAGTGTGCGTGTCTAAATACAACCTAGAGGGGGGTGAATGGGTTATTAATCCGTTATTACCAAATTTTTCGGATTAGTCAATATTACAAATTTAACCCCAATTCACCAAACAACAAAATCAAGTATAAGATGCAGAATTTAAAGAACACTTGTGATAACGTTTACAACCTAATCCTGGTCAATAACCCTCTACCACTACCCGCAAGCCTGTAAAAGTGGACCTAGTCAAATTGCTTATGTGAACACGTAATCCCGGTAATCACACAAGGTTTACTTCTCAATAAAGAGATTAACACCCTAAGTGAATATGCAAAGATATCCAAATATGCAAATAAAGTTAGGGTACACTAAATGCTTATCTTAGGAATATAAGATGACAATTAAATCATTCCCCTAGATATCAAATGTTAAATGACATTTCATAAAACTTAGCTATATAGAGGATAACCAATCCTAGATACAATAGCTATCAAAAAAACAATCTCAATCATTTTAATGAGATCAATTTAGCTAGATGGCATATAAGCATGAAAACCTAGCTATCATAAATAACCCAATCAACAAATAATCTCAATCTTATATATAGAAATTAATCTAATGACATACAAGTAATGAATGAGATAAATTGCTAAGTAAGAACACTAATTATGTAAGACAATAGTGAACAACTTACCATACCATGTGTGTTGAAGAAGACCCATGCATTAGCATATGCTAGATAAACCTAGATGATGCTTAGATGATGATTTATGCATGTGGAAATGGGTTTAGAGAAATAAAGATGTAATCTTTAAGCTCCTTCTCTCAAGTCTCTCTCAATATCTCTTTAGGGTTCTCGATGTCCTAAACTCTTTCTTTAGAATCAGAGATAATGATATATTTATAGAGACCAAAAACGAGGCATGTGAAAAGTCAAGTTTACCCCTGAAAAATACACGATCGGTGGTTTCAATTGGTGGTCGGGACCGCTGATTTGAACCCCGCTAATTGAAACCATCGAATTAAAACTCGAGAACGCTGGTTTCAAATGGTGCTTTCATTCAGTGGTTCCATGGCCACCGATCACAACCGCTGATTTGGACCCAAGACAATTAAACCAATCAGGTCTCAAGCGACGGTTTCAATTGGCAGTTTGGCCCCCGATCATAACTGCCATTTCACCAAAAGTAGTGAAACATAAGGAGAAGACAAGAGCTTCTCCAACAACGATCATCGCGTAAAACCATGCAAACCAACTTGCACACACGGGCGTTTTCGAATATATTTCGGGAAACGAATTACACCACACTTAAGACTAACATATATGAAGTGCAAGTGTGGGAAGTGAATGCATCCTAATGTCTAAACATGTCATGGCATTTCAATGAACAAGATGCAATCACTTAAACATACATGAAGAGACTTCATGGCTTTGCATCCTAATGCCTAAACATGTTATGGCATTTCAATGAACTAGATGCAATCAAATAAACATGCATGAAGAGATATTCAATGAATGATGAATTCACACATATAAAAACACACAATATACAAGTATTAGAGATATGCATGTGTTGTGAGTTTGTGCAACTAGATCTCTTCCAAGCAAGTAAGCACTAGAATATACATTTGGTGTTTCTTCTCTTGAGGTCTTGAGAGAGCCTTGGTTGTGCAAATCACCAACCATCAGAAGCCTAAGCTACTCTTACATCAATCCCCAATATGTGGTTTGTCCACGAAATAAGTCAATCAAAATATGAGGCCTTACGGCCATCATATATTCCTAGATAAACATTTAGTGTAACCTAACATTATTTGCATATTAAAATATTGTTACATATTCACATAAGTTACTATGTCTTCTTTGAGAATCAAGTCTTATGACTATGGTGGTGTCGTGCACAAGCATTGGTATAGAATCACTATAAAGGCCCATAGAGTAGTAGTGGTGGTTAGTGACTGAGAGTGATGTAACTAGAGGTCAACCTAGGTTGTAAACATTATTACATATAGTGTATTTGAGGACCGTGTGTGGCTAGAAGGATAGCTCGTGAGTTTTGCTCAGTTGGTGGCTTTCTCACATAAATCAATCAACGCGTTATTTATTGTTTTCTGCACTTTAATTACGTTGATTGTATTTGATTGTATTGGGAAACGTTGGTAACTAATTAGATTAACAAACCATTCACCCCCTTAGGTTGTTTAAACACACCGTATTTATTTTTAGTGATGGGAAGATCAATTTTGGCTTGTGGCAAGAACTAGTCAAGGATATCCTGATCTAATCCTTGACTTGTTGACTAACCGCTGACCATTGTTAGTCACTAACTTGTTAAGGGCAATTTGGCCATTTTACATTTTTAAATTAATGAAAAAAAATTGTCCAATCAAACCTCACCACATCAACCCTAGAAATGTTTATAATTAAATATAATATTAATTAAAATTAAAATAAGCACTGAAAAAATATTCTTTTTTATATAATAAAAAATTATATTGAAAAGAGATTTGGAAAATTTCTAGATCTCATAAAACTCCTTCTCAAAAGGAGCTGAACTCCATTGTAGCCAATTGGGATAACGGGTACCAAAAAAACAAATACATTTAAAAAATTGATCTTTCACAAAAAACTTATGGACTAAATTGATAATACCCCTATATTTAAAATAGATAAGGGTAAAAAATGGTAAATGGGCAAAAACTTAAATTTAAAAATAATTAACAAATTAAAAATATATATAATCATTTATTATAGGGATATTATATACATTATTATTATTAAGAATATAATTTAGCAAATTAAAAAAAAAAAAAAAAACTACAAATTTGAAAACAAAAATTAGAACTGAAACATGATATGGGCTATTTCAAAAAAAAAAAAAAAATGATATGGGCAAGAACATAATTTGGAATTCATCATCATTGGATCGTATTCCTCTCTCTCTCGCGATTTGTAAATCCCTCTCTCTCTCTAAACTCTCTCTCGTGAATCTCTCTATCTTTCTAAACCCTTGCATATGATTTGGTTGCTGTGGAGTGGTTTCTGGGGTAAATCGATATGGTTTCCGGGGTATTAAGCGGCAATATCCTCTTTTGAGAAGAGATCAGTGCTGGTGGTTGATGATGGGGGTGATTTTTGGTGTGGGTTGATTCGGTTGTAGGTGCGGTTTGATTCAGCTACTCATTGATCCTCGTTTGGTATGGGTTCAATTCGATCGATGGTTGTTATCAATTTGTGTGGGTTTGATTCGGCCGTTGTTGGTTTGTGTCGATTTGATAATGGGGGTGTTTGGTAGGTGTAGTTGATGGTGGGCTTGGTAATTGATGTTGAATGTGGTTGGTGTGGGTTTGTGATGATGAATATTTCTGGAAAATTGAAGAGGTTGTGGCTGGTTTTTGATGATGGTTGGAGAATGATATGATTTCTGAAAAACTAAAGAACTGATGATGGTGGTGTGTTTTTGGGTGGATGGTTTTTGGTGATTGTTGTTGAATATAGATTGTTGATGATGGTGGTGTAGAATTTCTTTGGGATAATTATCTTGGTGGCTATCAATTTGGGTGTACACTATCAAAATGATCATTAGATGGGGAATTGGTTTTAAAATGACAATTTTTGGCGAACACTGTGACACTAATAGCCATTCTATCATATTTCGTTAACTTTTCATTAAATGAGTAACATTTTGGTAAATAAGAGGATGACATTCCATCACAAGATTTATTTTACATTTTTTTTTTATTTCAACTATTGGCATTTTTTTTCAAAATTTGAAAACCTAGCTCTAGAATCACATGAATGGTAACCATAAGCATTTATCGCTTAATTATTTGACAAAAAATATCCATTTATCTTGTTCAAAAATCTTTACCCAGCAACATCAAATTTCAATTTTTTATTTTTATTTTTTAACCCAAAACCAATCCATTTATAAGGTTAAACCAAACCAAACCAAACAAATAAAAATCGGTTTTGTTCGGTTTAGTTTAACAGTTTAAGAAAATAAATAATATCAAAATTTCAATATAAGTAGTTAACCCCATTGTCAATTATTCCAAATTAGGGTTTTTTTTTTTTTTTTTTTTTTTTGATCAGATCCAATGGATTTGCCATGATCCAAGATCCAATCGGATCGGATTGGATCGAAGAAATTGCAATCTGATCTGATCCAATTGTATAGCGGGATCCGATCCGATCCGATCCGATCCAATCTGATATGATCTAATGGATCGAATTAATATAAAATCATTCATAATATATAAAAGTTATAATTTGAAATAAATAAAATCAAATAAATTATTCAAGCATTACTAATTAACTCCAAAAAAAAAAATTAACATTAACAAAATAAATGACATAACTTGTAAACTTTATATAATTCAAAAAGTTTATAAACATCATACATCAGCTCCAAATGTAAACTTAATAAGCCGTGATGTTGATGAAGAAATAGAAGAAAAAAAGATGATGGATTGTTGGCTGTAGAGAAATTGAGAAAGAAAACTCAAAATAGTAACATTAAAAATTGTATTTTGGTTGGGCCTTTACATTAGAAGGTAGCGGATAAAATGAATTACCCAATATAAAAATAAGGCCTAATATTTTAGGCAGATTAGCGGATTCGGTAGATTTCCAAACAGAAATCCAAGATCCGATCCAATCCAATGGATTTTAGAATTTAGGATCCAATCTGATCCAATCTGATCCAATCACCTATCTGGATCTGATCCAATCCAATGGATCGTAATAGATTTGATTGGATCTTGCACACCCATATTCTAAATTATTATACTAAATTTAACTCAAGTGTAAACAGAAATCGTTAAAAAAAATAAAAATAAAAATAAATAAAAAATAAAAACTCATGTGTAGAAACCCTACAACTTATAAAATAAAACTTAGTCATTCAAGCTTCCAAATTAATAATTTCCACTACCATCCAAGCACTTTCAAGTTTTGAAGTTTACTTCTTGTTGCATTGACATCGATCCAAGTAAACTTTAGTTTATATTTTTTTATCAGATAATTTAACTAATTAGTTGATTATATATATATATACATATATAATTAATTAAATCTTGTGGTGGAATGTCATCTTTTTATTTACCAAAATACCATTAATTTGATAGAAAGTTAACGGAATGGGATGAAATGGCTATTAGTGTAACAATGTTTGTTAAAAATGAGAATTTTGAAACCATCTAATGGACATTTTAATAGTGTACACCTAAATTGATGGCCACCTAGATAATTATCCCAATTTCTTTTGATTTTTAGGAAAGTAAAAAAACAAATTTCCTTTTCAATTTCTAGGTTTGATTTTCTAGGTTGTTTGAATGTGATGAAACTGATTTTCTAGGCTTGTTGAATTTGAAGGGTTTTGTTTTATGTTTTTTGTTTTTACCATTTTGATTTTTTTTTTGTTTTTTGTTTTTTGTTTTTTTTCTTGTATGTTTATTTTTTAAATTAAATAAAAAATAAGGAGATAGTATCCCTTAATTAATTTCATATAATATTATCTGATATTTTCCAAATAAAAGTGAAAGTACAAAATTAACATTACCCTTTTTTAAGTTGCGACTCGTCATATAGCAATAATGTCAAGAGACTTATTTTCTATGTAACATAAAAATAGATTTAATAGACAATCAACTTAAAATTCGGTCTCCAATATTTCTGTCTAAAAGACACTGTTTTTAATGACGTGTCTATTTCTTTTTTCCCTATTTTATTTTATATTTTATTTTTTATTTTTTTACCAAAAATAGATGAAAAATTAATATTATTTTTTAAAATACTTAATCAGTCAATCGAAAAAAATATAGATATTCAACAAACCGTCTGAAAGTAGACAGTCATGTTGATAATGTCTAATAATTTTTTTGCCACATCAGCTTGAGGTTGAATATGTATTTATCAACAGAATGTCTATTAATCTTATATAACATCTTTTTTCTTTCACAAGCCACCCTTAGATGCTGTAAATATATAATAAGGCAAAATTTGTGTAATGAGGCAACACCCCCTTTTTTTTGGGTTGAAGATTCCATGCCAACACTTGACCAAACAATTTGTATTTCTAATAGAATCAAAAATACTAACTCATGTTTGTCTGCAGAACGATCATAAATATTGAAATTGTTTACACAATCTTCCATGTCAGCAATTAAGCAATACATATGCTATATATATAACACCTATTGTACTAAAAAGTAAAAGCTTGTACTGTATATATATTTTCAAGTTAAATACAATAAGAAACAGAGGTGAGTAATTTTATGGAAGCACAGCGTAACTAGCATCTCAGTTTGGTTGTTGAGGTAAGCTAGGGGACTCACTGCACAGAGAAGGGAAAGGCTCCGATATAGTATCCCAAGAAAGAGTCTCATCTCGTTTATGTCTTCGATCTAAGAAGGCTGGTCTGGTTGGTATTTCAACCATTTCCACTCTGCAAGTTAACATGGCAACGACTTCTGACATCCGAGGCCTTCGATTCGCATGAGGTTGAAGGCATAAGAAGGCCACATTGATTGTTTGCATAACCTTCTCATTCTCAAACCCATTTTCTCGCATTCTTGGATCCACTAGATCAATTACTTTCGACCTCTCATGCAACCTCCATGCCTAGCAATGCAAACATGTACACAGATATATGTCAATAGTGAGTGAGTATATTGGCTGGCAATGGCATGTCTCAAAAATTATTTATTATTATTTAAAAAAAAAAAAGCTTACATATTCAGGAAGATATTGCATTTCAGATGGTAATGTAAGATCTGTGTTTTTTCTGCAGCTAATTATTTCTAGAAGCAGAACTCCAAAACTATAGATGTCAGCCTTTTCAGACAATTCTCCTCTAATAGCATATTCAGGTGCTGTGTATCCTCTGTATAATTAACAACATTGTAAGATTTTTTTTTTTAATAAAAAAATGTTCATATTGAAACATGGAATTGAAGTGAATGACTTACAATGTTCCAGCAAATGTAGTGCTGAGATAGGCTTGATCTTCAGGGAAGAACCGTGCCAGCCCGAAATCTCCAATCCTCGGTTGGAATTTTTCATCAAGAAGAATGTTGCTCGCTTTGATATCTCTATGTACAATCCTTACATGTGAATCTTCATGTAAATATTGCAGTCCTCTAGCGATGCCAATTATTATCTGCAACCGAGTGTTCCAATTTAGGAACTGTTCAGTTTTTCCTGCATCATTAGACAATAAAAGATATTTCAAAACTACTACAAACAACATGGTTCGTGATCAATTCATGGAATTGAGATTCAAACTTAATTAAATAAATTCTTTTTCCTAATGATTCAAGTTAAACAAAAAATTGTTTTTAATGTTGTACATATATGGTTGCATTAAAATTCAATAAATGAAATGAGAGATGAGATCGACCGTATATGATGAAATCCAAGCTCCTATTCTTCATGAATTCATACACAAGTAATCGTTGAGACCCATCTGCGCAACATCCGAGGAGACGAACGAGGTTCTTGTGCTGGATGATTGTGATCATCTTCACCTCAGAAAGAAACTCTGATTCTCCTTGTTGTGATTTGTCAAGAGATAATTTTTTTACAGCAACCAACCTCCCATCTCCTAACTTTCCCTATTGACAAGCAAACAGACAGACAGAGAAACAAGTTTAATCAATAACTTAATTACCTTACTTAAATTCAGCATATATTATCAGTACTACCTGGTAAACAGGCCCAAATCCACCTCTTCCAAGAAGGTTACCATGATGAAAATCTTTGGTTGCCTTCTTTAACGTCTGGAAGTCAAAATAGATAATTGTTCTGAGATTGCAACTGAAGAAATCCTTGGAGGCTGCACCAACTTACAACCTTAATTAGGATACTAACTAACTAAAGTCTCATCGTAAGAATAATTCTCCAGGACCAATCTAAAATTTTTCGTGCGGTCTTAAGGATATAGGTAATAATCTAATTGATGTTTAAGTCATCATAACATGTGATAATCCGACCGCACGAAAAATTTCAGGTTTGGTCCCAGGGGTGTAGCTGGAAATACCCCTCTTCTTAATATTGCTCACGATCGAATTCTTACCTTCCCCTTTATTTTTCCGTAGCACTAACTTCATCATTATCTCCCTTGGTTTGACAAATTTCCAAAAAACGAATAAGATAATTAGCAATATTAGAAGCACAACTGACGCTCCAAGGAAGAAAAACAAGCCCGGCATTTTTGGTTTAGTGGGTGCTGGAGAGATCACTGCAAGAATTGAATTTGGAAATTAAACTGGTCAATCAATGATGGTATAATAATTTCTATCAAATCAGTCGGCTTTACGAAAATGTGTACCTTCTAATAAGCAGCGAGGCATTCTGAGACAGAGGAACAGACAAAGTTATTGTAGATGATACAACATGAGAGAGGTTAACATTTTCTGTGTTTTTCATTTTATTTTTGATGGGGAAGCCAGAAGGTTGAAAAAGAGAGAAGATATAATTGGAACATAGAAATAATCGAGGAGGGAAGGGAATTTCGGTGAAAACGAGTTTCGTTAGGAGACAAAGACAAACATCCAAATGTCTTCATTTGTATACGGCAACACCAGCTTTCAGTATTTGAATGAAACAGTTAATGTGCAGGGAGACGCGTTTTTGGATTTTGAATCATTCTTGCTTTTTTAATTAATCAATTTCTTCTTGTTTTCTAAGTAAACAAGTCCTCTGCTTTTCTTTACAGGGATAAAAACGTATGGCCTGTCCGGTGGCATTTTTTAGGCCCATTTTTGTTTTTATTTTCCAATAATGATTTTGAAAATGCGTTCGTTACTGTTTTCCATTTTGTCACTCTTCTTCTTCCTCTCATTCTCCCTTCTTCATTGTCACTCTTCTTCTTCTTCTTCGAATCTCCGGTCTCCATCACTGATCTTCTTCTTCCTCTACTTCTCTCTTCTTCTTCTTTTCCAATCGTCGGAATCTTCTTCCTATGCTTCTCTATTTTTCTACTTCTTTTCCGATCATCAGAACCTTCATCTTCTTCTCCTTCGAACCTATTTCCGCGGCAAGCAAGAGCCAAAACCACCATAGATTGAACCTCAAAGGCCGATCTATAAAACCCAGGTAGTGTCGTTGCGAACTAACACCGGAATTAGCCGCCCGCGCCAAGATCAACTTCTTCTTCCCCGACTACTCTTTCTTCTTCCTTCCGTTGATCCAGCCACCGCCGGCCCTTTCCACAACCAGCCCTAGCCGTCGCACATCCCGACGACCTCGTCGGCACTATAGACTTGGCCGAGCTGTAGCTGCGTCGACAGAGGTTTGGCTTTTGCTAGACTTGGTTCTGGATGTTGCAAATATCTTACCAAAAAAAAAAAAAAAAAATCAACTCATTATAATTTTTGATATATTTCGTATAACCTATCAGACGTGTTTTTTACATTTTCATATTTGAAATGCAATTTCTAGGATATGCTACTAGATGCATTTTTGGATTTTAAAACTGAAACCAAAAACACTGTTTTCATTTTCATTTTTATTTTCGAAAAACAAAGACAAAAACAACTTTGAAAAATGGTACCGGATAGGCCCGTATAGACTATAAAAACATTTTCATGCTAAATGGATATTCTTATCGACTCGGTGGTGGTACTTGCAACTTAGTTTATCATTTGTTTTGTTTTTTTTTTTTAGTTTTTATTATTAATTTTTAAATTTCTTTTCTAAGTGATTTTTTTTAAAGGATTTTCTAAGTGATCTTCGAAAGTACTGTATATAGATAAAAGAAGAAGCTGAGTGAGCTTTTATATGAAGTATCACGAAACTCCCTTACCACCCGTAAGTTATCACTCAAACTCTTGCGTTGACTGAATGTGATTTTTAGAAGAGGATTTTACAAAAGGTGTTCTACTGCCATCCAAACAAGTAGGGACAGAGCCAGGATTATGTTTCAGGGGGAGCATCGTGAAATGATGGGTTAGATCGACATATATCTTAGAAGTTGTGTTAAACAAAACATTAAATAAAAAATATTGTTGTTTATATTTTAAAACATTAAAATTTATTAATTATTTAAAATGAATAACAATTTTTTATTGAGATAAATTATCTTAATTTGTGCTTTTTTTGGAAGAGGCGGAGGACTCGAACCCATGACCTCATAGCGTAAGTGTGAGGGATATACCACCAAACCAACTTCATCTTGTCTATTTAAAATGATCCTTGAATATGATAAAAATATAATAAAAATAAGAAAAATGCTAGATATTTCAACTCATATCTCATCTTGTTACTTACACAATTTAATTCATATAAATATGATGAGTGAAATAAATCATAATTAATATGTACATATCCATTTGCCAATCGACACACAACTAGTTAGGGATATCTAGTGTTACTCTAAAAATAATATAGACTAAAATTTTTAGCTATTAATTCAAGATTCAATAATATTGTTTAAGAGTTAGAACATAAATTGAAATTTAAACTGTACCTATAATATTTTTCTAATATCCGAAAACTATTCTAATAGCTAGTATATTTAGGATCAAATATATTCTCTACATGATTAAGAGAAAATTATTAACATTGTAATTTATAAAAAGATTATAAAATTTAAATAAGAAATAAGGGTAAAAACATAAAAATTCTAAAACTTAGGAGAAAATTTTTATAAAATTGAAAAAGTTTAGGGGGGCAGTGGCCCCCCCTCGTCATTGTAAAAAAATGGTAAATGATTTCCCATAAAAAAATACGCTTTTTCAACGGAAAAAAAATCATCTATTAAAAAGAGATTATTTCACTAAAATCTTTACTTTTTTCATGAAATGTCACATTTTTAAACGTTTTTATCATATTAGTAACTTTAGTCCTTCATTTTTTTTTTTTTAAATACATCACTTTAATCCATTTGACTAAATTACTAAGGGTCAATTAATTATGATAGAACTTGTTTTTTTTTGTTTTTTTTGTTTTTTTTTTGTTTTTTTTTTGATAAGGGAAAACCATTACACACACAGACTGAAATAAGGGCTGGGATTCAGCCAGAAAAACTCTTTCATAGAGGAGAAGGCAGAAAGTGCCAGTTTGTATGCCAAGGAATTTCCGGATTTGGAATCGCACGACATTTACAGCAACCAGCAACTAACAAGAGAGCCTTGATATCATTAATAATGAGTTTTGATTCTTTAAAAGAAAGGGACTGATCGACAAGGATAGACTCCATCCAAGAGGAGGCAATTTCAATAGAATCAATCTTGAGACTGTAGAAGTTTGCTAGAGAGACGCCTTCACGAATCGCCAAACACCCACCCATAGCAGCACTAGACCTACCCCTCAGAGTGAAAGCCCGAGCAATTAAAGCTTGACCTTTATCATCTTGGATAGTAGCGCCTATACCAATAGAGTTCGCATTCTTCTGGAAGGCCACGGCCGTATTAAGTTTTAGCTGCCCCGGAGGAGGCGCAATCCAATCAGAGAAATTCCAAGATGGGAGGGGAAAAAACCGAGCAGGGATTGCACTCCTCGAGTCCTGAAATTCGAGCAAAAAGGCAAGGGCACTAGTGTTAAAGTATAATTTACCCTCAAACTTATTCAATATTATACCTTAATGTTTACATGTATTGTCCAAAAGTATCCTTATAAAAAAAAAAATAACATAATAAAAACCTTCACTACAAAACGAAATTTTACCACGTCTAACAAACTAGATAGCATATAAATATCCTGCAAAACCAAACCAAGCTCTAACAAGGGTAACAAGTTAGACTTGATAATTTTTTTTTTTTTTTTTTTTTTGAAAAGCAACTTTATAATGAATTCCAAAAGCCAAGCAGCAGCAAAAAGCACATGCGAACAACAATAAAAAGCCGCGACAAGAGCAATCACAGCACACACTTGTCACTGGATTTTGTCAAGGCTGCACAAAATAGAGAAACCAACAAAGCACAAAAGAAAAGCACAACACAACCAGCAAAACAAAAAAAAAAACCCCACAAAACCCCATGTCAAGACAGCCTCCTGACCAGCGCATCTCCCATACCCCCAGCACCTTTTTTAGCCAAACTATCTACAAGAGTGTTAGAGTCTCTTGAGTTGAATTCGACGAAAATTTGACCACCCTTCCCTAACAAGCTTCTAATCTCCAAGATCAGCTGCAGAACCTTCCAATCTCCCACACCATTATTGTTAAGCCAAGCCATAACTTGCTTACAATCACTCACAACAACAATTCTATACTTCTCCAACTCTGGTCTCGACAAGCAGATAGAAACAACTCTAGCTATAGTAAGGAGCTTAGTCGAGAAGATGTCTTGAATCCCAACAAACTCTGAAAACTCATATAGAACATCGCCTTTACTGTCACGAAGAACACCCTCAACACCAGCTTGACTCAGCGATCCCCTGACGGAACCATCAACGTTGAACTTCAGAGATTCAGGCACCAGTGGGATTCGCTGTTTAGGATTCGGGAGCTTCACTTTCACAGAATCCGAGCATCTTTTAGCTATATTCAGAATAATGAGAGTTATAGGATCCTTTGAACCCTTTCTAATATATTTAAACCACCAAGCTACCCGAAGCTTCACCATGTCAATGGCCTGCTCAAATAGGATCAAAACATCCTTAAACACCTTCTCATTCCTTACTTCCCAAATAGTCCAAGTGGTGGCAAAAAAAAGAGCGCTCTAGGCTCTTTCAACACTTTTATTTGGACAAAAACTAAACCCAATTCACTCACTAGACAATAAAGAATCTGAGGCATAGCTGCAGACAACAAAAAAAATGACTCAAGACAAATAAGAATAAGGTCGGAGTTTCTTGTCAGCTCCAAACCCTTTAAAACAACCAAAGATTCTGCGATTTTAATAGAAAAAGAAGTAGAGAACCGTTTCAGACGTGTAGCCATGACACACCCCATGTTATCTCGAATTACTATTATAACACCACCATACTTGTAGTGGAGGCAATGGAAGCATCTGCATTTATTGTGTAAACATCCTGACTTAGAGGCCACCAACGACACACTCAAGCACCCATACTAGTATTTACCAGGGGCAGACCGCCGTGGGGGCCAATGGTGCCATGGTCCCCTTGACCACTAAAAAAAAATATAGTTAAAAAATCATAAAATATAATTTAACAAAAATGTGTATTTTACATTTTAGTGCTATAATTTTTTAAAAAAAGTTCATTTGGCTCCCTTACTCTAGACTTCCAGTTCCGCTTTGGCAGCTACAATGCTAATGTGAGTGGTATGAAAATCTTGTAAGAACATTTGAGCCAAACCCACAACTTCCTCTACATTCATCAATAGGAAATAGTACACAAATTTGTTTCGATGAAACCACACTCTCCGTAACACAATCACCAAAAGTTTAATTTCTTGAACTGAAATATGTTATTGATAGTATGAGAAACCAAACAAAAAAAAATCAATGGAATCAGCAAGGGGACATTCAAGAAAATCAGGAATAAGAATTGTATCTCTTTCAAACAATCACAAATCCATAATGTGCGTAGGCTAGTCTCTTTTTCTTAAGAACATAAAAGACTAATATCATGCATAGGAATACTGCAACAAGCCAAACTGGATCGTGTCAGCAACCAATCGTGGCAAGCCCTCCAAAGAAATAGCTTGACCTTAGGAGGTACATGTAAACTCCATAAAAAATTCCACTGGGCAGAAATCTTATTTGATTCAAACTGTATAGAGAATCTCGCATTAACAAGCCCACATGATAACAAATCTTTATAGAATATATGGTAAGTTTGTCATGATGCTGTTAAGGCCATTTTGTACATAATTTTTACCCCCATTTTCGAGTCTTTTCACTTGGTTTCTTGATTAAAATCAGTGTTTTGATGTGTTGAATAAGCTTGTGTAGATAAAAAGTCTTAGAATTGACGTTTGAGTGAAATCAGAGACGTTCAAAGATAAAGATACGAAAAAGTTCAAAGTGAAGAGAAGAGTGTCCAATAGTCCATGCCACTTGCCCATGCCATTTGCAAGTCACCTCCACAACTAGCATGGATCTCTCCTAGTAGAACATCCAACTTGCATAGAGCATAACTCGTCCTTAGATCAAACTGGGTTGCGAGCCACATATATTCTGAAAGCCTCAGATGTGTAGTTTCCGAAAAACTTTACGGTTTGGGATTATGAGATTTCTAGAGGAAGTTATCCCATTTCAGTAACTAGTGTGCGAAGTTGAAAAAGGCAAACCAGAGACCTAGGCAACTTGCTCACAACTTGCGCATCTAGCAACACCAACTCGCTCAAACCTCTACCAAATGACTAGATTTTACCATAAAATCATCCCATATATAAATACCTTCAATTGTTACACCCAAAATAACCAAGCCTCATCCGAAAACACTAAAGACCACCAGCCTAAGAACATCCAAGAACACATTTTTTACACTCTCACCTTCCATCCAAACATAAACCCACCATTTCCCACCGTAGATTCTCAACCATCCATCACTGTTTTGCAAAGGAGATTGAAGAGGAAATTTAAGAGGAGGAGAATCCAAGCAAGGAAATAGGAGGCTCCCATCATTTAGTTTTCTCTATCTCTCTACTCATTACTTTCTTGTTTTAGTCATGCTTAGAGCTATTTTTCAAAATTGCAATTTTATCTCTTTAAGCATGAACTAAACCATTTAAGCTAGGACTAAGATGGACCCTTTCCATGACTATTGAATAAAGACTTCATTTTAATTGAGTTGTGCTTGTTGAATGTTGAGTGGGATTTTATGTATTTAATGCTTTTAGGTGATTTGCTACCATTTAGATGATTTTTGGTTGTTTTGTTAAGGACTAAAAGGTAATGCATGTAGCATGCTTGATAAAAAGCCCAGTCATGTTTAGTAAGGTAGAAATACGCAAAGTTTATATGTATTATCTAATTTGTGTGCCAACATTCTTAATGAATTCATATGCATTTCTTGTAGTCATCAAAAAATAGATTATAGGTGTGTGTGAATATTATCTTTGTTGCTCAAAAGAGAATAAAGATTAAAATAGGGTTAGCACAGTCCTTGACATTCTCTTGCATGACTTAGTGAATTGGTTGTCTTAATTGTTCAATAGGATTTGTTTGGTGAAATCGAAACCCTAGCTATCCCAACTTATATCTTGAATCAATCTTGCTTTGCTTGACTTTAATTCTAGTGCATTAATTAATAGTTGCCTTTAGTTAGTTTAAATTGTAGTTGTTTGATAATCATATCACATCACCTTTTAATTGCTTATCAAAATAGTAGTGTACCTAACATGTTTCAGTATATAGCATCCCAATCCCTGTTGGAATGATAATTTTACTTTCATTATATTGCATGTGTTGGCCTCGTACAATTGCGAGTAGCTTTAGCACGTGTCAATTTATGGCGATGCTATCGGGAATTGTGCGCTTCGTTAATATCGATACTAATTATGTTTATTACTACTTTGGATTTTTATTTGTGTTTTTGTTTAATTTCTTTTAGGTAGATTGTTCTTTGTATGCACCAATGTACAATGCGTAACAATTTGTGGTTTCTAGACTTCGATCTGGAAATAGAGAAGTTGGCTAGTTAGAAAAGAAAAAAAGCAAGAAATCAAGCCGAAGCAAGCAATAAAGCTCAAATGGATCCTAATTTGAGACTGATAGAAACAAGATCAGACAACGATAATGGTATAGCATTGTTTGACTTTGCAATGCCAATGATCGATTAGAGCACATCTTCTATAAGAAGACCAACGGTAGCCGCCAACAATTTCCAAATTAAGTGAACTATAATCCTGATGATTGTGACAATGGTACAGTTTGGTTGTCTAGACAATGAGGATTTGAACATCTACTTGAAGAATTTTTGGGAGATTTGTGATACATTCAAACAAAATGAGGTGTCGGATAATGCTAACTAGCTAAGGCTATCTCCTTTCTCTCTACGAGTTAAAGCCAAAGCTTGGTTGAACTCATTATCTCTAGGCTTAATCACGACATGAGAGGAGCTTGATCGAACCAAAATTTGTATGATTTTGGCCCTCATATCCTTTTCCTTTTGTTCGATTCTTGGGCATTATCCAGTGATTTAATGGTGTAAGTTAAGTGTTTTCAGGAATTTATAGAGTTCAGGGGCATTGGAGTAATTTTGGTGAAAAAGGGGTAAAAGTGTAATTATTAGAGGAAGGATTGAAGTTATCACAAATTTAGAAGATTGCAGTGATGCTTCTCGTAATTTCCCAAGAGAGGCAGGCAAGCGCGCCACGTCAGCATCCATTGATGCGGTGCGTTTTGAGTGTAGAATTGGGTCTCTTAAATAAACCCCAGCACAAATCTAAATGCAGCCCAGTCAATAGGCCCATGCAAACAAGCCCAACCCTTGAGTTTATTGAAATAGTGCATTTCAATGAAAGAGGAGTAGCCTAGTTGGGCCAGACGCGCAAGGCCCTAAACGTTGACCCATTAGCGCCCAATTGCACCCTAATCTCCTTCTAATTGCACCCCATTTTAGTCAAACCTCCAGCAGCCCACTACACCCCATCTCCTTGCTAAGGACACCTCTTTCCTATTCATCATCTTTTTCATGCGTGAGCAGACATGGCAGCCAAGCCCTAGCATGCACCGTCGGCTAGAAAACGCCCTTCCTAGACGTACCGGCGGCCAAATCCGGTGCCAAACGGACGGCCAACCGACCGGCTGCTCGGTCGCAACCTTCACGACATCCCAATCGGCTAGATTTTGGCCACCCATATCATGCCCAAAATTGCCCTTTGTCGCCCCCAAGCCCAAATTGCGACGAAACTGCGTAAATCGAGGTCACAGTTTGGATTCTAAGGTCGCCATGACGACAGGGAGTTGTTTTGGCTCCAGATTCGTCACCATTTAGGGTCGCCACATTGTCGCTAATTGAGCAAATTGCGACCTCTGCTCTGTACATTTCTGATTGGGTGTGCAAATTACAAAATGCACCCCTCTGTTGGACTAAATGGTAATTTGCAATGGTCAGAGGTGTTTTGGTAATTTGCCACCCGAGACCTAATTTGAAAATCCTATAAATTCATCACATTTTTCCACTTTTAGACAACTCTTGACAACCAAGAAACCTCCTTTCTCCACCATTCATTTTCTCTACATTTTCTCTTCTACCTAAACTTAACATCTAGATTTTCTTCCCCTAATCATTCCTTTCTTCCCATCTTCTCCACAAATCTCCTTAGTCACTTCCCATTTGACTCCACCTATCTAGACACATCCTTATCATCCACTCTTTACACAAGGAGCAATCAAAGGCAAGGAAAGGATCAAGCTTACAAAAGGAGACCCATGGGTGATTTCATAATCTTTTACTTGCCTTCCCTTTGTTTGTAATATGTGTAATTAAATCCCCTTTCTAGGGTTTTGATGTAAGAATATTTGGATTGGGATTTGCTTAAGCTTTAATATATTTTAATTTCTATTTGTGTTCTATTCATTTTATAATTAGATTCTATGCATTATATAATTGACATGTATACCCACTAGTTGATTATAATCTTGCTTAGGATAATTTGTTATATAATCTTGATTGGATTGACAACCTTGATGGATTGAGAACATAGTGATTAGGATAGATTGTCGGAGGGTATATCAACCGCGATAATCTAAACCGTTAATTGTAACGAACCGATCCTGTCGTGACCCCCTTTCCTTAATCGGTTAGGCATTGCGGTGAGAAGTTGTTTAGGGTTCATAATAATGGCCTAAACACATTTTAGAAATCAATTGGTTAACATTTATGAGATTTGTTCACTAAAGTAGCTTGATAAGCACTTCCCGTAATTCATTTGTGATCCCATTAATTCCCTAGCTATTCTCTTAATTGTTTATTCTATTATCTTATCTAGATTGTTTAAGTATTCTTTTATTAGTTTATTAGGTTTATTTTTCATGTATGTTTGATGGCTTGACAACCCATTCACTCATCCATATTTTTATGATTTATTTTATTGCATATAGATTAGTTAATTTATTCAACTAATCACTCTAATTCCCTGTGGAACGAATCATACTTGCCACTTTACTAATTTAATATCTAAGTGGATTTTTAAGTGGTGAAATTGGTTTTCAAAAAGAACACATATCATTTTGTTAAGCACACAAACGACCTCATCGGAGCTGTCTCAAGCTTTTCTCAACAAGTATTTTTTACTAGGG
The DNA here is from genome assembly GCA_954870605.1 of Acer campestre. Lineage (NCBI taxonomy): Eukaryota > Viridiplantae > Streptophyta > Magnoliopsida > Sapindales > Sapindaceae > Acer > Acer campestre. Next base: position 21,276,430 of record OX940804.1, on the reverse strand, counting down.
AAAGTGGCCTAATTGAGGAGTGAGATTACCTTTTTCACTCAGTTTGAGATGGAGACACTTTATGAAGCGTGGGAATAGTTTAAAGTGATGCTAAGGAAATGCCCCCCCACAACGGGCTACCACAGTGGATGGTCATGCAAACTTTCTACCATGGGATAAACACCTTAACCCGTAATCTGATAAATGTCGTAGCTAGTGGTGTTTTGATGAACAAGACCACCGAAGTTGCTTATGATCTTATTGAAGAAAAGGCCTCAAACAATAACTAGTGGTCTAATGATAGATAAATTCCAAGAAAGGCGGTTGGTGTTTATGGTGTAGATGAAGTTACCTCCTAGAGAGCTCACTAAGACCATCTAAGCAACTCTCATATGTCAATTTCAATCGTAATCTAAACAATCACCAAGCCAATCCATAGAACAATCCTTACTCAAACACATACAATCTTGAATGGAGGAACCATCCCAATTTCTCATGGAGAGACAACTAACAACAACAACCACCACCAAATGCAAGACCACTATTGGGTTTCCAACAAAATCAACTACATGGATTCCAAAATCAATTCATTAACCACCAACAAGAGAAGAAGCCTACTTTAGAGGAGATGTTCTCCAAATTTATGACAAAGATAAACAATCACATGGAATTATAAGACAATTCCTTGAAGAAGTTAGATGCAAAATAGATCAAGTCATTTAATACTCTCAAGGGGAAATTTAAAACTTAAAGGTGCAAATTAGGCAATTGGCAAAGGCAAGTCAAGGAAGGCAACACAGGACATTGGCAAGCAAGTTGGAGAACAACACAATTGAGCAATGCAAGGCGACATCCTTAAAGAACAGTAAACAAATTAAGCAATCAATGAGAGGTGATAAAGAAGAGAAGGATGTGCACATTGGCTTACCAATAAGAGATGACCTTTATAATTCTCAAGTTTAAGAAAAGAAAGCTAAAAAGAATGATGGTTTACCCAAAACCTTTTTCGATCTACCTCTACCTCTTCAAGTGCAGGCATATGTGCCTCCAATTCTGTATCCTCAAAGACTCAAGAATCACAATAAGGATAAGAACTTCTCCAAATTCCTTGAGGTATTCAAGAAATTGCACATCAACATCCCTTTTACCGAAGCCTTAGCTCAAATGCCCAACTATGTAAAGTTTCTCAAAGAGATCATATCCAACAAACGAAGGCTAGAAGAATATGAAACAATTGCTTTGACTGAAGAGCATAGCGTAATTATTCAGAACAAGTTACCCTCTATGTTGAAGGATCCTGGAAGCTTTACTATCACGTGCACAATTGGAAGTTCAGAATTTGTGAGAGCACTGTGTGATCTTGAGTCGAGTATAAATTTCATGCCTTATAATGTGTTCAAGAAGCTGGGATTGAGAGAAGTGAAGGTAACAAATTTGATTCTTCAATTAGCAGATCAGTCCATAAAGTAGCCATACGAAGTAATATAGGATGTTCTAGTCAAGGTGGGAAAATTAAACTACCCGATTGACTTTGTGGTGTTTGAGAAGGAATAAGATGTTGAGATCCTATTGATATTGGGGAGGCCTTTCCTAGCAACCGGTGGAGCTTTAATTGATGTGCAATAAGGGAAGCTCACATTGAGGGTTGGAAACGAAAATGAGGTTTTTAAAGCCTTCAAAGTGTTCAAAGCTACAAAGAGCCCTTAACAAGCTGACACTTGTTTGAAAGTTGATGTAGTTGATCCTTTGGTGGTTGAAGTCTTGAGAAGTGATAATCCGAAGAAGTCACATGAGTCTTGTTTGATCCATAGTGCTACCAAAAAGAAGATAAAATGGAGTCATAAAATAGACCCACATGGAGTTGCCAATAGAATTCATGAAACTCCCCCATTAAGTGACAAGAATGATAAGAGAAAGAAGAAAACTTGCATGGTTGAGCAACACAAGGAAGGTGAATGACTATTGGGTGAGGATGTTCTATGCTTCACATAAGATGAAAAAGGAAGGTGGCAATGATGTTGCGCCAATTCGTGATCCCAGATTAAGGAGAAGAGTCGAATGCGTCTAGCCGAGACGTTAAACCAAACGCTTGGTGGGAGGCAACCCACATAGGTAACTATTGTAATTTTGAGTTTTTTTAGTTTTATTTTTACTTTTTGTGGTTTTTATACTTCTTCTATTTAGTCTATTGTTTTCATTGATTAGAATTAAGTGTGTGGATTGTGTTTGGTAGATTTAGACCCTCTTGATAGGGAGTTTTGTTATGTTTGATTGTGTTAGCTTATGTTAGTTTCTGTAATATTGTACTTTTTGTCCAAATATTTCCAAATCCTTGCTTGCTTTGTCCAAATTTTTATACTTGTGCCAACATTGAGGACAATGTTAAGTTTAGATTCGGGGGTTTGGGGTAGTTGGTTTAATTTTTTTTCTTAGTATTTTTGTATTTTTTTTCTTATGTTAATTTAGTTTAGTTAGAAAAATTCTACAAAAATAGCCAAAATCTTGAACATAATTGTGTTTGTTGAAATGCATTTGTGTGCACCTTTGGAGACGTCTTTCTATGGTTTTAATCACTGAGTTTAGGCTAACGTCAGGTCGCTTAGAGTTGCATTTCATAAACAAAATTTACAAACATGAGGCCGTGATTCTTAGTGTGTAGGTGAAAGAGGCACCAACCATGAAATATCTTGATTAATAGTGGATACATCCCTTGTGAGTTATTGAGCCTTAAAAATGTGTTCATTTGAGGGGGTAAGTTTCATTTCCCCTCACAGACACTCATCTGCACTTTAAATAAGTTAGATTGACCTCATTCATCTGCATTGAGCATTAAAGAATGGTTACAAATTAAGATATCACATGCTTACCTTGATTTCTGAGTTAATTGAACCTTTAGAAATGTGTTACCGGAAAATCATCACTGGGGTGAATTTCTAAATAACGACTTTAAAGACCGAGATCGGGGTGGATTCCGGTCGGAGGGGTATCAAGTGGTTCGATACCTGTGATGCTCTTAATAAAACAACTCAAAACTTAACACAAAAAGTAAATTGAAATAATCAAGTTATTTATTGATAACATCTTTATAATATGGGTACAAAGGAGTATTTATTTTGACAATGGCGATGGTCGAATCTCAGTAGGTGGAGGAGATAGCGGTGGCGTTCTCGTGCATGTCGATAAGTAGAATTGGCTGAAGGTTCTAGGGTTTTCTAGGAGCCGATTTCTAAGCCCTTCTCTATTGAGTATAACGTCGTATATATATGTCCCGTTTCTTGCCATGCACTCCTATAACTTCAGTCTAGGGTTTCGGCAATTATGGGACTTTCCTTGGTGATAAATGAGATTGTCGCGGGATTTGATCCCTAGAATCAAGTGATTTTTTCATGGGAGGATTCTGATAGAGTTGACTCCTTATTCAAATGGAACTTTCAAATAGCGGGAAGAAATCCACCTCTTTTTTTTGACTAAACGACGACGTTTCAGTACTTTTCCTTGGAGCTTTAACCCAATCTTCTGGGCGTATAAGTCTTACCTTTGTAAATTCTTTGTCTGGTATCTTAACTACCTGGTGAGCTGATTCTAGAAGGTTTCTGAGTTTTTTAAGTACCCCGCCCCCTACTAGCTTTTTGATTTCTACAGGTTACTCGGTCGTCTGGGAATTGGGATGCCAATTGATATAGTAGCGGGATACCTGGATGATCCAGCAGCGGGATACCTGGATGACGTAGTAGAGGGATATTACATGAAAAACTTTGTATCGGGACACTAGGTGGAGCTCCGTATTGGCATACTTAGGTGGAGCTCCGTATCGGGATACTGTCAGGTATATCTGCAGTTAGGAAACTATTGGTCTTGATTATTCTGGAGAAGGTGTGTATTTGGATTGATCTAGATTTTCTTTTGAAGCAGCCGGATGGTACCCGAAAAATTATTTCTCCCTTGTATCTGGGTGGAAAATTCTTATTTGGTCCTTTGCCAATTTTGGCGGTTAACAGAAGTCCCCCCTAACTTGAACACCGATACCTTGTCGGGGTTAGAGTCAGGATTTCAATTTTGCTTGAAGGATTTTTTACCTTGTCTATCTGCTTACCTGGCTGGCTTCCATTACTAAGGAGGAAATCTTCCTTGGATATGACTATTTTTAGTGCACAGTCCACATGTTAGACGATGATTGCCCTACAGATTTCAAACGAGCCGTTTTTTGGCGCGATTAATTTGAAACCGTCTCTAGCACATCTCCGGTCATTAATTTCGGTTTCTATATGTGTTCCAGTAGCCGCCTATCTTTCTCTATAAATAGAACGATATTCTTGCCTCTTCTATACCACTTCTTAAATTTCAAAAGCAAAAACAAGAAACCTAACTTCTCACTTTCTCCCACTTTTTTTTACTAGCGACCTTTCGGGTTTTCTCTTTTCTTCTTTTTCCTACTGCAACAATGGTGTCTCCACTAAAACTTCCTTCTGCTTCACAAGAACTTCCAACTAGCCAAACTCACCCTGACCCAGCTTTATCACACCCCTACCCAGCCTCCCTAAATCATTCTGACAGTCTTGACGCCTTATTTAACATGGAAAGGGTTGATTTAGGGGAGGGTTCTCCAATTTCGAGAGGAAAGAAATGAGGTCTCGGCGAAGGTGACGTGGCCAGTGACACTACCCAAACACAGCGCCGTTGTTCTATGAGAAACCCTCGAATTGGGTCGGGTTTTAACAAAAAATCAGAAGACCTGGTCCAGATCATTGACGAAGAATATGCTGCAAATGTTGGCGGTGACAAGGAGGGTGGGGAGCCTGATTTTACCTTAGTCGGGGTACATACTGGCTCTTTTGCCTATTTCCATGATGGCAGGATTGTACCGGACTCCGTGTGTACTCTGGACACCCTTGCTAAACTGAGACAAGACTATAGGATCCTTGATTACATTACCCTGTGCCTTCCTCACCAGGGTTATGACATATACACCCTGTCTCGGGATGGCCTCCTTATCCATAAGGCCACTTTTGAATGCGGGGTTCGCCTTTCTCTTCACCCCACCCTTCATAGGGCCCTCGTTTCTTTGGAGTTAGCCCTCTGTAGAACTTACCTGGGTTTTGGAAGCACTTGACCAGGTTCTTGGTGTTCTAGAGGGAGCGGTATGAGCGGGATAAGATAGATAAGGAGCCGGGCTTCGATGAGGTTCGTTACATATTCCAGATAGCGAACCTGGTACCCCGGGGTCAGTTCTATCTGAGGGCGTTTAATGAGATGAAGTTCCTCATTCTCGGGGCAAATGTGAAGTACGCTACGCCCTGGAAAAAAGGAATGGATAGTGGTAGAGGGAGATTAGGGGTGTACGACCTTTATTAGGGGTTTCGAATATCCGGTCCCCACCCAATTCACTATGAAAGACAAGTGGGCAAAATGGGTGCTTTCACCGGAATCTCGAGATATCCTCGGGAAGATTATGAAGAGGGGCTACACAAATATGAAGTATCCTACTTTGGATGCTTTTTAAGAATATCGGTTGGAGAGATATCTGAGGATCTCTATTGCTCTCTGAGTATGTAGCTTTATTCGCCTCTATTACTTACATGTATGCATATCTTCTTCTCTCTTTTTTCTTATTATATTTTCCTCTGTTAGGTTTTTAGTTTGTGTTGGCATATATTCTATATCAAAATGTTGTTCATCTTGTATTGTTTAGTGGTCGTATTGATGATGATTCAAAGCTTTAAAGAAAGACTTGACTATAATGTATGCAAAATGGTGGTTTGATAAGGGGAATTAGCTTCATTGCTCATCAAAGGTATAATTGACCTCATTCCTCTTACAAGGCATAGGCACACACACACAAATCATTTATAAGTGTCCCTGCATAGTTGTGCATCATTTATATAACACATTCACTTGTTTTTGAATGCTCATGCATTGAACTCAAATGCTCATACATTGTAGAGTTGCATGTTCTAAGACTATGTCTAGGAAATAGCATTCATATGTGAATTTGTATTTGATTGTTTGTGTTTCTTGTGTTTTGGACTTGTACATGATCCTAATTGATTCCTTATTGAGTCCCGGTCATTTCGGTTACTCATTCATTTAGTTTCGAGTCCAAACGATGTAGCTACGCTATTATTCGTTCTCATTCGTTGAGTTGTGTTCGTCGTCGTTTTTCGAATTCTAAACCATTTGTCAAAGTTTCATAGTCTTCGTTGTGCATGAGGGAGTCATGATTCATAATATGAAAATGGATTCAAAATTAGGGTTCAGAGGCCCGAATACGGTCGAAGAACGTGTGAGGTGCGCGAGAGAAGCAACCTTGGCCGTTGGCCTTGGTTAGGCCACCCCGTGTGGAGGCTGTGTGCCACACGGCCAGACCAGCCCTCTGGTCCTGTGTGGCCCACACGCCCCACACAGCCCAGGGGTGACGTGACCTTCTGTGATTGGTCGAAATCTCTTCTTTTCTCTCCTCCTTTTAAATACCTCCTCTTCCCTCCATTTGTTTTCAAGAAGAAAAGTTTGAAATCCCGTCAGATTTTTTCTCTCCAATTTTCTCAACTTCCAAACACCATAACTTTCTCATACAAAGTCAGAATTGAGTGATTCAAGTTGGAGATTGTTCATAATTGAGTCCTCTACCTTTTCCAAGTGATCTTGCAGCTGTTTGATTGATTTTCGAAGTGATCTACTCAGAAAACCGAACCAGCTTGTGAAATCAAGGTAGTGTTCATATCTTGGTGATTTCATCTTTTTAAACCTTCAATTTGCTTGGGGTTTCTTCTTCTATATGTATGTGTATGTATGGTGAATGCTATTGAGAAAGATAGCTTCATAATCAATCTAATTGAAAAGTCTAATTAGAGACACATGTGGACTAGATTCTTGGATTCTTTGTTTTTCACATGATTGAGAGTTGTATTGTGATTAGATTGATATCTAGGATTATTTGAGACTTGATTGAATCATTTTATGATTAATGATCCTTGAAATGTGTTTTTGATCCTTGATTGATGATATCTAGGATTAGAGCCTTTGTATGTGTTTTTAGAGATATCTAGGATTGAATTGTTTTAACAATATATCCTATCTCTAAATCTTTGGCTAGAATACTTATTGAATACATTTTGTGATTCTAGCATTTTTATGTATGTTTATAACATCTTGAACTTTTGCCTCATGTATATGAATTGTTCAAGAGTTATTTGAGTGAATGAATCTAGTATTTTTATGTGTTAGTTAATTTCACATGCTCTAGGTTTTCATTCATGTTTTTGCATCTAGATTTCTAATGCTTGTGTTTTTTCACAACTATAGATCTAGTTATTTCATGGAATGTATTGATCACATGTTCTATGATGTTTTGATTGTTTGCATCATTTGCATTCACATGATCACACTAGGAAGTCCTTGTAAAAGGCATGAAGTCTTGGTTAGAGTCGGGATGACTAGGATAGCCAAGCAAGAAGTCTTGTCTAGAGTTTTGAGAACTTGGATAGACAAGCAAGAAGTCATGACTAGAGTCGGGAGGACTTGGATAGTCATGCAAGGGAGGCTCTCTAGAGGGAAGTGTGCCTTGGATAGAGAGTTGGCTTATATATTGGTAGGTCCGGGTGTTTGGCTAGACATAGAGTCCGATAGAGCGGGGTACATGGGATATGTATGCACTCTTGAGGAATCTCTAATCTACCAACGATGTTGGCTAGGTATGATTTCCAATATATGGTGGTTTCGCATCATTGAGGGATTTTGTATCTTCCAATAGGGATTGGGTAGACATAGACTTCACATGGGTTGGTAATCTAGGATTGGTCACTTTGTGGAACTTCTAATTTACTTTCCAATATATATAGTACCCAATGGTTGTATTTCAACCCGTGGATGTTTCCTCTTCAGAGGTTTACCACGTAAAAATCAATGTGTCAAATGTCTCTATCTCTATCTCTTTATATTTGTATGTTTTTTCTATATAACTTGTTTATGATCTTAAATTTCTCACATCATTGTAAATATGTTATTGATGAAGAAAGAGATGCACACATTGTTTGTTGAATCTACATTTGTTTCTTGTATCTTGTAAGTGTTTGAACTTTGTATCTTACAATATTCTATATCAAGTTGTAATATTTTACTTAGTGATCTTTCATTGTAATATTCATAATATAACTTGTAGAATGTGCTCTTTATTGAATATACTTGTATATGAGATACATTGATTCTTGGTACATGTTTTATAGACTAAGTATGGTGAATTGAGCGTACTTGTGCAAATTGTTTTTTCTCATAACAATCTTGTTCAAGGTTTATTATATGCTCAACAAGGTTTTGACATTAGTCACGAAGAGTTTTTAAAACTAGTGTGTCAACCTATTCACCCCCTCTCTAGGTTTTTAGTATAACCTTGTAGGCATTTTCATCCTCTTCTTGGTAGTTTCCTCTACCCCTCTAGAGCCTGATTCTCCATCTTCCTCTGGGCCAGGAGATATTGGTCTACTTCCTTCTTCTTCTTCTCTCTTCCTTTCTCGTTCCTTATATGCCAAAGTTGTGCCCGGGTCTACACGGCCTGCTACAGCTCCTGCTCCTCCTTCTGCTTCTGCTTTTGCGAGGTCGTCTATCAAGATATCTATCTCTCCTCATACTGCATGCCTCTCCCTAAGTGCGATGCTGGCTTGGGCGGCCAAGGCTTGGGGTTGACCAGGCCGGCCACAAAGGCAGACTCGTAAAGCTGCTGCCCTAAGGTCTACTGTGAGCACTCCTTCTACCTCTCCTCCTTCAGTAATGCCTTCCAAGAACCAAGCTAAGATAATAAAAAAGAAAGATGTTGTTCCTACTTCTTCCCCGGTAGCTGACATTCCTTCGGGATCGAGGTCATGGGGTGTCATCCACGATGAGGTGGTATCCTGGTTCATTGCTACCTGTCTAGGAGGGAGCTTGGCGAGCATGGCGAAGGTACCTTCAGACATCTTGGCTGCCAAGGGTGCCTCTATTTTAGCTGAGGTAGAATCCTGCCTTCTCTCTTGCTGTTATCTTTTTCTCCTTTTGTTGGTACTGACTCTTTTTTTTTTTTTTTTTTGGTTGGGTTTCAAGTTTGCCTTTGCTATGGAGAGGCAGTTATCCACCTTGAAGGAGGCCTACCTTGGGCTCCAGACCGAGTTGGAGGATGCCAAGCAGGAGCTGTCCCAAGCTCAGCAGAGTGTGGCTCCCTAGGTTCAAGCTGTAGCCAAGGCTGATGAGGCTAGGTAGGCTACCTTGGTGGAAGCTAGGCATTTTGAGTGTTGCCTGGACATTGAAACAATCCAGTCATTGCGTTGCTGCGAGGAGAGGGAGTTCTTGAATAGGGAGAAAAAACTGCTGCAGGACGATAACCAACTTCGCGGGATACGATGCATGACCTACAGACCATGGAGGGCTCCTTTTTTAAAGATGGATACTTCACTGCCTGCTATGAAGTGGCCACGGCTCTGCCTCCTCCTTTCGACCTCTGAGCTACATTGAATTGGGACCGGGATCAGATCATGGCCAAAGCTGCCCAGTTATCAGGTGGCGATGGTTGAATCTTAGTAGGTGGAGGAGATGGCGGTGGCGTTTTCGTGCATGTCGATAAGTAGAATAGGTTGAAGGTTCTAGGGTTTTCTAAGAGCCGATTTTTGACCCCTTCTCTGTTGAGTATAACGTCGTATATATAGGTCCCATTGCTTGCCATGCACTCCTATAACTTCGGTCTAGGGTTTCGGCAATTATGAAACTTTCCTTAGCGATAAACGAGATTGTCATGGGATTTGATCCCTAGAATCAAGTGATTCTTTCCTGGGAGGATTCTGATAGAGTTAACTCCTTATTCAAATGGAACTCTCAAATGGTGGGAAGAAATTCATCTCTTTTGTTTGACTAAATGACAGTGTCTTAGTACTCTTCATTGGAGCTTTAACCTGGTCTTATGGGCATATGAGTCTTACCTTTGTAAATTCTTCGTCTGGTATATTAACTGCCTGGTGAGTTGATTCTAGAAGATGTTTGAGTTTTTTAAGTACCCCGCCCCCTACTAGCTTTGTGATTTCTACAGGTTACTCGATCGTTTGGGAATCGGGATGCCAATAGATATAGTAGCGAGATACCTGGATGATGCAACAGCGGGATACCTGGATGACGTAGTAGTGGGATATTGCACTGAGAACTCTGTATCGGGATACTGTTAGGTATATGTGCAGTTAGGAAATTATTGGTCTTGATTTTTCTGGAGGAGGTGTGTAGATTGATCTAGATCTCTCTCTTGAAGCAGCCGGATGGTACCCGAAAAATTATTTCTCCCTTGTATCTCAGTGGAAAATTCTTCTTTAGTCTTTTGTCAATTTTGGTGGTTAACAAAATGATTCTTTGCAATGTGTGCTTAAACTACTTAAATTGCCTAAACACTATCCATTTCCTTTATGTGTGTGCTCCATTGCCAAATTTGAAGCCAAACACTTTAGCCTTTCATTCTGTTATCAGAAAATCGTCACTAGGGGTGAAATTCCAAATAACGACTTTTCAAGGACCAAGATCAAAGTTGACCCCGGTCGGAGGGGTATCACGTAGTTTGATACCGACTATGTACCTATCAATGCAAATATGATATGGAACACAAGAAATCAAATAAGAATGGACTTTTATTGATCGTCACTTTCCATTATAGATATACGAACTATGTTTTTAGGGCTTTACAACAAGGTATGGAGATTCGGTGAATAATGGAGATGGTGAACTCGTGCATGTTGATAAGTAGAATTTGAAAGTAGGGTTTCTGGCCGTGATCTTTTTTTTTGTTCGGATCCCTTTTCCAGTGAATGAGTTGTTGTATATATAGGTCCTGTTGCTTGCCATGTACTCCTATAGTTTCGGTCTAGGGTTTGGCAATTGCAGGACCTCTTTCCTTTTAGGAGATAATCTCGGAGCTTTTAAATGTAGAATCCAGACTTTCCTTCCGAGGAGGAGTCAATCTCGCAGGTAAATCTTTCCTTCCTAGGAGGAATCTAAATGCGCTGACCCGCTCAAAATAGGACTTCTCTGGCAAGAGGAAATATATCTCCTTTTAGAACGGTGGCGTTTTAATGTGGAGCTTTTAATCCTAGCATAAGAATCTTGCTATTTGATATCTTCCTGCTTGGCGGGGTAGTTATTTCAGAGGATGTGAACCACTAGCGCGTCCTGCTATTGAAACAGGGAAGGATCTAGCTGATACCTTATCGGGATGCTTAGTGGTACTCCGTGTCGGGGTGCTGCGGGGTCTATAGGAAACTGTGTCGGGGTGCTACGGGGTCCATAGAGAACCAGGGTATGACGGGGTTGGACCCCGCTGTAGGTTCTAACGAGTATCTCGGCTTGGGACGTTGCTTATGGATCAAGATGATGGCGGGGTCCTTTAGGAAGCTGGGGGAAGGCTGGGCTAGACCCCACTGAAGGAGGTATGCACTCGGACTAGTCAGGGTAGCCGGATGATGTCTATACTCCTATATTCTCCTTGTGTTTGAGGTGGAAAATTCTTCCTTGGTTCTTCGCCAATTTTGGCGGTTAACAGAAGTCCCCCCTGACTTGGACACTAATACCTTATCGGGGTCGAAGTCAGGATCCTATCTATACTTGAAGGATTTTCTGCTTTATTTGCTTATTTCCTTGTCTAACTAGTTCTCCCCCTAGGAGGAGGAAATCTTTTAAAATACGCTATCATTAAATGCCCAGTCTATGTGTCAACTGGTGACTGGCTTCCATGTTTCAAAAAGAGCCATTTTGGTGCTATTAACATGAAACCGCCTCCCACACGTCTTTCAAAACACTTTACCAGTCATCTATTCTGGTTACCTAGTGTGTAACCGTCTCCCTCCTTCTATAAGTAGACCGGCTTCACTGGTGCTTTCTTCCTTGCTTTCAAACTTTCAGAATTAGAAAACCAAGAAAAAACCCTTGCTTTCTTTTTCATTCTCTTAGCAATCCTCGAGAAATCTCTTCTACCCTCTTCTTCTTTGATGGCTTCTCCTTCTAAACTTCCCTCTTCACAAGACATTGCCACTGAGCAAAACCCTTCCACGATAGTAACCTCTGCTCATCCTGACCCCGCTTCTTCGCCTCAATCTGATAGTATTGACGCCCTCTTCAATACGGAGAAGTCTGACATGTCGGAGGACTTCCTAACGTCGAAGAGAGGGAAACGAGATTGAGAGGATGACAGAGCTACTGATGACACCCCACGGGCTCAGCATCATCACTCTACTCAAAACCCACGAATCAGGTCGGGTTTTCACAACCAGCCTGAGGATCCTGTCATCATTAGTGACCCGGAGGACGCGGCAAAGGTGGGTGGTGGTGATGGAGGCAATGATGAAAGAGTTTCTCTAGTCGGGGTCCAGGCCAGCTCTTTCGCCCTTTTTTATGACGGGAGGATAGTCCCCGACTCTGTCTGCACCCTGGATACTCTGGCCAAGCTAAGGGAGGAGTTCAAGATTCCAGATAACATCATTCTCTCCCTTCCTCATCGGGGTTACGATGTATACACCCCGCCTCAAGATCGCCTACTGATCCACAAGGCAGCCTTTGAATGTGGTGTTCGTTTGCCACTTTATCCCACACTCCGCCATGCCCTTGTAGCACTGGAATTAGCCCCCCTCCAGATCTCACAGGGGTTCTGGAAGCATTTGATGGGGTTCTTGGTGCTTTGGAAGGAGCAGTGCGAGAAGGATCGAATAGACCGGGAGCCATGGTTGGACGAGCTCCGCTTCCTCTTCAATATCACGAATATGATGCCCCGGGGTCAGTTCTACTTGAGGGCTTCAAATGACTTGAAGTTCATAGTCCCAGGAGAGCATGTGAAGTACTCAGCGCCTTGGAAGGAAGAATGATTCATGGGGGCGTACTGCTTTCATCGAGGGATATGAATACCCCGTCCTTACTCAGTTCATAGTGAGAGACAAGTGGGCAAAAGGGATGCTGGCTTTTGAGTTCCGGGACATTCTTACAAGGATCATGAAGAGGGGGTACACCAACATGCAGTATCCCACTCTAGATCCTTTTGAGGGAGCCCACCTGAAGCGGTACTTAAGGATTTCTGTTGCCCTTCCTGGTAAGTTGGCTGCATCTAACTCACCTGCTTTTTTTTATGTATATATTCTCCTTCTTTTTCTCACTAAGCTTCTTGCTTTTTTGTAGTGTCTGCAGCCCCGATGGCAGCGGGGTCTCCATCCTCCTCTGGAGTGGGGAATATGACTCTGCCGGTTCATACTTCTCTTGTTCCACCTCCGACTACCACTGCCAGGGTTGTATCGGGGTTTACACCGCCTAGAACTGGTTCCACTCCACTTCCTGCTTCATCAACGATGCCTGCTGGTGTCACTACCTCGTCTCCTGCTCTAACGAGGTCTAGGGCGAAGACTTCTGCTTGTTTTCCCTCTACTCCTCCATCGCGCTCAAGATTACGGCGATGTTGGCCAGGGTGGCTAAGGCCCGGGGTTCTGGAAGGTTGGCACAGAAGAAGGCCGCTCCTCCAACAAAGACTTCTCTTGCTCCTGCTCCTCCTCCTATAACATTTTCAAAAGACCCTACCAGAACCATGGAAGAGGAGAGAGCTATCCCTGCTTCTGTTCCTATTGTTGGTATCCCTTCCGGATCGGGGTCAAGAGGTACTACTTTTGATGAAGTGGTATCCCGATTTGCGGCCTCCTGCCCTGGCGAAGACTTGACGAATATGGCCAAACTCCCCACTGACATCCTGGTCGCCAATGGAGCATCGGTTCTGGCTGAGGTAATACTCTTCTTTCTCTCTTACCACCCTGTACTCTTTTTATCAAGTACTAACCTTCTTTTCTTTTTTGTAGGGCTTCAAGTTTGCTTTGGCTATGGAGAAGCAACTGCTGACCTTGAGGGAGGCTTACATCGGTTTCTAAGCGAAGCTAGAAGATACTCAACAGGAGCTGGTTCAGACGCAGCAGAGTGTGGCCCCTCTGCTTCAGGAGGCCAGGGAATCTGAAGAAGCGAGGTAAGAGGGTTTGGTGGTTATTAGGCGCCTTGAGCACTGCTTAGACACGGAAACCGTCAAGTCTTTGCACTGTAGAGAGGAGAGGGAGCGCTTGAAAGTTGAGAAGAAGCTGCTGCTTGATGAGAACCAGCTTCTGTGGGATGCCATATCAGATCTGGAGACTCAACAAGGGCCTTCATTTGAGGATGGCTATTTCACAGCTTGTTACGAAGTAGCTACAGCTTTACCCCCTCCCTTTGACCTTGAAGCAGCCTTAAACTAGGACCGGGAACAAATAATGGCGAAGGCTGCCCAGCTAGTAAGAGGGGATCAAGAAACAGAAGCACCCATACAAGATGCGGCTCTAACTGATCAGGGGGCTGGAATATTAGAGGAAGTAGTCCAGGATCCCTGCATCCAAGTAGATCAAGTAGTGGACCCCGTGACTACTTCTAGAGTGGTCCTGATGGAAGAGGATAAAGAGCCAACTAGATCCGGGGTCCCTATAGCTGAAGGGACCCAGATTGACTCTGATGTTGTGGGGGAGGGCGCTGCTGTCCAAGAGGAAGATCCAGCTATTGAAGGGACCCTGGGTAACGCTAAAGCTGCTAGTACAAGGGTGGAAGCAGCCGGCCAAGGGGGGCAGCCAGGGGAGGAGAATGAGGAGTAACCTGCTCTTCTGGAAGACTGATCTGACTCTTCTTTTCTTCCTTTTTTTGTGTAGCCCGAATTGGGAGCCGGGCACCCCGATCTATTAATATAACAGCTTTATTTTTCTGATTCATATTGTTTCTTACTTGTTCTTCTAACTTAGAAATTTTTTTAAAGCATATAGACTGTGAGTAATTGAACCCCGAATGAGTAGTTGTACTAAGACAAAACAAAACATAAGATGCTTATATCTTGTAATCGTAGGAATTAACGAGATCTGACTCTGGTCATATCCTCCTTTAATTGGGCTCTCATAAACCTGTAACAGTATAAAGTGTAGAGCATCCTGTCGAGGAAACCTGATAGTTGCAACAATTTGACTTGATGAAGATAAACTTCTAAGTCCCCTCTGACTGTTGATCCTCTGTTGGGGCAACCTGATACTTAAAACAATCTAACTTGATGGACTTCTAAACCCCCTCAGATTGTTGATCCTCTGTCAGGGTAGAAAGTGAAGGTATAAAGGACCAGGTATCCCGACGGGGCATCCTGATCTTACTATAGGTCTGTCCTGGTAGGCAACTAAGGCCACTTTAGCACCAAGCTTCTTGGAGGAGGGTATTCCCCGACCAAGGCAGCTGGAGCGCCCTGAGACTATTTCCTGATCTTGAAATGGCGAAGTAAGGAACCAGGTACCCTGAGGCAGCCCGATCATACTGTAAGTCTGTCCTAGTAGGCAACTAAGGCCACTTTAGCACCAGGCTTCTTAGAGGAGAGTATTCCCCGACCAAGGCAACAGGAGCGCCCTGAGGCTATTTCCTGGTCTTGAAATGGCGAAGTAAGGAACCAGGTACCCCGAGGCAGCCCGATCTTACTGTAGGTCTGTCCTGGTAGGCAACTAATGCCACTTTAGCACCAGGCTTTTTGGAGGAGGGTATTCCCCGACCAAGGTAGCAGGAGCGCCTTGAGGTTATTTCCTGGTCTTGAAATGGCGAAGTAAGGAACCAGGTACCCTGAGGCAGCCCGATCTTACTATAGGTCTGTCCTGATAGGCAACTAAGGCCACTTTAGCACTAGGCTTCTTGGAGGAGGGTATTCCCCGACCAAGGTAGTGGGAGAGCCCTGAGGCTATTTCCTGGTCTTGAAATGGCGAGTCAGTAACGGCGAAGTATAAGTATTAAGTAGGAGATACTGGAGAATCAAGTAGGAGATTTTGAACACTGAACACAGGAGAACTATATGGGAGAAGAAGCTGTTGTTTATTGAATTTCTTTAATCAGTACAATATGAAATCGGGGTGAGCATTCCTGCTGATATGACCTAAATTTCTAAGGGTAGAATTTCCTGAGGTGATCGGAGTTCCAAGTGTGATCCACTGGGTATCCCTCCATGTCTTCCAGCTTGTAAGCTCTACCCCGGAGCAATGCCTTAATCAAGTATGGACCTTCCCAGTTTGGAGCTAGCACCCTATCAGACCTTCTTCGTGTGTTCCGAGTTACTTTCCTGAGAACCAAGTCTCCTTCTTTAAAATTTCGGATCCTCACCTTTTTGTTGAAATGTTGGGCTATCTTGCTCTGATATATAGCCACCTTCTCAGCGACCCTGCTTTGTCTTTCCTCCAGTAAGTCCAAGCTAGCTCTCAATTTAGCCTCATTGTCTTCTGGCTCATAATTTTGGAACCGGAAGGATATGAGTTTATGCTCAATGGTCAAGACCGTTTCTGTTCCGAACACTAAGGAGTAGGGAGTCTCTCCTGTTGCAGTCTGCCTGGTTGTTCTGTAAGCCCACAGTACATTGGGTAACTTTGCAACCCATAACCCTTTCTTCTGTTGGAGCTTCTTAATGGTCTTGTTGGTAGCTTCAACTAGCCCATTGGTTTGAGGATGAGCCACTGATGCAAAACGAAGGTTGATGTTCCAGCCTTCACAGAATTTCCTAAAGTTGACGTTATCAAACTGCTTTCCCAAGTCTGTTATGATGGCCATCGAGGTGCCAAATCGGCAGACAATGTTCTCTTTGACAAAATTGGTGGTTTTTTCTTCAATTATCCGGGTGAAGGCCTTGGCTTCTACCCATCGAGTAAAATAATCTATCGCCACCACTGCATGTGTAGCTTGGTCGGGTGCAGTAGGAAGCGGCCCGATCAGGTCTAGTCCCCAGATGGCAAAGGGGTAAGGAGTACTGATAGATGAGAGCTTTTCTGGTGGGAGATGATGGAGGTTTGCTGTTTTCTGACAAGCTTCGCAGGATCGTGCAAACTGCCTTGCATCCTGGTGTATATTCGGCTAGTAGTAGACCATCTTAATTACCTGGTAAGCCAGAGTTTCCCTTGATACATGGTTACCACAGTCCCCTGAATGTTCCTCGTTGAGCGCCCATCGCACATCATCGGGATGGAGACATCTGAGTAGAGGGAGAGATTTCCCCTTACGGTATAGGCATCCTTCCACCAAGTAGTATCGAGTAGCTATCCTTTTGAGCCGGCAAGCTTGATCCGGATCTATAGGGAGAATGCCACTTTGGAGATAATCTGCCACTGGATCCATCCAACATGGTGGACGGCTCACGGGAAGGACCTCTGCATCCTTAGCTATACTGAAGAAAGGAACCAATTAGAGGGGTACTCCTTTTGGTAGAGCATGTCCTTCTCTTGTAGCAATTTTAGCCAGGACATCTATGCGATGGTTCATCTCTCTGGGTACTTGTTCTATCCTTACATCCTTAAACTTCTTCATGGCTTCCTGAACTTTAGCCAGATAGGCTACCATGTTGTCACCTTTTGCTTGGTACAACCCTGTCACTTGATTGACCACTAGTTGGGAGTCACTCTTGATCAAAAGGTACTCAGCTTCCAAGGCTCCTGCTACTTTCATTCCTGCTAATAGAGCTTTATACTCCGCTTCGTTGTTGGTAGCTCTGAACTCAAACCTGAAACAATAACTACACTTAGCTCCAACGGGATCGATCAAGACGATCCTGGCTCTACATCCTGACTGGTTTGAAGCTCCATCTATGTAAAGAACCCAAATCTTGCTGTCTTCAGGCCATTCTAGATTGGTTTGCTCCGGATCCGTGTCTATTGATTGACCCAGACTCGGACTTGTGCAGAATTCCACTATAAAGTCAGCCAGGGCCTGGGCTTTGATCATAGTCCTTGCTTTGTACCTAATATCGAACTGAGTGTGCTTTAGGGCCCACAGAACCAATCTGCCTGATACATCCGGCCTCTAGAGGAATTTTCTCAATGGTTGATCGGTGACAACCGCGATGGTGTGAGCTTGAAAGTAAGGCCGGAGCTTTCTGGATGTAGTTACCAAGGCGTAGGCGAGCTTCTCTAAGAGGGTGTAGTTTTTCTCAGACTTAGTGAAAGCCCGGCTCACATAGTAAATTGGTCTCTACACCCCGTCACTGCATTCTTTTACCAAGGCTCCACTAGCAGCAACTTTAGAAACTGATAGATAGAGTAGGAGTTCCTCACCCGAGGTCGGTTTTACCAACACTGGCGGACTTGACAAGTAATGTTTTAAAGCTTGAAAAGCTTGCTCGCTTTGCTCATCCCACTTCATATTCATCCCTTGTTTGATGACTTTGAAAAATGGGAGGCACTTATCTGTGGAGCGAGATATGAACCGGTTCAAGGCTACTATTCGTCCGGTTAATCCAGTGCCTACTTGAGGGTTGTAGGGGACTCAATATCTAGAATGGCTTTTATCTTCTCAGGATTAGCCTCAATTCCCCTCTCATGCACCATGAATCCCAAGAATTTACCGATCGCTACTCTAAATGCACATTTAGCGGGGTTTAACCTCATCTGGTTCTGCCTTATTACATGGAAAGTCTGGCGTAAGTCCCCAGTATATTGTCCTGCTTCTGGGGATTTTGTAATCATGCCATCTATGTAAACCTCCATGGATCTCCCTATCTGTTCCTTGAATAGTTTGTTCACCATACGCTGGTAGGTGGCACCTGCATTTTTGAGTCCGAAGGGCATTACCTTATAGCAGTAGAGGCCTTGTGCGGTGATGAAGCTAGTCTTGTCCTGATCTGAAGGATGCATCATAATTTGATTGTACCCCGAGAAAGCATCCATGAAGCTTAGGAGCTTGTTCCCTGCAGTGGAGTCAATGAGTTGATCGATCTTAGGTAGAGGGAAGCTATCCTTGGGGCAAGCCCGGTTGAGATCGGTGTAATCCACACACATCCACCACTTCCCGTTAGATTTTGTCACCATGACCATGTTGGCGATCCATTTAGGGTACCAGGATTCCCTAATGAACCCGGCCTTCAGGAGCTTGTTAACCTCTTCCTGGACAACAGCATTCCGCTCAGTATTGAAGTGTCTTCTTTTCTGCTTTACTGGCTTCAAGGTTGCATCCACTGCCAACCTGTGGGTAGCCAGGCTAAGAGGAATTCCAGGCATCTCCTCATGACTCCAAGCAAAGATGTCGTTGTACTCTCTGAGGAGTTCTACCAAATCCTTCCTGATTTTGGGGTCTAGACCTCCTTCTACTTTTACTTTCTTTGTTGGATCTTCGCTCCGGATTAGGACCTCCTCTAACTGCTCTGCAGGGTGCCCACTGGTCCAACCATGCTCTTCTTCTTCTGGCTCCTCCACGATTATATCTAGCACATCTCCTTCTTCCAGGACATAATCACCCCACTCTGTCGCTCTCTGATCTGGGTCGCTGGTCACATGTGCGCATTGTTTAGCTAATGCAGTGGGGTTGGTGGACACCACGTAACAATTGCGAGCTGCCTGCTGGTCTCCTCTTACTTCTCCTACTCCTATTCCTACCGAAAAATTCAACACGTTGTGGTAAATGGACAGCACCCCCCTGATCCCTGACAAGAAAGGCTGGCCCAAGATCACATTGTAGGCAGACGGGGTATCTACTACAATGAATTCTGTCATTATGTTCTGTTGTAGGGGAGCTTCTCTGACTATCACTTGTAGAATCTTCATCCCCATCGGCATCACTGAGTCTCCTGTGAATCCATACAGAAGGGATGTGCAACTGTTATAGCAAGAGTTTTTTAGATTGGGCTACTCATGAGCCCCCTTGAACAGAATATCCATGCTGCTCCCTGTATCAATCAGGATGCGGTGTACCAGGCAGTTGGCGATCTGTACTGTAATCACCATGGGATCATCATGTGGCTGAACTGTATTGTAGACGTCCTCCTCTACAAAGATGATCTTGGTGGAGCGGGATAGATCACGGGATCCACCGCTGACTTTGAGTATCTCATGGTCAGCATTAAGCCTAGGAATCTTCCTTGCGTGGTTCTTTCTCAAATTATTGGAGGTTCTAGCTAAGGTGGGGCCTCCACTGATAGTGTGGATCACCTGGATCTGCTGCATCAGATCCTTTTCTCCCTCTTTTCTTCTTTCAGCTGTCTCTTACATCCCGTTTTGAACCTGCTTCCCTTATTTGATGCTATCCCATACCTGCTATAAAAATTCAGTTAAAAGTCCTCCTCTTACCAGTCCTTCTATCTGATTGTGGAGGCTATAGCACTCTGAAGTGTTGTGCCCTACATCCTCGTGGAAGTCGCAATATTTGTATTAATTCCTGCTGTCAACCGGGATTTTCATGGGACCTGGCTTTCGGAGTAAACCCTTATCCCGAATAGCGAGATAGATAGTTTCTCGTGAAGCATTGAGAGGGGTGTAGTGGTTATAGCCCTCTTCCTTTCTTGCTACTCTGGATACTTCCTTCAGGGGAATCTCTCTAGGAGATGATCTCCTAACCGGATACCTCTCCTGGTACGCAGGAATAGGAGGCGGCTTGTAAGTAGACAGGTTTGGAGGTTGATTGTGGAACTTCCTAGCTGGTGCGGGCTTCGGAGCTTCTTTCTTGTGGCGTGGTGCTAATCTGGCTTCATCATGCTCGATTTTAATCTGGAGTTGCTCATCAATGTCCACCTGTTCTAGAGCCCGATTATAGGCTTCCTGAAATGTCTCTGGAGGGTGTTTGGCAAAAGAATGAAATAGTCTGTCAGCCCACAAGTTCCACCGGAAGTTGGCTAAAGTTTCCTTCTCATTGAATACGCCCATCTGGATAACCTCCTTATGGAACTTCTCCACATAGGATCTCAGAGTTTCACCCTGCTCCTGTACCAAGTATTGCAACAAGATAGGATCCTTGGGATGGGGCTTGATCCCCTGAAACTGTGCACAGAAAGCTTTGGAGAGTTTAAAAAAAGAATCAACACTACCTGGTGGTAACTTTCTAAACCATGTCTTGGCACAGTCGGTCAAGGTTGAAGGAAACATTCTACACATGGCTAGCTTGGTCGCATTTTGAACCTCTATCTGATGTACGAAGCTTTCCAGGTGGCTGACTGGGTCTTCTGTCCCGGAATACTTGTCTGAAGGCATCCTGAACTTAAGAGGTAGCCCCACCTCCCTAACTCTTTTGGAGAAAGGTGCATTCATTTCGCCCAATGGGTCCTTCTGGACTCCTTGGTGCTTTCCCTTCTTTAGCTGCTCCAACTCATTCGCGATCCTTGTCATTTGATCCTCTAGGCGCTGAGATTTCTTGGTTCCAGACCGAGCTACTGAAATCCCTTCATCCGAAGATTCTGGATCAATGACTACCTTCTTGCGCTTTACTTTCTGATGCCTTTCTTTGGAGCTCTTTCGGGATTTGGCGCTTTCTTTCGAGTCGGGATGTGGCTCTCTCTCCTTTGCCCTTCGTTTTGGTGGGGATTGATCCCTCCTAGGAGGAATCTTAATAGCGGACTTCACTAATCTGGGCCTGAGTTCCGCCTGTCGGACTAGGAGAGGTGGACCCAATCGATCAAACATTGGCAACCGGGTACTTGGGCCAGCTTCCCCTGGGACCCTGGCAGCTTTGAAGGGGATGCCCTGGGCTATCATCCGGAGTCGGATGGCTTCTACGTATGCTGCAGCATGTTGTTCTAAAACATCCCGCCTGGCTTGCTGTCTGGCGAGGTCTTGTGATACAAGGCCTGCAGCTGGTGGAGGCATTGTCGGTGGATTCTCATTCCTGGTATCCTTACCCCGCCTTTGAATCCTTTCAATGGAAGCAAGGGATTGGGGTCCTGATAGTTCGGGATGACCCTAGAAGGATCGGAGTCTCGTTTTGAATATTGTTGACTAAAGTCAGGCTGCTTTCGAACAATGGTTGGGATGTTCAAACAGACGGCGCCAAAAGTGTTATCGAAAAATCATCACTGGGGGTGAAATTCCAAATAACGACTTTATAAGGACCAAGATCAAAGTTGACCCCAGTCGGAGGGGTATCACATAGTTTGATACCGACTATGTACCTATCAATGCAAATATGATATGGAACACAAGAAATCAAATAAGAATGGACTTTTATTGATCGTCACTTTTCAATGCGGATATACGAACTATGTTTTTAGGGGTTTACAACAAGGTATGGAGATTCGGTGAATAATGGAGATGGTGAACTTGTGCATGTTGATCAGTAGAACTTGAAAGTATGGTTTCTAGCTGTGATCTTTTTTTTTTTTTTCGGATCCCTTTTCTAGTGAATGAGCTGTTGTATATATAGGTCCTATTGCTTGTCATGCACTCCTATAGTTTCGGTCTAGGGTTTGGGAATTGCAGGACCTCCTTCCTTTTATGAGATAATCTCGGAGCTTTTAAATGTAGAATCCATACTTTCCTTCCTAGGAGGAGTCAATCTCGCAGGTAAATCTTTGCTTCCTAGGAGGAATCTAAATGCGCTGACCCGCTCAAAATAGGACTTCTCTGGCAAGAGGAAATATATCTCCTTTTTGAACGACGGTGTTTTAATGTGGAGCTTTTAATCCTAGCATAAGAGTCTCGTTATTTGATATCTTTTTGCTTGGCGGGGTAGTTATTTCAGAGGGTGTGAACCACTAGCGCATCCTGCTATTGAAACAGGGGAGGATCTAGCTGATAACTTATTGGGATGCTTAGTGGTACTCCGTGTCGAGGTGCTGCGGGGTCCATAGGAAACTGTGTTGGGGTGCTACGAGGTCCATAGGGAACCAGGGTATGACGGGGTTGGACCCCACTGTAGGTTCTAACGAGTATCCCGGCTTGGGACGTTGCTTATGGATCAAGATGATGGCGGGGTCCTTTAGGAAACTGGGGGAAGGCTGGGCCAGACCTCGCTGAAGGAGGTGTGCACTCGAATTAGTCGGGGTAGCCGGATGATGTTTATACTCCTATATTCTCCTTGTGTTTGAGGTGGAAAATTCTTCCTTGGTCCTTCGCCAATTTTGGCAGTTAACACATTCATCACCCTCATAATCCATAATCCATATAACCCATCATGTAGCCATACCCTATAGCTAGAATTGTGTTAAGGTGTAGGAAATAGTGGAAATCCATAGTTGAGCTCCAATTGTGAAGTGGCATAATGTACCAAAGCGTTTATGTATGTATGTTGTGCAAGGCAAAGTCTAAAAAATCAAAAATAAATAAATAAATAAATAAATACAGTTCTTCAAAGCCTTGAATTTCAAATGTAATTGTTGCTCAAAAATAAAAGTAAAAAAAGTAGCATAACCAATTTAAAATCAAAGTATATAGCTTGGAAGCCTAAAATGTAATGTGTATGTTTGTTATTGTAATAGAGCCAACTTTAGAATTGTGTAGCAATTTAGAATAGCTTGGCATGATCCCTAGCTCTTGTCTCCCCATTCCCTTCATTTTATAACCCATGGCACCAAAAGCCCCATTACAACCTTATAAAAGACCTAGTTGATCTTAAGGGAATGTTATTTGGGGAAAAAGGTGAATTTGTCAAGGTTCTTAATGTTTAATTCCGTTCTTGAGGTCTATTTGCATGCATCCAAGCATTTTGTCAATAATTAATCATATGTGATGATTATTTTGATAATTCGTGTACGTAAACTCAAACAATATATGTTTGCTTAGTGAAGCCTAGGTTCTGAGTGAAAACCTTTTTGGCCCCCATTTTCGAGTCTTTTTCGCTTGGTTTCTCTAGTAAAATCAATGTTTTGATGTTTTGAATAAGCTTGTGCAGATAAAAAGACTTAGAATTGGCGTTTGAGTGAAATCGGACAAGTTTAGAGACAAAGAGATGGAAAAGTTCAAAGTGAAGAGAAGAGTGTCCAATAGCCCAAGCCACTTGAAACTCACCTCCACAACTCGCCTGGACCCTTTCAGCAGAATGTCTAACTTGCGCAGGCCATAACTCTATCCTCAAATCGAACTGAGTTTCAAGCCATATATTTTCAAAAAGCCTCGGATGTGCAGTTTCCAACAAACTTTACAGTTTGCAAGTCCGAGGTTGCTAGAGGAAGTTAAGCCCATTTCAATAACATGTGCATGAAGTTGAAAAATGCAAACTAGAGGCGACTTGCCCAAGCAACTTGAGCATCTAGCCTCACCAAGTCACCTGAACCTCTACCAAATGATGAGATTTTACCCTAAAATCACCCCATCTATAAATACCTTCAATTTTTACACCAAAATAACCAAGCCCCATCCAAAAACACTAAAGACCACCACATGAAGATCATAATCCACCCATCACTAAAATATCCCAATGTGGTTTGTCACGAAAATAAGTTAATCACTAAAATAGTGGAACTTACAAAAACTACATTCGTTAGGGCGATAAGAGAAAAATATCATTATGTAGAAAATTGTTATAACTACACAATTCCAATATTCATTCTCTAACCCTAAACCCCAACTACTACCAAGTCTTACCGAGCCTAGGCTTACATCCTAGCCCTTAGCTCATAGCTCTCTCAAGGTCCCCTTGATTGCACCCCCATATATTCCCTTAATTTCCTCACAGGTATCCCCCTAAATATCCTTTAGGTCTCCCACCCCTAAATATCCCTTAGGTCTCCCCCGGATCTCATTGGGGTCTCACTCCTCGGATTCACTAACCCTTTGATTTTGTCAAGTGTCTCTCTGATTTATCGATGTGCTATCAACCAAAGAATAATTCATCCTAATTATAGAATCAATATTCTTAGTCCATAAAGAATCAAAAACTCATAAGTAGTTGGAAATCCCCTAGCAAGTCTTTCATAAATAAAACCTTCCCCAGCATGAAAACCACATTCCATAAGTTTTCCCATGTTTCCTGAAGTTTCACATGCCTAAAAGCATGCTGAAATATGGCCCTCATGCTTTTAATACTTTTGGTGCGTAGCAACACACTTTTATTGTGCAATAATCTTCCGGCGGCACGTGATAGTGCTTCTAGACCCTAAGTCTAGTTTCGTTTTCATTATGGGCTTCATCTTGAACTCTTCTTTCCAACTCCACCTAAATCACAATCATTCGAACCCGTTTGGACTAGTTTCACATTAGTTAAAGTTGTTTGGTTCACATGGGAATACAAATCAAATCCTAACAGATAAATCACGAAAACCCATCCTACTGTCTCATTTAGCATAAGGGAGCTTTCTATAACTGCACTAGTGTATTTAACAATTAGAAGCACCACTCTTTCACCAAAAATGAGAATATGATCGATAAAGCTCGTGAATTAGGGAGTTGGAAGTTTGAAAAGATTCATAGTGTATGTGGGAATCGATTGTACCGTAGCTTTTATAAGCAATTCCTTTCCTTGCACTGCAAGAAAAAACGTCTATTTGGACAAATAAAATTCGTCCTAAATTACGTTGTCTCAGGTGGATCACAGTAGTTTTTTTAGGATGAAAATTGAAATTTGTCCCCAAAGAGTACTTATAGCAACATAACACATTGTTTTTTGAAAATTTTGTAATTTAGGAACAAAAATCAATTTCTTTAGGTTATATATAAACATTATGCAGTTATTAACAATGTCAAAGTTGTAGCAAAGTGGTTAAGGCACTAACCCAAATTAGAATCAGGTTCGACACCTGATGAGAACAGGTTAACATGTGTCAAACTTGATTTGGTTAGTTGGAGTAGTGCCCTTAACCACTTTGTTGATTATTTTAAAACAATATTTTATTGAAAAGTAAAAAAAAAAAAAAAAGGTTTTATTGAGAACTAACTCTTTTTTGGTATGGAAGTACTATTATACCCTTACTCATTTTCTACTTCTCTACTTTCTCTGCCTCTCTCTTTATTCTCTACCTTTTATTTCCACCGTTTCTCTCCACCTCTTTTTTTTTTTTCTTCCCACCGTATTCTCTACCTCTATGTTTCTAATTTTTAGTAAACATCTTCGAAGTACACCTTTAAGCAACTCGAACCTAAGTTGAATATTGTTGAAAGCTTCTATTCTTCATCAACAACAAGGGGTTTCTTCTATTGAAGCTTTAAGGGCATTTTTTTTTTTTTTTGACTTTTTTACTTTATACCATCAAATGTGTGTATTATTGTTATTCATTTTTGTGAAAATAGGTTATATGTACATAATAAAGCATGAGTCTTGTTTGAATTTAATGTTGTTGTGGTCGATTTATGATTTTTGCTTTGAGTCTACACAATTTATAGATTTTTTTTTCCGAAAATGTTGACATCACTGTTTTCTCAACGGTGTTTGGATTTCTCAACTGAGTTTGGATACATGTTGAAATGCATTGTTGGTTTCTCAATTATTATGTTTTGTTTCTAGAATTCCAATAGGCATTTGGAAGTTCACAACATCATTCGGAAGTTCGCAACGTTGTTTGGAATTATACATTTGTAAATTGTACACCTTAAAATTGATAAGGGCAATATTGCCCTAAATGAGTCATTTTTGCAAAATTTTCAAAAACGGTTTATGTTGTAACTTGACCCTTTAAAATGGGTTAGTTCTCAATAAAACCTCCCAAAAAAAATTTACTAGATTAAATTTAAACTCATTCCAATAATGAAAATTTAATTTTTTTTATTTATTTTATTTTTATGATAGGCAAATCAATAATAAAAAATGTTTATTGAAGCATTTAATTATTTAAAAAAAAAAATCATATATTGTTGGATCAAAGGGTTTATCGATACCTAAAGACATTAATCGTTACAAGCATGACACGAAATAGAGATATGTTTCTCTACATGTTGCGATTTAATAGAAATTAAAATGTAAGACTCGAATCCCTATCACAAAAAAGAAGGGGAAATATACAACCACTTTCTTAAAAGTCGTTGTGCATTTTAATATTCAAGGTCACAACAAATTTTTTAAAATCTTATTCTTATATTTATAAATAAAAATAATATATTTTTTCATAATTTTTTCAATTAATCTATAGTAATTAATATAAAAAAGTGAAGAAAATTAATTAATTAACCTTTAAACTTTTAAATAAGAGAAGGAAAATAAAAGAAAACCTCTCTAGACTAAAAATAATTGGTTCTTATAGAGAACTTTTTGTGAAAAAAAAAATTCATCCTAATAGAGAACCACTTTTGATGAACAAAATGATCTTTATTGTCCCATCTTCTAATTTATATGGTAATTTAATTAATAATCTATCTCTTAAAAAATATTCAAAAAAAAAAATCAAGAATTTCAATAAATAAATTAATTATTATACTTTTAAATAAAAATAAAACATCTCTTTGGGACAAAACAAAATTTATCTTGATGGACAACCAATTGGGACTAATAAAAGTTTATCTCGATAGAGAAGTTCTTGGGACGAAAAAATTAATTGTCCCTATTGCCTTATTTTCTAATTTATATGGTAATTGAAATCTTAATGTGTCTTAAAAAATAATAAAATAAAATAAATAAAATAAAACTCCTTTTAGAACTAATTAATAATTTCAATAAAACTAATTAATTATTTAAACTAATAAATAAAAAGAGAAAATAAAAGAATAATCCTAGGACTAAACAAAATTCGTCCCGATAGACATCATATTTGGACATAACAAAATTCATCATGATAAAGAACTTCTTGGGATGAACAATGTAGTCCTGATAAATCATCATTAGCAACGAATATTATTTTTGTCTCAATAAATCCTTAAATCTCAAATCGTCACTTTTAGATTCTTCTAAAAGTGACCGGATTTTGAGGTTTGTAGTTTTTAGGGACGAATAATTTATTTTGTGTCTAAAGATCTCGTCATGTTTGCACAGATAAATAATTTATTTCGTTTAAGTAAACATTTTATTGGGACAAATTTTTGTGTCCTTCAAAGTCACATCTGATTTACACTTTTTAGAGAAGAATACTTTATTTTGTCCCAATAGACATACTATTGGGATTAAAAAAAATAAAAATAAATAAATAAATAAATTCATCCCTATAGCTCAATTTTGTTATAGTGCTGCCATGGAAATATTCTTTGTTATTTGACATTCCACATTCTTCTTCCTTTCCGTCGTCAACAATATATGGGATCTTAGTGCATGTAAATGCTAATGTCAATTACAAAATCTTTATACACAAAGAATAATAAGTTAATGAAAAGCATATTGTTATAATTTTCTTGGCATATAAACTGGGATGCCTTATCCATGTAATTAATAAAAATCTCATTCTCTGAAATATTTCATTTCCGTTAACTTTATGCAAGGTAGAGGGTGGCGGATGTAAGAGCTTCACCAAGCTATATATGAAGATTGTTTTTAATGAATTTCGAAAATTAAATTTCTATATAATTTAACCAAATTTCGAGGCACGTTAATGAAAGTCATAAAATATACATAGAAAAAGTGAAGAAATGTAAAGAGAAGAAAAACAAATTCTGTGGATTTATCATATGCACTGTTAAGCAACCAAATCTCATAGATCAAGCAACTTCTTACGTCTTACTTCTGATCTTCAAATATAAAAGAATTTTGAGAATTCAAATGGAGCTTATAATTACTTCAAGAAGATGCATAGCTGTATATACTAAAAAACAAATGTAACAACAACTATATATATAATCATATTAAAGATATATGGTAATTAACTACAATAAAGACCATTCACCATTCTAATTAATTTGCCCGAATCTTCTTGGACGGCTTGTGATTGAGGACCAGAAAGATAGAAGGTAGGTCGTCTGGAACCTGAAAGAAGCCATGTGGCGGCGGACCTCGTTTTTTCGTGGACGGCCTAGACTTCTTTGGAGCTTGAGGGCACACCAACGGTTGATTCAATGTATGAGCTGCTGACTTTGGTGTGTGGCACTTGTCATGATCATCACCATCAGCACCATCCAAATAATTGTAAGGCAATTCTGTTTCTTCGAGATCAGACAATCTTGAGTTGAAATTATAACTTGTTGCCGAGGAAACCGTTAGGATAGGCGTAATTGGCCTGAATTCTTCAGAAATCTCCACACCCATTTGGCACACAGAAAAAGAAGAAATATTGCTTGAGGAAAAGTGGGTGTTACAAGTGTTTCAATTTAATGGAGAAGGCGTGGTAAGGCAATGAAGAGGAAGATGATGATTAGAGGTGGTGAAAGAGAGACAGATTGGAATGTTGAGGATTCCATAACCGATCAAAAAGTATAAAGAGAATTATAAGCATGTGGGAGTGAGTGTCAATAACGCGGCCTTTAACTACTGGCAAAATTACCCGCTCCTCTTTCATGTGTGCTCCTCCTTTTTGATGCCTCCTCATAACTTGCTATCATTACACTTTTATCACATTTGTCCAGATCGCATTTATGTCCGGTCCTGATTAGGTCTAAAAAAATGTGATAAAAGTGAAGGTAGTAGCCAAAGCTGATTATTCATTAAGTCAATTTACAAGCAACCACCTAGTTATCTTTTAACCTGATTATTTTTAGGTTAAACTATAAGTGATTATTATAAGTGATTATTTTTTAAACCACAACAATATATCCCTATATAATTATATATATATATATAAGGTCTCATTCATATCAGTGCGCACTGATGTGACTACATTAGTACTAATGCATGTGGACCACTGATTATGAAGAAACTTTGACAAGTACATACACTTTGAGTTAAAATATATAAATAGTCCAAATCTAACACATTGATGAAGTTATATCAGTACGCACTGCTTTTAAGAACTCATTTCCTATAGAGGAATAAATTAAGAACTCATTTTTTGTTAAAAAAAAAAAAAAAAAAGAACTCATTTTGTATACATGTATTGATTCTTGCAAAGTTGAATATCTTAATGTTTACTAAAATTTCTTACCACCACTGGCGAGACGTACGAAACCAAAATTTCAAATTTAATCATGTTTACGTGGGACCATTAATGAGAATTTTTATAATATAACAAATTTAAACAATATATGAAAACTGAAAAGAAATTTTCTAAGAGGCATGGCCCCTCCGGGCATGTTCATAGCTTTGCCTTAGGCCAGACCACCAATGTCATGACTTGGTGAAGAGCACTCATTCAGTTTGAGAATGTTCCAAATTCTAGTACCTGCTACTGCAGATTGTAAATTAAAAAAAAAAAAAAATGAAATTTTCTTTTTAAGTCAAAATATATTATTTGGTAACCTTTTCACTTTAATTTCAACACCCAAAAATAAAATACCCATCACATGCATCTTGGCGAAGAATCAAGATGATGATTTGGTATTATACATAAGTAATGACCTAATTGATTAGATATTCTAAAACTAGCATTCAAATCAATTATATATCAATTGTAGATATTTGAATATATTGTTTTTCTAAAAGTAGTATTCAAATCAATTCTATGTTTTAGAAAAGCATTTTGTAATCATACGTCACTGTAAGAAAATACTACATTTATTGACATCAAGAATGCTTATGTCAAAAAAGATCTTGACAGTTTTTAATTGTCAAGATATCTTTATAAGATTTAAAAAAACAATCAATAATTAACATTTTTTATATTTATATACCATTGGCCGCCGCCGCAATCGCTGCCACCACCACCGTCCGGCAACCCCCCGCGGCCAGCCACCCCCATCGGTCTGGCCCACTTCTGATAATAATGTCAATTTAATTGTCATTATTAGGAATTAAACTTGAAACTTCAAGTCAAAAGTTGTAAGCCTTTACCATTTAACTACAAGATTTTATTTGTTAACAATTCAACAATATTTATAATAACCTATATGAGTTGTTAGAAATAAAAATAAAAAATAAAAACTTGTTAGATAAATTTAAATTTTTTCAACTAATCAAAATTCTAATTTATACGACAGACATATTAAAAAAATTTTATTAAAACTTTTCATAAAATTATATTTTTTAAAACATATATAGTCGAGTTATAGGACTATACTCTATAGGAGACTAGTGACATTAATTGTAATGAGTATGATTTGGAATACAACTCTTACTACAGGGGAGATATTTTTCTACATGCATATTGCAATTTAATGAACAAATGTAATACTCGGATTACTAATTTATATGGGTAATTGAATTATTAACATGTCTATACTCTATGGGAGACTACTGACTTCAATTGTAATAAGCATGATTTGGAATATAACTCTCACTACAAGAGAGATATTTCTCTCCATGCATCTTGCAATTTAATGAAAAAATGTAAAACTCTGATTACTAATTTATATGAGTAATTGAATTATTAACGTGTCTCTTAGTATGAAACAAGAGGGTGCAAAATAAATAAATAAATTTTTTAAAATTATTTTTTTGAATTTTTTTAAAAGTAAATGATTTAAAAGTAAATTTATTAAATTTAAAATTTTACTTATCCAATATCGATTTACCCAAAATCCGATATCTTACTGTAAAATAAATCTATATCGTGATTTTGTTTGTTGTTGAAAATAGGAAGTAAAAGTTTAAAAAATAATTATTAAAGATAAATAAAAATTTTGAAAAAAACTGTCAACTATTCTTAACAGTTTTTTCTTGACAGTTTTTTAATGATAGTTCTAAAAAATTGTCTACTATTCTTGACAGTTAAAAATAACTATCAATTTTTATAAGTTTAATGGCAATTTTGTAAAACTGTCATTAAATAACTATCAAGAAAGACAGTTTTACTTGTAGTGCGTTCCCGCTAGGGATGGCCAATGGGGAAATGGGGATGGATATAGGTCCCCCCATCCCCATCCCCAATTTCCAAACCCTCCCCCATCCCCCCCCATTTCCCCATTTGGGGAAAATGGGGATGGGGTAGATTTGGGGGGAGGTCTCCCCACCCCCATCCCCATTTCCCCGTTTTCCCCATTTTTCCCCGTTTTTCCCCGATTCCCCATTTCCCCCGGATCCCCCATTTCCCCATTCCCCCATTCCCCCATTTTGCCTATATAAGTTAGGTTTTAAGTTATAAATATGTATTTATAGTTAGTAAAATAGAAATAATAAAAATAATAAAAATATAAAAATAACTATATATTAATATATTATATTATATTATATTATATTATATATTTGGGGGAAATGGGGAAATGGGGATGGGGGAAGCTTCCCCTATCCCCATCCCCATTTACATAACTTTTTGGGGAAAATGGGGAAATGGGGATGGGGGGACCCTTCCCCATCCCCATCCCCATTTCAATTTGGGGATAAAATTCATCCCCATCCCCCCCCATTTCCCCATTTTTCCCCAAAAAAAAATCCCCAAATGGGGATGGGGGAGCGGGGATTTGGGGCCCCGGGGGAAAATGGCCATCCCTAGTTCCCGCTGTCAATTTATATATTTTGCCTAAAACATTCAAATTTAAATCAAAAAATAATATTACAAAATTTTAAATAACAGAGCTTGAAACTAACTTAATTTAATCATGTATCAGGAGAGGTGAAGGAAAAGAAACGTGTGATTATCACAAATTTGACAAAGTAAAGGAATTTGAAAAGATAAAACTTGATTGAAGAAACTGGTCTTAGTATGTATAAAAGATAGAAATTTTCCTCAAAAAAATAAAAAATAAAATAAAATAAAAGATAGAAAAAGGAGAAAGGTTGCTTAAGATTCAAATCAAGTAATAAAGTTAGGGTTATGAGAGTAAAAGTCTACGGGGTCACTGGTTTGTTGGTCGGAAAAGTAATTATTTATGATCTTAATTAATGCGGTTGAGTTATAATTGCCGTGTAATCATATTGGTAAATGCTACCAATATGATTACACAAAAGCATCTCTAATATAAAAGTGACGCACATATCAATTATTGTTGATATAATAACAATATCAAAAGATTTGCTTCCTATGTGGTATAAAGATAGACTTGATAAACAATCAACTCAAAATTTGGTCTCTAATGTTTCTGTTTAAAACACATTTATTTTCAATGGCATGTCCAAATTTTTTCCTGTTTTTTTTCCTTACCATAAATCGATTAAAAATTAATATCAATTTTAAATACTAGCCGAGTTAACCGAAAAAAATAGTTATGCAACAGACCGTCTGAAAGTAAATAGTCATGTTGATAATATCTATTTTTTGTTTTTTTTTTTTCAAATCAGCTTAAGGTTGAATATGCACAATTGTATTGGAGATACACTTATCAAAAGAACATCTATTTATCCTACGTGATATCTCATTTTTTAACGAACCACTCTTATATTGGAGATGCTCTAAATAAGGTTATGAAAGAAAGGAAAATTCCTATAGTTGGCTGAAAATATTTTCATGTGGTCGGTTAGTTTCTATATATATAATGGAATAAATAAAATGTATTTTATTTTCTTTTTAATAACATCAATTTCATTTGATACAACACTTGTGTAAAGTAGTAAGAACTAGCCATTTAAATTTGGATAATGAGAAATTAATTTATTTGCAACAGTAACGCTATCTATTCATTTGCTCTAAATTTAAAAAACTTTTAATAATGCAAAAATTCATAAATAGCCATTAAATTATATGAAAGAATAAATGTATTCATTCCCATTAATTTTATTGTTCTTGTCAACATTTCCATTTTGTCGATAAAAATGTCCTTAAATGAGTTCTATCATGTAAATTTAAAATTGAGAGAGAGAAAAAAGTAGATCTCGAGATAAAGAGAGGGAGCAAAATTAGAGACAAAAAGTTAGAGAGAGAAAATTGGAAGAGCAAAAAGTTGGAAGTTTGAGAGAGGAAGTTATTGAGAAAATTGGAAGATTGAGAAAGTCATTGGAGAAGAATGAAACTCGATTTTTATTTTCAACAATTTAACACGCTGAATTTCACTTGCTAAAAATTATACTATGAACCAAAACATAATTTTACACACTGAAATTATGAAATTTTGCATGCTGAAATTTGAAAATTGTAATTTTACGCATTGAAATTTAAATTTTACACAAGAAATGAAATTTTATACGCTAAATTTTAAATACAGTTATAATTGTTTCGATGCACCTACTGATTTTTATCACCAATAACCTTTATATATATATATATAGAGAAATATTCAAGTCAGTATGCATTGATATAACTTCATCAGTGCGTTGGATGTGGACCATCAGATTTACATACTTTAACTCAAAGTGTATGCACTTGTCAAAACTTCTCTATAATCAATAGTGCACTTGCAATGCACTGATATAAGTTATATCCGTGCACACTGACCAGAACATGACCGTATATATATACACATATACACATATATAGTAAATCTCTAATGATGAATCTCTTATTTTAATTTCGATAAGGACCTTGATGAAAATATATTGATTTTAATGATTTTTTTTTTTTTTAACTGCAATATATATTAAGCATTAGCAAAAGCAAAGGCTACAAAGAACACAGTCAAACAAACCACCTTAAAATAAACCCAAAAAAAATTGCCCACGCAAGAGATTGCCAAAACAAAATAGAGAGGGCAAGCCAAAAACAAAAACAGAGGAGGCAAGCAGAACAAAGACAAACAAAAACAGAGAACAGCGACATCATAAGAAAAAAAAACATCCAGCAAAAAAACACACACCTTAGAATCGTTAATGGTCTCAATAAACATGATTTCTCAGAAACTCCAAGATATCATAAACCAAATAAACATGTTTAAAGCTTCTAAATGTAGGAACCCAGGTTTACAGATTGCGCAACGGAAAGTTTTTTAAATTTTTTAAATTTTTTATGCAATCATAAACTAAATCTATTTGTATAGTAATAATCGAAAACAATTAAAGAAGGTGAAACGATTTCATACCTACGTGGGAGGCTCCTTCACTTTAATTCGATATGCTCCTGATTTGAACCACTTGATCTTCCTCGCTATCTCCCGGAACTGGCAACGGCGTGTGGGCGCGTCACGGTACTCAGGAACTTGAATGGAGGATCTTTTGCTTTTGTGTATAGAATGCAGCAAGCCTAAAAAAATATTAAACACCCCGCACCCCCCCCCCCCCCCCCCCCCCCCACTCTTTTCTTTTTGCTTTGTTTATTGTATCAGATACAAAATTGTCTTTCTTTTTTTTTTTCTTCAAAATCACATATATCATATATATATAATTTTTAAACTTAAACTAATAAAATCTTTTAAGATATCAAATATCTTTTAAAGATATTAATTAATTTATTTGATTTAATTTGAATTCAAAACTCTTTTAAATTCAAATTTAAATATTTAATTAAATGAAAATAAAATAATCAAATTATCTTTTCTTCATTCAAAATTAAATATCAATCAACACCCTCCATCTAATGATTAATTACTCAATTAAATAATCTAATTATTTAATTAACATAATCATTAATATTCATTAATTGAATAATGACATTATTCAATTAATTCCTGAATAGACATGTGTCACTTTTGTAACACAATTAATTGGACAATCCAATTAATTAACCGTGACCCTTGTTACCTAAATCGATCGGGCTAGCAAGGGGACCTAATGGACCCATAGTATTTTGAGCTCCAATAATCCTTAGAAATAAATAATTAAACTCTTTAATTAATATAGATCATGGCCCAGTCCTATATGATCACATCATACAATGTGCCTCCATTCTCATATCTCCATATGAATGATCTAGGATAAGATCACCGTACATTACGGAATGGACCGCAGCTATAGATTGACCACAAATAAAGTACCTAGCTTTATTTGCTATCTACGGACTCTTTAGATTGCTCGTTTCAAACTGAATCCATCTGTATATGACATTCATATACTCGGTTTGAAATTACATCCAGCAATCTTGGATGTTAAGTACACATGTTATTATAAATGTATGAGATAATTTTAATGAATAAACTACTTTTATTTATGTTCAATTCACATTTACAAATTACAAGCTTTAGGGTAAAAACCCCAACAATCTCCCACTTGCACTAAAGCATGTGAGACATGTCTTGTAAACCTAGACTCTCTAGGTGACCCGTAAACACTTTAGCCGGTAAGGTCTTCGTAAGTGGATCAGCAATCCGTACATCCTAACAGGATCAAATCCTATCATGAATACACTTAGCATATAGTTTCTCGTTCTCCGAAGATACTTGAGAATAGTCTTGACAGCAACTCAAGGATCCAATCCTAGGTTAGACTGGTATCTGCTGGCTACTCCCACTGCGAAGCAGATGTCCGGTCTCATGCATAACATAGTATACATGAGACTACCTACTGCTGACGCATAGGGAACTCGTCTCATATCCTCAACTTCTTGAGGTGTCTTAGGACTTAGGACACTGTTCTTTAGACAAGTGAACTCCATGTCACAGTGTCCTAAGTCCGGAAGGTAAATTACCTTTCTTGGAGTTCTACGTCGAAAATCGCACAAGAATTTTATCGATATACGATGCTTGAGACAGTGCTATAAATTTGTTCTTGCGATTCCTTATAAGTTGGATCCCTAGAACATAACTCGCCTCTCCCAAATCTTTCATTTGGAATTGGCTGGCTGGCCAGCCAGCCCTTTACATCAGACAATACTCCTATATCATTCCCAATGAGTAGGATGTCATCTACGTATAGGACCAAGAAAACTACTTTCTTGTCAATGATGCGCTTGTAGACACAAGGCTCATCAACATTTTGCTCAAACCCATAGGTTTTGATCACATCATCAAACCTTATGTTCCAAGATCTAGATGCTTGCTTAAGTCCATAAATGGATCTTTGCAACTTGCAAACTTTTTGCTCTTGATCTGGAGACACGAATCCCTCTGGTTGCATCATGTAGATGCTCTCATCAAGATTACCATTCAAGAATGCAGTCTTAACGTCCATTTGCCAAATTTCGTAATCAAAATAGGCAGCAATGGATAAGAGAATCCGAATAGACTTAAACATTGCTACTGGCGAGAAGGTCTCCTCATAATCGACCCCCTCCTTTTGGGTATAACCCTTGGCCACTGGCCTTGCCTTGAAGGTCTCTACCTTCCCGTCTACTCCTCTCTTTCTCTTGTAGATCCACTTACACCCTATGGGTTTCACCCCATCCGGTAAGTCTACATGTTCCCAGACTGAGTTAGAGTACATGGACTCCATCTCGTGATTCATGGCTTTAAGCCATTCCTCTTTATCAGGATCTTCCATTGCATTCTTAAATGTCAATGGATCATCCACACTATCAGCAGAGACAACATCTTGTCCCTCACTTACACCCAAATAGCGTTCAGGCTGTCTCACAACCCTTTCACTACGTTTAAGTGGTAGTATATCCTGACTAGGAATCATCTGACTCTCAGATGTTAATGGATCAACAACTCTTGTTGACTGAGAACTGGTCTCACCAGGCTCCAACTCATTCAATACAATTTTAGAACGAGACTTATGGTCACTAATATAGTTATCCTCAAGAAATGTTGCATTTGTCGATACAAACACTTTGTTATCTTCAGGACTATAAAAGTATCCACCTCTGGTCTCCTTGGAGTATCCTACAAACAAGCAGACCACAGACTTGGGCTCTAGCTTTCCACTTCTGTTCTTCAGCACGTATGCTGGACACCCCCATATGCAAAAATGTCGCAAACTAACTTTATGACCATTCCACAACTCTAGAGGAGTCTTAGGAACAGATTTGGATGGCACTACATTCAAAATGTATGCCGCTGATTGTAATGCATATCCCCAAAAGGAATTTGGTAACGATGAGAAACTAATCATAGATCTCACCATTTCCATTAGGGTTCTATTTCTCCTCTCCGCGACACCATTCTACTGAGGTGTACCAGGAGCTGTGAGTTGGGACACTATCCCGTACTCGACCATGAAGTCTTCAAACTCTTGGTCAAGGTACTCACCTCCACGATCTGATCGTAGAGTCTTAATAGTCTTCCCTAACTGATTTTCAACTTCAGCTCGGAATTCTTTGAACTTTTCAAAAGTTTCCGACTTTCGTTGCATTAGGTAGACATATCCGTATCTTGAGTAGTCATCTATAAAGGTGACATAATACTCATAACCACCCCTTGCTTTAACATTCATCGGTCCACAGACGTCTGAATGTATAAGCTCTAGTGGTTCTTTAGCTCTCAGCCATTTTCCAGTAAAAGGTCTCTTTGTCATTTTACCTTCTAAACAGGATTCACAGACTGGTAAGGTGCCAACCTTTAACTCACTTAAAGGTCCGCTTTTCACTAGTCTATCTATCCGGTCAAGGTTGATATGGCCAAGTCTTAGATGCCATAGATACGTTTCATTTTCTGGAGAAATCTTTTGTCGTTTAGTTTTTGGTTTTTCAACCTTAAACATTTCGGTGTTGAGCAGTGTTGTATGTATTAACGGTCTTAACACATATAAATTGTTTTCATTAATACCTGAACAAATATTCAGACCATTCTTTGCAATAATAACTGATTTATTATCAAAAGAAACAGAATATAATTGTTCTAATAATTTAGAAACGGAAATTAAATTTCGTGTAAATCCAGGAATGAAAAATACATTGTCCAACAATATGAAATTATTATTACAAAAAACGCAATCTAATTACCCCCACTGCTCGTGCCGACACGACATCCCCTGACCCCACACGTATAGAGAAGGCTCCCTCCTCAAACTGTATCCAAGAATCAGTCCACTGCAAAGAAGAACAAACATGGTTAGTGGCCCCCGAATCAACTATCTAAGGTGAAGAATCATCTTCCACTAAACACGACTCAAGAACAAGTAAATCATATTTACCTTTCGTTTTCTTCTTCTTGGCTACCTCCTTCAGATATTGAGGACAGTTCCTCTTCCAGTGCCCGACTTTGTCGCAATGGAAACATTTTCCCTTGCTATTGTCGATGGAGGCGCTTTTCCTTTTGCTCTGGGATTTCTTGGGTTTGGGCTTACCCTTTGCCTTCCCAGCAGACCTCTTCCTCTTTTTGTTATTGGAGGAAGATGGTTCGGCAACATTTGCCTCACCGGTCCTGCCCTTGCTGTCCTTAGTCAAGGACTCAAAGGTAGTGAGCTTATTGAGCAACTGTGTGAGACTGAACCTAAGCTTGTTCATCCCATAGTTGCTCTTGAACTGATCGAAACTCTTTGGAAGAGTCGTCAGTATGATGCTCACCTGACTGGGTTCATCAATGACCCCGCCATTGATTTCTGCCGTGTTGAAGTAGGACATCATGTTCAGGACATGTTCCCGAACTGATGTTCCATCCTTCATACGAGCGAGCATAGCGGAATCAACAGCTTCGTGCCGCTTTTGCTCAGAGGGTTGCCCGAACATAGCCTGCAATCCCTCCATTATTTCAAATGCAGTTCTCATTGCTTCGTGCTTTATGACAAGCATGTCTGTTATACTTGCTAACAGATATGTTCGGGCTTTCTCATCTGATGAGACCCATTTCTCATACGCCTCACGAACAGTTCGTGCGGCATTGGCAGTAGGCATTGGAGGACATTCCTCCGTAAGCACAAACTTAAGGTCCTTAGTGACCAAAATTGCATTGATATTGTGTTTCCATTTAGTATAGTTATCACCAGTTAATTTGTCATTGGCTATGATTTGTAATAGTGTAGTTGACATGGCTGATAAAAAAAAATTCATTCATTCATACATTCAAAACATGTGTAAATGTTCGGCATAAAATTAAACATGATGCATGAAAATGTTTAATGAACAAGAACAACCCTAAAAAGTGTTTCTACGCCACGACTATCCAACATACCACAAGCAAGTGCCGCCTTAGGGTCAGTCAAATTCTTGCATGTTGGATCGAGACATTCTCAATCAAATGTTATACCAGAATAACTCTTATTCCTCTAATATTCAACCATCGTATATTTCAGTCAGGTTTCTAATTAACCAATTTAATTAAAACCTTGTGAGCGTAACCCATCATTTCAGATCTCATGAGCTTAACTCGAGAATTGCCGCCTTAAGGTCGGTCAATCCCGAAATCCCCTCAGAAATCCTATCCGTTAGGAAGTCAACCTTGATATTGATTCTTATGGAAACCCTCCTTAAGGAGGACGAAAACAATGCCGTCACGAGGCCCCACTCGAATCTTACAGTGTTGAACTAATGATGGAGACCGCGGGATATAATGTCATATATCCCTCTCCAACTCACTATTTTATAATAAGGGTTTTCTATTAATATTAATGCACCTAGATAAACTAGATTAAACGGCTAATTTCAATCTAAGTGTCAAGTGCATTAATCACAAATTATTAGAATCCTATTCCAATAACTAATAAACTAATTTGATTTTTAACTCTTTAAAAATCTAGTTCATTAGTGATAATTCTAATCTATGTAAACTATTTACTAAGACTAGAATTATTAAAAGTGTATTCACCAAGTTTTAACTATTAAAACTAAACACATTATTAGGTCCAATTATTATTAGGGACTAAATCAAATTAATCCTAAAATATATAAAAGGACCCTACTAATCTAAGTAATTAAACTCTTTAATAATTAGATTAGTGATTAATGAGAATTACCAAGTTTTTACTCCTAAAAACTAATCCCATTAATTTATAGCCAATTATGTGAATTACTCATTTTAATCAAATTAAAAAATAAACACATAATAAAGATGGCTATAATGCATGTATGACATATTAACATATATATATGTGTAGGCACACCTAATCTAAATGATATGTATATGCATTGCAATGCTTTAATCATCTCATAATAAAAGAATACATGAGTTGACCGAGTACAATGGGTTATCTAACTTTAAATATATATATATATATCTAATTACAAAAGATTAATCCAAGGCATTCCTTGGTCTTCTTGTAATCCATCTTTTCTTCAAGTCCATCTGTAATATCTTCTGCGTCTTTCGGGCCCAAAAATCAAGTCCAACTTGATTTATTTTATTGAATCCATCTCATGGATTAAATCCCTTAAAAAATAAATGTTACTCTAACATTTTTCGGAGGCCTGGGATTTCCTAAAATCAGTCCAAACATGATCGCGTAACTGCTGCACAAAACATTCAACAATTGAATGTTTCGTGCATGACATCTGCACAAAATAGTGTGCATGCCAACTTGGGTTTACGTGACCATTGCATAAAATCATAAAAATGCTGCAGCTGTGCATTGCATAAAATCATCACAATATATAATTTATATTGCAGGTTGAAGTAGTGCAACGCGCAACACTTGCGCATGAGTTGCATGTGCTTTGCACATCTGATGTGCACCTGCTGCACACATGCACAACGATTATGCTTTGCATCAGTGCGCTGCTGCATATTTGTCTTCCGAATCGTCACGCTTCATTGATTTACATTAATAATAATAATAATAAATTACAGCAAATCAATAATAAAAAAATAAATATATTATACAATCCGGGATTAATATTACATTGAAAATTACAACCATTGAAACAAACCCTAAACTCATTGTACCATACAATTAACGATCAACCATGTTTATAATAAATAAATAAATAAAAATTATAAACACCATACAATCATTAGAAAAAAAATGCCTACACATTCATACATGCAATCGGGAGCAATCGAATTCGATTATACTATACAAAAATTGGCTCTGATACCAATTGTAGGAACCCAGGTTTACAGATTGCGCAGCGGAAAGTTTTTAAAATTTTTTATGCAATCATAAACTAAACCTATTTGTATAGTAATAATCGAAAACAATTAAAGAAGGTGAAACGATTTCATACCTACGTGGGAGGCTCCTTCACTTTAATTCGATCTGCTCCTGATTTGAACCACTTGATCTTCCTCGCTATTTCTCGGAACTGGCAACGACGTGTGGGCGCGTCACGGTACTCAGGAACTTGAATGGAGGTAGTAGAGACACACAAAACAACTCTTTTGCTTTTGTGTATAGAATGTAGCAAGCCTAAAAAAATATTAAACCCCCTCCCTTTTTTTTTTTTTCTTTTTTTTTTTTTTTTTTCTTGTTTGCTGCACCCTATGCCACTCTTTTCTTTTTGCTTTGTTTATTGTATCAGATACAAAATTGTCTTCTTTTTTTTTTTTCCTTCAAAATCACATATATCATATATATATATAATTTTTAAACTTAAACTAATAAAATCTTTTAAGATATCAAATATCTTTTAAAGATATTAATTAATTTATTTGATTTAATTTGAATTCAAAACTCTTTTAAATTCAAATTTAAATATTTAATTAAATGAAAATAAAATAATCAAATTATCTTTTCTTCATTCAAAATTAAATATCAATCAACACCCTCCATCTAATGATTAATTACTCAATTAAATAATCTAATTATTTAATTAACATAATCATTAATATTCATTAATTGAATAATGACATTATTCAATTAATTCCTAAATAGACACGTGTCACTTTTGTAACACAATTAATTGGACAATCCAATTAATTAACCGTGACCCTTGTTACCTAAATCGATCGGGCTAGCAAGGGGACCTAATGGATCCACAGTATTTTGAGCTCCAATAATCCTTAGAAATAAATAATTAAACTCTTTAATTAATATAAATCATGGCCCAGTCCTATATGATCACATCATACAAGGTGCCTCCATTCTCATATCTCCATATGAATGATCTAGGATAAGATCACCGTACATTACGGAATGGACCGCAACTATAGATTGACTACAAATAAAGTACCCAGCTTTATTTGCTATCTATAGACTCTTTAGATTGTTCGTTTCAAACTGAATCCATATGTACATGACATTCATATACTCGGTTTGAAATTACATCCGACAATCTTGGATGTTAAGTACACATGTTATTATAAATGTATGAGATAATTTTAACGAATAAACTACTTCTTTTATTTATGTTCAATTCACATTTACAAATTACAAGCTTTAGGGCAAAAACCCCAACACTAAAACCCTCATTGATCCAAGAAACCGCCATCTTAGAATTGTTAACGATCTCAATAATTCGACATGCCATGACAAGATTCATAGCACAGAGACAACAAGCTTTCTCGATGGCCATCAATTCCGCAGAGTTGGAAGCAAAGGATTCCACAAAAAGCGAAAATAAGCACAAGATGTTGCCCCTAGAATCTCTCAAGATCCCTCCAATACTAGTCAGATCAGGTTTTCTTCTAGACAAGTCGTTGCACTGCCTGGTGAAATCCACTCCTCAAAAACAAGCTTCTTGATCTTCTTAGTGTCCTTGCACAACTCACTAATATTGAGGAGAATAGAAGTGATTGTGTCTTTTGAACCAGAACCATGGTTTTTAAACCAATAGGAAATATGAAATTTTATTGAATCTGTAGCTAAAGAGAAATCAACACCGTTGTCCTTGAAAACATTCTTGTTTCTTGACTCCCAAATGTTGCATTTGGTATGCAGGATAGAACATGACAATGTGGGACAGTTTCTTTATGTCCCACGTTTGGCGTGACCTTATCATGGGACAGAACCGGACAGAAAGGGACTAGGTGAGACAAAAATCATAAAAATCTATCCCACCCCAGACGCTCAGCCAACTTGTCCCATGCCATGGGACAAGCGTGAAAAAGACACATTTACCCTTCAAATCTTCAAAAAATTAAATATAAAATAAAACTCAAACCCTTTCCCTTTCTCATCGATCTCTCCCGCTTCTCTCTCTCTCTCTCTCTCTCTCTCTCTCTCTCTCTCAACCAATAGTCATTCTCTCTCCATCTCAATGACTTAATCATTGCTTGGCCACCGACGAGGAGTAGTGATGGTCGCTCAATCATTGCTTGTCTTTCTCTTCTTTCTTTCTCTCTCTTCGTTCGACCTTGATTTTGGGTTTTCGATTTAGGGTTTTCGATTGGGGGTTTTCGATTGGGCTTCAGTGGTTTAATGATTGTAATGGTTTGGTGTTAGAGATAGGAAGTTAATTGAGTTTTTCTTTTTTAATTAGTTTAGTTTATTTGTAGAATTATTTGTGCTTCTTTTTATAGAATTATTTGTGAAAGAGATTTGGGTTTTCTAAGTTGAGATTTTGTTTTGATTAATGAAATATGGTGGCTTTTGGGTTGATGATTTGAGTTGAATTTGATGATTGATGATCTGGGTTGGATGAACTTCAACTGGTGATGATCTAGGTATGATGATGTTCAAATTGATTCACAAATTTTTTTTAATGGTTGAGATTGTCTGATTCATTAAAATTGAGTATTATTAAGTATTAAAATTGAGCATAAAAACGCACCCTAACATATTAGTTCTGGATTGTACTTGACCAATTCCTTCCACTTAGAATTGAGATTGTCATTGAGATCGTGAAGAGATGATAAATATGGGTGACAAAGGGCCTCATCAACTGCAAACATATATGCAAAAGCATTACCATTTAGAAATTTTTTTAATGGTTTGTACAAGGAAGAGAGTTGTTCTTCAAATTGATTTTAAAATAATAATAACAAAAATGGATAGTAGAGGCACTTTGGTCATTTCAACATATTGTCCCATTCTGTTCTAGCCATACCAAACAAATAACAGTACAGTTAACAGTTATGTCTCAGACATTCCAAACACAATACA
Source organism: Acer campestre (assembly GCA_954870605.1). Classification (NCBI taxonomy): domain Eukaryota; kingdom Viridiplantae; phylum Streptophyta; class Magnoliopsida; order Sapindales; family Sapindaceae; genus Acer; species Acer campestre. The sequence continues at coordinate 21,232,183 of OX940804.1, read as the reverse complement.
GAATAATTGTCCCGTCTTGTCATGTTCTGTCCCATCACGCCATGTCTTGTCCCGTCCTCGTACCAAACGCACCCAAATTGTCCAAGCCACGGTGAAAAAAGAAGAAGTTTTCTTAGCTCTGTCACAATTGTGAGAGGGACTTAAAGTAGACCAGCTAATTGCCCAGTCCTTGATCAAATTTGGAACAAAGCTGTTGATCCCCCACCAACCCATAAAAAGCAACCAAAGGCGCCACGACCATCTACAGTGTAAAAAGAGATGGTTTATAGTTTCCACCTCTTTATTATACATAGGACACTCTAGACTAAAATTCTGAGACAAACCAAATATGTGAAAAACATGTCTTACTATAACTCTTCCTTGCAAGAGTTGTTAGACGAAAAGCTCGACTTTAGGGAAAATGCCTTGCGAACTGAATTTATCTAGTCCTTGCACACTTGAAACTTGATCTTTCATAGCTAACCGAAAGGATCCTACATAAAAAATGTCATTTGAGCCAAAAAAAACAGACCAATACATCCGATTTTCATCTTTGAATTTTGATGCATTGTAAAAGAGAACAAAACCAATTCCACTGATTTTGTTCCCACCCCAACAAGTTCCTTCTCAGAGGGACTTTCTAAACCCAATTCAAGCCTACCCAAGAGCCAAAATCACTAATATAGCCATCCTTTAAAGTAGCTGGAGTGAAAATCCAAGGAAAGGAATCTTTTAGAGCAATAGAGTCAATTCGGATATCATTCCAAAAGCTAGCTTTGTCGCCATTCCCAATAACTACTTTCAAGCCAGCCTCGAGAACCTTGGCAGACTGAGATTCTTGTTTGAAAAGGCTAGCATTCCCTTTAACAAAAAAAGAAGGAGAAGTCGAGCCTTGCTAGGTCTAGTACATGCATTTTCTATCCAACCCATACCTATCAATTATGATCCATATCCACAAGGTGGTGTCTTCGTTTCTAAAGCGCCACACCTACTTAGCCAACATACTTTTATTCTTTTGTTTCTGCAGACCATGTCCCAATGTACAGCATAAAATATTTTCTTTTGAAGGTTGTCACCCCAAAGGAAGCTACATTGTAGTTTCTCTATCCTTTAAGCAATCCCAACCAGAATCTTAAAAATAGACATGAAATAAGTAGGGATGTTAGAAATGACAGCCTTGATCAAGACTAATCTTTCAGCTTTGGATAAAAACTTATGTTTCCAAGATGCCAATCAATGTTCAATATTTCCACCAAGGAGCACCAAAATACCTTTAAACATGGTCTAGAGCTGAGAGGTAGACCTAAATACGAGACAAGAAGCGTAGCTGACTTACATTTCAAAGCAATTGCCCAAATAGGTTCTGAATTCACCTTATGACAAATTCTGACAACACATGACTTATGACAGTTAATTTTTAGATCGGAGGCCAACTCAAAACACATTAGGATTCTCTTTGTGTTGAGAAGAAACTCCAACCCGTGTTTGAAAAAGAAGATCATGTCATCCACAAATTGAAGGTGGGATATATGAACCCCATTATCAAAATCTTCCCCTCTCACCATACCTAACTCTGTTGCATTCTAGACTAAGCAAACAAGACCTTCGATGGCAATGTTGAATAAAAAGGGAGATAAAGGGTTACCTTGTCTCAACCCTCTTCCGTTCCGAATTGAGATGTCGGGCTGCCATTAACCAACACTGACAAGAGTGGAGAACAGATACAATTTGAAATCCACCTCTTCCATGTAGAACCGAAACCATACCTTCCATCATGGACTCTAAGAAGTCATGATCAACATAGTCGTAGGCCTTTTCGAAACCCAACTTAGTAAGAAGATCGCCTATCTTATCTAGTTTTCCATTTGTTAATAATTTCCTCAGTAATCATGAAACTATCGATGATTTGTCACCCTTTAACAAAGGCCATTTGGAGCTCTCCAATAATAGAATTCATTACTTTCTTAATATGATTAGCTAAGACCTTGGAAAGAATCTTATACATAGAGCCGACCAAACTAATTAGCTAAAATCCCCCGTTGACATTGGCTTCTTAATTTTCAGAATTAAAGTAATGAAAGTAATGTTTAAATTCCTCACAATTGAACCATCATTGTGGAATTCATGGATGAAATTATAAAATTGAAACGAACTCAGCCCTCAATCCTCCTTTGAAGCACCTAACAAGAACGGGTTATGATCCGACAAACTTTGCGATAAGCCTCTTTGTCTTAACTTTGGAATCCAGGAGAGCAAGATGGGGGAAATGAGAAAACAATCAAGCCTAGACCAAGCTACATTATCCCTGAAGTGCGACCATGTGAAGGCCATGCCATATAAAGGTAGATCAACCACTTTAGCTCTTAAGATGAAAGAGTTAAAATTTCTCCTGGACACGACATTACTACTCACCCCAATTCTCTCTAAGGGATCAATGACCACGTTAAAGTCTCCACCCACAACCCATGGGATTGAAAAAGAATCAATAATTTTAATAATCTTATCCCACATGGCATTTCTATCACTCTCTAATCTAGTAGTATACACCCTATAAAAACCAACCACTTTCTTTAAACAGAGCAACTCCCCAATGATAAAAGATGCAATTGTCGATAAAAATGCAGTCTGAGACTGAGAGGAGATATGTTTTACATAAAGTTAACAAACCCCCCATATAACCTTTCACTTCTACACCAATTCCTTTTCTCAATAGAGGACCACTAAAGGCACTAAAAATCTTACTATCATACGAAGAGAGCTTTGTCTCTTGGATGAAAAGAACAGAGGGCTTATTGCTGTCCACCAAGCTTTTAACGACCCTCCATTTCTCATCTATACCTAGATCTTTTACATTCCAAGACAACACTAACATTAAAAAACTATCAAACCCTCGATGTACAACCAAAATTACCTGAAAGGTGCGTTGTTCCTCACCCTATCATCATCTTCTTTTTCTCTTCTGGACAGCTCCTCTCTGATTGTCTTTTCCTTGCCACCAAAATCAAATCCCAAAGCCACTCCAGTCTCGATGACTTTTGCAATTTCTTCTTCTAGATTCCAAACCAGTTTGTTACCTTTTATGTCAACAATAACTATCTCAAACTAATCATACAGACTGTCCTTTCTTGAAGAGATAATTCCATACTTTGATCACTCATTCTTAAGAGAATCCTTCATCGAAAGTTCCTTTGTTTCCTCGGATTGAGCTAACAAATCTCTGGCCATGGCACTTCTTGTTTGTACACCATATCTTTTCGAAGAGTAGCATCGCTTATGGCCTTTCCTACTCTTTGTTGGGTTTAGTGATGCATCCATCTAATTATTTAGAACATTCTTTATAGATCTCCCAACACCCTTCTCCAAATCATCTCTAGAATTAGCTCATGATACCGGTTCCTCACCCTTAGACAAAGCATCATTAGTATTGATATAGGCAGTAGATTTGTTTTTATTTCTAAAAGTGTAGATAGGTCTTGAAATCATGAGCCCTTCCTTAGCCCTCCTTTTGGCTGGTCCATGATCCGAACCAACCAATCTATCTTCCACACTTCTATTTGAAGAAACCTCATAAATAAAGGACTTCATTGGGCCTGAATTTTGATTGCAACAACAACCATTAGAACTGGGCTCAATCCTATTGTTGACAATACTATCCTCACTTAATTTTCCCATTGAGGAAACTTGGGAAGGGTTTAGCCCATACACAACAAGGCTAACTGACCCAAGGTACAAAAAAAAAAAAAAAAAAAAAAAAATCTTTTGCCCCCACCAATGATTGCTTTTTAAGGTAAGAATAGTCTCCTCTATCTTTGACAAAATTTGAAAAGAAATCCCCATCTAAGTCAAAAGAGGATAAGTCCACCTCCTCCAAGATACCCTCTCTCCTTTTATTAAAATCCAACTTAGCTTTAGAATCAAACACATATGATGGTTTAGCCTTGGGATTTTTTATTATGACCAACTTTCCTTTATCTTTGTGTTGGGTGAGGGATTTGACATCATCTCCTTGGATGTGCTAAAAACGGCAAAGGTTGACTTCCTTCTCAACATCTCCTTTTCTTACTTTCTTATTCTGATGTATATCAAATCCTCCACCTTGTCTATTTGCCTCCATTTCTCATTCCAAAGGCTTCTAGCTGCATTTTACACTTACCTTGTCTGAAGATTTTTGAATTTTGAAAGAAGGGTGTCTTGCAGCTTTTGCTGCCAATGAAAAGACTTGATGATCATTCTTTCTCAATCCCAAGAATTCGTCCACCCAAAAACAAGTCACCGGAGAGAGGTCCTTCTCCACTATTAATATAAAAGAACCAAAGACATCAGCTACCTTGACCTTGTTAGAGCAACAAGTCCCAAAAGGAATCAACACCATCATCCTCCCAATGTCAAGTCAATTTCGGGAAAGTGCTTCTTCATGAACAAACAAGGCATCCCCTATTAATCTTCCTAACTCCATAAAGAAATTTGGGTTACAACAACTCAAGGGGACCGCTAAAATATTGATCCAAACCAATCTAACTTTCACAATCAGCAAAACCAGTTTAGCTTTCGCAATCAGCGAAAATGACCATTTCTCCATGAAAGAGAAATAATTATCCCATAATAAACGGTTGTTGATAAAGCCTAAAGAATCATCCTCTGAAATGAACCTCCTTAGAAATAGCTTATCCTCTAAATACGAAGAGGTGAAAGAAAAACCACTACTTGCCAGGTGATTATTCACACTTGTCACATTTTCGAAACCTTTGAGAACCCTAACTATGCATTTCGTAAGCCATTCGGTCTTCAATTTAGAGCCATCCCAGAACAACTCTGACATTGCCTTTACATCTACTTTCTTATCTGAAACCTTTCTAGACTTATCACCTTTAAGCACATCAATGAAAGAAAGCCCTTTTCCCCTTCCAACACTAGAGCAGAATTGTCTTTTAGCATTATTGTCACCATAGCGGGTCTCCTCCATCTAAGGGCTCGAAGCATGCCAACTGATCTTTGCTACATAACCCTTCTTCGAGCCAGCATCTTTAGAAACTTTAGTCCTCCGATTGTTACAACCGTAGGTTGCCACCGGTTTAGCTCATCAATATCCAAATTGAGGAAATCACAGCAGCCTGAAACCATCTCTTTGAACCTCCAATCCCAAGCTCTCTTATTCAAAATAATCGACCAATCATATATGTGCATACCGTCCATCAACCTTGCAACCTTCGAAGCTTCTGCCATGGATGCAAACTAAATAAAAGCATTGCTAATTCGGTTGGGTCCCCGGTTTACCGAATGCGCAGCGGAATGAACTTTTAAAATTTTATACTACGATAGTAAACCCTAGGAACTATTTTTTCTTTTTCAGAAGTGTAAAACAAAAGAATCGAAATCAAAACATATAAACAAGAAGAGAAGAAATAATTTTCTTTATACCTACATATGAGGCTCCTTCTTCTTTAATACGATCTACTCCTGATTTGAACCACTTGATCTTCCTCACTATCTCCCGAGACTGGTAACGGCGTGTGGGCGCGTCACGGTACTTAGGAACTTGAATGGAGGTAATAGAAACAACATGAGAAAAACAACTCTTATTTTTCAATTGGAAGAATTCGGCCACACCGAAAAAAAAAAAAAAATAAGAACTAAACAAAACAATTTTTTTTTTTTTGGTGCGTGTGCCGCACCCTGTTCCTTTTTCACTTTTTGTTCGTGAATGTGTGTAAACTATATGTTATGTGTTGATTAAAAAATATATCATATATTTTAAAATAAACTAATTAATTAAATCTTTTTTAAGATATCTGATACCTTTAAAGATATTAATTAATATTAATTTATTTGATTTGATTTGAATTCAAACTCTTTTAAATTCAAATTTAAATATTTAATTTAATGAAAATAAAATAATCAAATTATCTTATATTCATTCAAATTAAATATCAATCAACACCCACCATCTAATGATTAATTACACAATTAAATAATCTAATTATTTAATTAACATAATCATTAATATTCATTAATTAAATAATCTCATTATTTAATTAATTCTCGAATAAACATGTGTCACTTTCGTAACACAATTAATTGGATAATCCAATTAATTAACCGTGACCCTTGTTACTTAAATCGATCAGGCTAGAAAGGGGACCTAATGGACCCACAGTATTTTGAGCTCCAATAATTCTTAGAAATAATTAATTAAACTCTTTAATTAATATTTCGTGATTATTAACGTCGGTGTTATTTCACTAAAAACCCGAAGCTGCACTCTCTCAACAATAGACATTTTTACACAAACCAATAGCTCTTGGTGTCCATCGATATAGCTATTACATATGGTATGATCCTCCACAAGTAGTTCATAATTATAGCTGGGTCATAATGTCCGTTATACCCCTCTAATTACATCTTTCCATTAAGTACCATTGATTCTCTAATGAATAATAAATCCTACGTTCCTTATGAAAATAGGAGAGCGCTCATATTGTTCAAACCCCGAATCAATCCTTAAGGGAACTACTATCTACTTCTTGCAAGAAGAAGTGGATTCCTCTATTGTGTATAAACCTTCCTAGCCACAAGTCAAACCGCGATTCCAACATACGAAGTTATTGACCGGGAATGCAACTCTGATCTCACCCATGACATATCAAAAACCACAATCTAACCTGATGGAGTCGATAAGACACTCAGGATTAAGATCACCCATATATAGCATTCAATTGTCGATATATATGAATCTTATCATGTAACGGATCTTGGTGAGAGATTCCTATAGATCGTGGTCCAATCCTATATGATCACATCATACAAGGTGTCTATATTCTCATATCACCATATGAATGATCCAGGATAAGATCATCATAAATTACGGAATGGACCGCAGCTGTAGATTAACAACAAATAAAGTACCCAGCTTTATTTGATATCTATGGACTCTTTAGATTGCTCGTTTCAAACTGAATCCATTTATATATGACATTCATATACTTAGTTTGAAATTACATCCAGCAATCTTGGATGTTAAGTACACATGATATAAATAAATGTATGAGACAATTTGAATGAATAAACTACTTCTTTTATTTATGTTCAATTCACATTTACAATTTACAAGCTTTAGGGCAAAACCCCCAACAATCTCCCACTTGCACTAAAGCATGTGAGACATGTCTTGTAAACCTAGACACTTTAGGTGACTCGTAAACACTTTAGCCGGTAAGGTCTTTGTAAATGGATCAGCAATCCGTACATCCTAACAGGATCAAATCCTATTATGAATACACTGGCATATAGTTTCTCGTTCTCCGAAGATACTTGAGAATAGTCTTGACAGCAACCCAATGATTCAATCCTGGGTTTGACTGGTATCTGCTGGCTACTCCCACTATGAAGCAAATGTCCGGTCTTATGCATAACATTGCATACATGAGACTACCTACTGCTGATGCATAGGGAACATGTCTAATATCCTCAACTTCTTAAGGTGTCTTAAGACACTGTTCCTTAGACAAGTGAACTCTATGCTTGGAAGGTAAATTACCTTTCTTAGAGTTTTGCATCGAAAATCGCACAAGAATCTCGTCGATATACGATACATGAAACAATTCTATGAGTTTGTTCTTACGATCCCATATAAGTTGGATTCCTAGAACATAACTTACCTCTCCTAAATCTTTCATTTGGAATTGGCTAGCCAGCCAGCCCTTTACTTCCGATAATACCCTTACATCATTTCCAATGAGTAGGATATCATCTACGTAAAGAACTAAGAAAACTAACTTCTTGTCATTGATGTGCTTGTAGACACAAGGCTCATCAACATTTTGCTCGAAGCCATGGGTTTTGATCACATCATCAAACCTTATGTTCCAAGATCTAGATGCTTGCTTAACTCCATAAATGGATCTTTGCAACTTGCAAACTTTTTTCTCTTGATCTGGAGACACGAATCCCTCTAGTTGCATCATGTAGATGCTCTTATCAAGATTGTCATTCAAGAATTAAGTCTTGACGTCTATTTGCCAAATTTCGCAATCAAAATAAGTAGCAATGGATAAGAGAATTCGAATAGACTTAAACATGGCCACTAGAGAGAAGGTCTTTTTATAATCGACCCTCTCTTTTTGGGTATAACCCTTAGCTACTAGCCTTGCCTTAAAGGTCTCTACCTTTCCGTCTACACCTCTCTTTCTCTTGTAGATCCACTTACCACTCATGGGTTTTACCCTATCCGGTAAGTCTACTAGTTCCTAGACTGAGTTAGAGTACATGGATTCCATCTCGAGATTCATTGCTTTAAGCCATTTCTCTTTGTCAGGATCTTCCATTGCATTCTTACATGTCAATGGATCATCCACACTATCAGTAGAGACGACAACTCATCCTTCACCTATACCCAAATAGCATTCAAGTTGTCTTACAACCCTTCTATCACGTCTAGGTGGTAGTGTATCCTGACTAGGAATCATCTGTCTATCAGATGTCAATGGATCAACAACTTTTGTTGACTGAGCACTAGTCATACTAGGCTCTATTTCTTTTAATACAATCTTGCTACGAGGTTTATGATCACTAGTATAGTTATCCACAAGAAACGTTGCATTAGTCGATAAAAATACTTTGTTCTCTTCAGGACTATAAAAGTATCCACCTCTGGTCTACTTGGAATATCTTACAAACAAGCAGATCATGGACTTGGGGTCTAGCTTTCCACTTATATTCTTCAGCACATGTGTTGGACACCCCCATATGTGGAAATGTTGCAAACTAGCTTTACGATCATTCCACAATTCTAAGGGAGTCTTAGGAACAGATTTGGATGAGACTACATTCAAAACGTAAGCCACAGTTTGTAACGCATATCCCCAAAAGGAATTTGTTAATGATGAGAAACTAATCATAGATCTCACCATTTCCATTAGTGTTTTATTTCTCCTCTCTGTGACACCATTCTGTTATGGTGTACTAGGAGCTGTGAGCTGGGACACTATCCCATACTTGACCTTAAAGTTTTCAAACTCTTGATCAAGATACTCACCTCCATGATCTGATCGTATAGACTTGATAGTCTTTCCTGACTAGTTCTCAACTTCAGTTCAAAATTCTTTGAACTTTTCAAAAGTCTCCGACTTCCGTTACATTAGGTAGACATATATGTATCTCGAGTAGTCATCTATAAAAGTGACATAATACTCATAACCACCCCTTGCTTTAACATTCATCGGTCCACAGATGTCTGAATGTATAAGCTCTAGTGGTTCTTTAGCTCTAAGCCCTTTTCTAGTAAAAGGTCTTTTGGTTATTTACCTTCTAAACAGGATTCGCAGACAGGTAAGGTGCCAACCTTTAACTCACTTAAAGGTCCGCTTTTCACTAGTCTATCTATCTAGTCAAGGTTGATATGGCCAAGTCTTAGATGCCATAGATACGTTTCGTTTTCTGGAGAAATCTTTTGTCGTTTTGTTTTAGGTTTTTTAACTTTAAACAATTCAGCGTTGAGCAGTGTAGTATGTATTAACGGCCTTAAAACATGCAAGTTGTTTTCATTTAATCCTAAACATATATTCAAACCATTCTTTGCAATAATAATAGACTTATTATTAAAAGAAACAAAATATAATTGTTCGAAGAACTTTGAAACTGAAATCAAATTTCGATTAAATCCAGGAATTAAAAATACATTATTTAAAATTATGAAACAACTTCCAAAATGTAGTCTAACTACACTCATTGCTCGGGCTGACACGACATCTCCTGACCCAACACGCATAGAGAAGGCTCCCTCCTCAAGCTGTGTCCAAGAATTAGTCCATTACATAGAAGAACAAACGTGGTTAGTGGCCCCTGAATCAACTATCCAAGGTGAAGAATCATCTTCCACTATACATGATTCAAGAACAAGTAAATCACATTTACCTTTTGTCTTTTTCTTCTTGTTTTGGGCTTACCCTTAGCCTTCCCAGCAGACTATTCCTCTTCTTTGATCCAAAAGAAGATGGTTCAACAACATTTGCCTGACTGGTCTTATTTTTGTTGTCCTTAAGTCATGAACTTAAAGATAGTGAGGTCATTAAGCAACTGAATCAAACTAAACCTCAATTTGTTCATCCCATGGTTGCTTTTAAACTGATCAAAACTCTTTGGAAAAGTTGTCAGTATGATGCTCACTTGACTAGGTTCATCAATGGCCCCGCCATTGATCTCTGCCCTGTTGAAATATGACATCATGTTCATGACATGTTCCCGAACAGATGTGCCCTCTTTCATCCAAGCAAGCATTACAGAACGAACAGCTTCGTACCACTTTTGCTCAGAGGGCTGCCCAAACATGCCTTGCAATGACTCCATTATGTCAAATGCACTAGCCATTGCTTCGTGCATAATGACAAGCACGTCTGTCATACTTGCTAACAGATATGTTCGGGCTTTCTCATCTGATAAGACCTATTTCTCATATGCCTCATGAACAGTTCGTGCGGCATTGGCAATAGGCGTTGGAGGACATTCCTTCATAAGCACAAACTTTAGGTCAATGGTGACCAAGATTGCATTTATGTTATGTTTCCATTTAGTGTAGTTATTACCAGATAATTTTTCATTGGCTATGATTTGTAATAGTGCAGATGACATGGCTGGTATAACATAAATTAAGAGTTCATTCAGTCATACATTCAAAACATGTGTGAATGTTCGGCATAAAATTAAACATGATGCGTGAAAATATTTAATGAACAAGAACAACCCTAAAAAGTGTTAATACGCCATGACAATCCAACATACCACAAACAAGTGCCGCCTGAGGGTCGGTCAAATTCTTGCATGTTGGATTGAGACATTCTTAATCAAATGTTATACCAAAATAACTCTTATTCCTCTAAAATTCAACCATCGTTTATTTCAGTCAGTTTTATAATTAACCAATTTAATTAAAACCTTGTGAGTGTAACCCATTATTTCAGATCTCTAGAGCTTAACTCGAGAATTGTCGCCTTAGGGTCGGTCAATATCGAAATCTCCTCAGAAATCCTATCCGTTAGGAAGTCAACCTTGGTATTGATTCTTATGGAATCCCTCCTTAGGGAGGACGAAAGCAAAACCGTCATGAGGTCCCACTCGAATCTCACGGTGTTGAACTAATGATGGAGACCGTGGGATTTAATGTCATATATCCCTTTCCCACTCACTATTTTATAATTAGGGTTTTCTATAAATATTAATGCACCTAGATTAAACTAGATTAAATGGCTAATTTCAATCTAAGCGTCAATTGCATTATCACAAATTATTAGAATCCTATTCCAGTAACTAATAAACTAATTCGATTTTTAACTCTTAAAAATCGAGTTCATTAGTGATAATTCTAATCTATGTAAGCTATTTTGTATTTACCAAGTTTTAACTCCTAAAAACTAATCCCATTAATTTATAGCCAATTATGTGAATTACCCATTTTAATCAAATTAAGAAAAAAAATAAACACATAATATAGATGGCTATAATGCATGTATGACATATCAACATATATATATATATATATGTGTGTGCACACCTAATCTAAATGACATGCATATTCATGGCAATGCTTAATCATCAAATAATTAAAAACATACATGAATTGACCAAGTACAATGAGTTTATCTAACTTAAAAATAATCTAATTACAAAAAGTATCCAAGGCAATCCTTGGTCTTCTTGTAATCCATATTTTCTTCAAGTCGATCTTTTGCATCTAATGGGCTTTCAACCAAGTCCAACTTGATTAACACTAATAATTTTTATGGTGATCCATCTCATGAATTATTAACTAAGGCCCATATGTTATACTTAACATTTATTGGAGGCCCAAGTTAAAAAAAATTATTCCAGCCCATTCACGCTTCCAAATATGCAAACCCTAGCATCACGAACACTCGGCCTTGCGCGCGCTTTGGCGCGTAGCTGTCGTCCGCACGAGAGGGTAGCTATGCACAGCAACCTTGCTTTGCTCTACACCACATGCATGTGCCTTGTGCATGACAATCATGCGTGACAACACATGCACACACAAATATGTGCAACACTTGCACACGCACACTTTACGGCTGCTGTGTGTGTTGCATTTAATTTTTATTTTTATTTTATAATTAAAAAAAAAAACATGCAACACTTGCACTAAGCACACGCATCCCATGCGCGTAGGCTTTCGCATGTGTTGCTTCATCTTCGAATCTTGTTCTTCGTAAATGGTTACATTATCATATTACAAGTATTGATTTACATAGAACAATTACATCGGAAAGAAAAAAAATAAAATTAATTATTACAACCCAGAATTAATATTACATTAAAAAAACCAAAACCCTAAAACCCAAGTACCATAAAAATTTATGATCAACCATGTTTAAATTAAACGATTTAATTATAAACATTCATACAATCATATAGATGGTGCCTATACATTCATACATGACAGGAACATCGAAATCGATTCTCCTGTTCCGAAAAATTGGCTCTGATACCAATTATTGGGTCCCCAGTTTACCGATCGTGTAACAGAAGGAACTTTTAAAATTTTATATGACCAGTAAACCCTAGGAAATATTTTTTCTTTTTCGGAACAGTAAAACAAAAGAATCGAAATCAAAACAAATAAACAAGAAGAGAAGAAATAATTTTCATCATACCTATATAGGAGACTCATTCTTCTTTAATACGATCTGTTTCTAATTTGAACCACTTGATCTTCCTCACTATCTTCTAAGACTGGTAACGACATGTGGGCGAGTCACGGTACTCGCGAACTTAAATGGAGGTAATAGAAACAACACGAGAAAAACAACTCTTATTTTTCAATTGGAAGAATTCGGCCACACCAAAAAAAAAATAAGAACTAAACAAAACAATTTTTTTTTTATTTTTTTTTTTTGTGTGCCGCACCCTTGTTCCTTTTTCACTTTTTGTTCGTAAATGTGTGTAAATCATATGTTATGTGTTGATTAAAAATATATCAGATATAGTAAAATAAACTAATCAATTAAATCCTTTTTAAGATATCTGATATCTTTAAAGATATTAATTAATATTAATTTATTTGATTTGATTTGAATTCAAACTCTTTTAAATTCAAATTTAAATATTTAATTTAAAGAAAATAAAATAATTAAATTATCTTATATTCATTCAAAATTAAATATCAATCAACACCCTCCATCTAATGATTAATTACACAATTAAATAATCAGATTATTTAATTAACATAATCGTTAATATTCATTAATTAAATAATCTCATTATTCAATTAATTCTTGAATAGACACGTGTCACTTTCATAAAACAATTAATTGGATAATCCTATTAATTATCCGTGACCCTTGTTACCTAAATCGATCGGGCTAGTAAGTGGACCTAATGGACCCACGGTATTTTGAGCTCCAATAATCCTTAGAAATAATTAATTAAACTCTTTAATTAATATTTCATGATTATTAACTTCAGTGTTATTCCACTAAAAACCCAAAGCTGCACTCTCTCAACTGTAGACGTTTTTACTCAAACCAAAAACTCTTGGTGTCCATTGATATAGCTATTACATATGGTATGATCCTCCACAAGTAATTCATAATTAGAGCTGGGTCAAAATGTCCGTTATACCCCTTTAATTACATCTTTCCATTAAGTACCATTCTCTAATGAATAATAAATCCTACATTCCTTATGGAATTAGGAGAGCGCTCAAATTGTTCAATCCCTGAATCAACCCTTAAGGGAACTACTATCTACTTCTTTCAAGAAGAAGTGGATTCCTCTATTGTGTCTAAGCCTTCCCAGCCACAAGCCAAACCGCGATTCTAACATATGAAGTTTTTGACCATGAATGCAATTCTGATATCACCCATGGCATATCAAAAACCACGATCTAACCAGAAAGAGTCGATAAGACCCTCAGGATTAAGATCACCCATATATAGCCATCAATTGTCAGTATTTATGAATCTCATCATGTAACGGATCTTGGTAAGAGATTCATATAGATCGTGGCTCAGTCCTATATGATCACATCATACAAGGTGTCTCCATTCTCATATCACCATATGAATGATATATGATAAGATCACCTTACATTACGGAATGGACCACAGCTGTAGATTAACTACAAATAAAGTACCCAGCTTTATTTGATATCTACGGACTCTTTAGATTGCTCGTTTCAAACTGAATCCATCTGTATATGACATTCATATACTTAGTTTGAAATAACATCCGGCAGTCTTGGATGTTAAATACACATGATATAAATAAATGTATGAGATAATTTGAATGAATAAACTACTTCTTTTATTTATGTTCAATTCACATTTACAATTTACAAGCTTTAGGGCAAAAACCCCAACAACTTTTTCTTGAATCACTATTAGTAGACATGAACACATATCTAACCAAACCAAATGTTTTAAAGATACCCCAAAGACTCACATGATAAACTTTAGGGTTTATTTTGTCAACAAAAATTGAGAACAGACCCTCCCTAAAATCTTTCCTATCCACCAAGCTTCCAAACCTAGAGCTTTTCTCACTAGCTTTCACTCTCATCTTTTTCTACTTTTTTTATTTTAATGAATTTTGATCTGAATTTTTATGTGGATGATAAGTTCAATGAAATATAAAAATGAACAAAATTTGAGAACTTTTCGAGCACTAAAACTAAGAGTAATGCTAGACATCCCACCTATAATCTCATCTTTTCCATCCCAACATGTGGCTTTTGAAGTGTTACTTGGTAAGTAGATACACATTAATTGTAATTTATCTCACTTACGCATGTATCCATTGAACAATTAATGTGTGTCCACTCACTAAGTGACACCTTAGTTACCACATATGTTGGGATGGAAAAGGTGGGATGTCTAGCATTACTCTTAAAATTATTTATCCAGATTTTGTTAAATATGAATGCATCAGAAAAATATTTAAAATATAGGAAAATTCAAGAAAAATAGTTCTAGTATTCGAAAAATTCCCAAATTTTTTCATAGGTAGATTTCGATGAACTTATCATCCACAAAAAAATTCATATCAAAATTCATTAAAATCGATGTATTTTTATCATGGTCCTAACCAAAATTAAAATAAGGGATCACTTATGAAAGATTTACTATATATATATATAGAGAGAGAGAGGGCTACCCTTGGATGCAACGTTACATGATACAACATAGAAAATTTAACTAACATCATGTCTTCTTTAGTACAACCACATCAACTAATCTGTGATTGTATGTTCTAACATGCGATCACAATAATTTAATTATGTGATCACGTGCAATTAATATGCAATAACATTATATATATTTGTGATTATATGCAATCATATATAATCACATACTGTTGTATCGTGTAATGTTGCACCGAAGAATGACTCATATATATATACTATCCGGTTATAAATAGAATTTTAGATGTCAATGTAAATTTTTTTTAAAATAATTGAAACAAACATTTTCTAAAATAGATTTTTCCAATGAAATTGCTGGAGTGGCAAATTCTCCTCCGGTGGCTTCTATTTTCTAGGAGACTGAAACGCCGTCTTGCAAACATAGATGTAATTTGGCAAGAGTTTTATGGGTGACTACACATACATTGTAATGGATTGGTAAACAATACCTAGGCCCAGTTTGGCATTGCTGTGCTGTGGGGGAAGTGCTTTTGGAATTACTATGGGAAGAATCAGCTGAGTGTTTGGTAAACTGATTTTCAAAAGTGTTGTGAGAACCAAAAGCAATTTCAATGTGTTTGGTAAACTGAAGTAAAAAATGTTGTGAGTGTGTAAAATTACTAAAAGGACACAGACATCTAAATGGTGCTATACTTTGCATTTTTTCTTGTTTATTTGTGTTTAGTGTTATATAATTATGGTACTATATTGAATTAAGTAGCCCTATTTTTTTATTCTACTTTATTGAATTAATTAGCCCCATTTCTTTATTTCTTTTTTTATTATTATTTTTATTCTACTTTATTGAATTAATTAGCCCCATTTTGTTTTGTACAGTTATGGCAAACAATTTTTTTGTACAGCAATGCAAGCCCAAACAATTTTCTATATAATTATGGTACATCCTAATTTGAAAAATGAGACTTAAATAATGATTGATGGAATCATAATTAATTAAAAAATTTATGATGTCATAAGAATGGTAGAAAAGTACCTCATCATAGAAGTTCCAAGCTTTTTCTTGAAATCTATTTACAAGATCACCCATCAAAGAAACTTTTTTAAAAAATAAATAAATAAAAAAACTAGACTATACAATTTAATAATTTGGCATCTTTTGCATTCTAGGAAGTGATTGTACAGTGGGTTATGTGAATAACATCTTCAGGTTTAGCAGGTAGATGTGTCTTGTTTCTCATTCTCAAAGCCTGGTACTCCTGGTATTAAAATCATCTGTACTTTGGTGCCTCTCTAATCTCTTCAGTGAACTTTGACAATGGTTCCACCCAATTGTCTACATGCAAGTTATAGAAGAATGCATACCACTCTATGAGTTGCACTCCTGAATTTGTTGTTGCTCAATACCTTCCAAGGACAAAAAACATTAGCATCATTAGCTATAATATACAACTTTAGTGTATGGTTTGATATGATCATCAAAATTACCTGTATAACATCGCCAAGATTAAGCACTGACGTGTCTTGAGCAGGTGTTATCGGTATCCATTCACCGTTCTTTCTAACTTGTAGGCCTCCAAAACTAACCAGTTCATCACTAATTTATAGCACACAATCACACAATGTGTTAGTCCATTAATTTTAGCACACAATCACACAAAGCATTGAAAGAATATGCATAACTCATTATTCAAAAATCATGAGAGTCCACATCACAATCAAGAAAAAAAAAAAACATAAATAAACAACCAATAATAGAATTGACCCAAGGGAGTCCAAAGAAGCAATTTTGACGAACCTCATAGTCCCTCCTCCTCCAACTGTCGCAGCTCGGCTTCAACTGCTCAATCTTGAGCCCCATGGATCTCTACAAAGCTTTCTTTTCACTCTTTTGGCTGCGCAATGCAAGGCCGAGAGAGAACAAGAAGCGAGAACTAATTGAGATGTAGGGATGGAGGGATCCTTAACCTGAAATAAACGAAATTAGAATCATAAAATTAGATAAAAATCCCCAAAAATCCAATTCAAAATCAAACCCTAAAACATGAACGAAGGAGAAGGCTACAATAACGAAGGAGAAGGAGAGAAATCGAAGGAGAAGGGCTACTTTCTAATCGAAGCGAGAGAGGAGAGACATCAAAGGAGAAGTGGCTGTTGTCTGAAGATGAAGGTTTGTCGAATGATTTTGGTGAAAGGAAGGGTAAAATGAAAAGTTTGTAAAATTTCATTTAAAATTCATTTTAGCGCGTTTTTGAGAAGCAGAAGCCGAAATCCAAAAGCATGTATTTGTAGCTTCTCAAAAACTCAGTTGGGAGAAGCTAAAAGTGACCAAAAGCACTTCCCCATGATTTTACCAAACACCCTATCTTTGGTTTGGAATCACTTTTGGCCCCAAGAGCAGCTGGGGAAGCAATGCCAAACTGGGCCTTAATTTTGACTCACATTTACAATCAGTTAGCCCATGACCAAACAAATCCTAGAGAGAGAAAAACAAAACAAATCTGGATAATTTAAAGGATAATTAGGATAAATAATAATGTAGACAAAAAGATATGTGATTATGAGAAGAAAAAAAAAAATCTTACATATATTTAGGGATTTTTTTTCTACTTAAATCTTAATTTAGCTAAGTACTTAATTAAGTGGCTTACGGTGCTTGTTTTTAGGGTGCCAATTTTTGCACCCATTAATATGATTTGTACACCCATATTTAATTAAAAGTTTTAATTATGAAAATATCACAATACAAATTTATCAATAAGAAAAGATTACTTTAATTAAAAATAAATCAAATATTACATACACTCATCATATCTTCAACTATATCTCTTTATTGCCAATAGGGGCGTAGCTCAACTGGTAAATGGACCAGCTTGGGGCTTGGGCAAATGACTCTCAAGTCAACGGCTCAAATCCTATCAATGGCAGAAAGCTTTCAAACAAATACCTAATCCTGAATTAATAGATATTGTCAAAAAAAAAAATAAATAAATAAATAAACTATATCTCTTTATTTAAAAAAATATGATAAACCCTAATTAAACCTTAATTTTATTTCAAGTATCAAAAATTTTCATCATTACATGATTATCACATAACAAAATAATGGAAAAAGGATTTTCAAAGGACTCCGATCATACAAAGGTATGTATTTCTTTACTTATTATTTTTTTTTTCATTCTTTTATTTCTAGTTATGACGTTTATCAATAAGCATCTCTTTTATATATATATATATATAAAAGGTAGGTGTAGATTGATGTATTCATGAGTTTTTTTTTTTTTTTTTTTTTTTTTTTTTTTTTTTTTTGAGAAAAATAATGTGTTTTTTTATTTGTTTTTTTTTTTTTAACTAACAATGATGATTTATTTTAATCTGTCAAAACTTAATTGGAACAATGATCAAATTTTTGTGAATTCTCAACAGATCATTAACAATGTTCGAGTACCAAAATGTACAATTGACTACAATAGTGAATTTACATATAATTTTCACATTTCATTTTACAAATTGGTAAAGAACAAATAACATCTGAAAACATTTAATAAAAAGATATCATTATATGTTTGGCCTTTTCAATATTTCACATTTGGATCCAAAAATAAGATGTTATTTAAAAAAAAAATTGGGTATATTATTAATTTAAGATGGTTTACAAATAAAATGCATTAAAATAATTATATTCATTTCAATAATAGTACTATTAACGTTAGAATGAGTGCTTATAGTAATAGTTTGATTTTTAAATTTTAGACATAAGTTTATTTATAAAACGGGTGTATAAATCATATTTATGGGTGACAATATCGACACCCTATTTTTTAACCTAAATCTTAAATTAAGAAAGGGTGGGGGTGTATTCAATCAAGATTTGATTGGAATCTATTAATTGAAAAGTTGCAAAGAAAGGGGTGATTTCCACTTAACACCTTAAAACCATAACCTGGGAGGTCATGGTTGTAGAGGTACAACTTGGTACCGCTATGCTCTCAATGAATATAAACAGGTTTCATTAAAAACAGAAAATAGGAACATGTGTATACCATAAATCTCAGAAAGATGATGGTGGACACTTTATTATTCAACAAGGAATAATATACAGCTAGCTGATACAATGAGTGGTGTATGGGGAATTCTAGAGAGATATTTCTAAGACACAATCGGTGATGGCAAACTCGTGCTAGTCGATAAGTGGAAAAATCTACCTTTTCCTCAAATAGTTTTGTAGTATTTATAGGTCCTAGTTTCTGCTTTCCATTCCGTTAATTTAGTCAATTAATTTAGCAATCAAAGGGACATTGATTTGGCGTTGATGGTGGTCGTGTTTAGGCACGGGAATTATCCCCAGAATCAAGTAGATTGTTTCCATTTTGGTAGGATTAATGAAGTTGACCATTTCCGTTTAAATGGCATTGTGAATGGTGAAAATGTCAAACCTTTGTCCTCACTCTAGGTGTTACTACATGATGCTCTTATGGTGGCATGGTTTTGCTCTTGATCTTACTCCTTGGTATACCGGTCCTTTCTTCCGTGATGGTTTCTCCCTTGTCGTATTGAGGCCCGCTTGTTGTCATTTCCTATGCCGAGTGGATAGTGAATGCTTGGTAGGTTGGTTAAAGGAAGGAATTGTGGTACCAGGGCACCGTGAATCATGGATTGTGGTATCATCGCTTTTAGGTATCAGGGAACCGAGGCGATGTGGCATCAAGGCTCTCTGGACCTTGACTTTAATGTTCCCTGGCATCGTAGAGTCGGGGTGACCTCGATCCCGGTCCTGGTCTATACATGGCTTGTTGTTGGTGTATCAATCCTAGTTTCCATATGGGGTAGCTCGATGCTCCCTATAACGTCTTTCTAATCCAAGCAGTCTTGGTAAGGAGGGAAAATTCTTCTTTGGACCCTTGCCTTTTTAGGCAATTAACAAAAGCCCCCCTGACTTGAACAACGGTATCTGGTTGAGGTTAGAGTCAGGATATCAGAGGTACTTGAATGGTTTTGTTCATCTTCATCTTCCTGGCAACCACTGTTAGGGAGGAATTCTACTCCCAATACGTTCATAATTAATGAGTCTTCCATGTGTCAAATGGGCATAGGTACGCTATTTAAAACGAAAGGTCTAGACGGCGCGCATTTTTTGAAACTATCTTTCCCACGTTTCCTATTGTTTTCACACCTTTATCACTTGCAACTGTTCCATTCCGGTGACCGGGTCCTCTTCCTTATAAATCCCTTGCTTTTCTTCACTTTACATTCAATGTTGTCTTCCTCATTCATTGTCTTTCAACAGCACTCAAAAAACCCTACTTCTTTTTTCTTCATCTTCTTAAAATCTTCACTGTTTATTCCCACTCTCACTATCTTCTTCGTTCCTCAATGATGTCGATAGATAGCCTTGATAAAAATTTTGAGCAAGGTAGTGATTCGGCTGACAGTTCTTCCTTGTTGCTCAATAGAAAAAGAAATCGTGATGGTGGTGACGATGTTGGAGGCTCTGCCCCGCCCCAACGTTGTTGCTTTAACAGAAACACAGCAATCAGGGTGGGTTTTAACAACAATCCCAACTCTCTAGTCGACATTCTCGATAAAGGCGCAGTCGTCGTGGTCGACGAGGTAGGAGGAAAGCATCCCTCTATCAAAGATGTGGTGGTGTTAACAAGTGGGATTCTCAATATTCCCAATGATTTCCGGTGCGTCTCTGACTCCACCTACACCATCGATACCATTGCGTGCCAAATGAGGGATTGCCATATTCCTTCGAGCGTCTCTCTCACCATCCCATATCAAGGGTATGACATGTACACACACCCCCTCAGATTAACGTCCTATTCATGTAGCCACCTTCGAGAGCAGGATCAGGCTACCTCTCCATCCTACTCTCATCAGGGCGCTCTACGCCTTTTAACTTGCTCCGCTTTAACTTACACTAAGGTTCTGGAGGAACCTAGTAAGATTCCTAGTGCTTTGGAGGGAGCAATGCGAGATTGATAAGGTTATCAGGGAACCGGGCATTGACAAGCTTCGATAAGTATTCTAGGTGGCATCCATGGCACCTTGTCCTAAGGTCCAGTTATATTTTAGGACCAATAATCTTTTGAAATTCATGGTTCTTTGAGCCAAGAAGAAAAATAGTTCGTGGCACAGTGATTGAGTCATTGCATGAGGCGATTGGGGTAGCTCGCTCCATATCAGGGGGTCAAAGTTCCAAGTCTCCACTCAATTTAGTAGGAGGGCCGAGTGGGAGAAATGGAGCATCTCCAATGAGACAGACGACATCTTCTGCACTAAAAAGTGTTAACCAAAAAGTTACAAACGAGGGGTGATTTCTAATGAACACCTTAAAACCATAACCTAGGAGGTCATGGTTGTAGAGGTACCACTTGGTACCGCTATGTTCTCAGTGAATATAAACAGTTTTCATTAAAAACAGAAAATAGGACATGCGTTTACCATAAAAATTAGAAACACGATGGTGGACACTTTATTATTAAAAAAGAAATAATATTCAACTAGCTTATACAATAGGTGGTGTATGGGGAATTCTAGAGAGATATTTTTGAGACACAATCGATGATGGTGAACTTGTGCTAGTTGATGACTCGCTTTTTGTGTCGTTACCAAATTGCGAATTACCAAAAGTATGTTTATAAAATGAATTTTACGCAATATGTTTTAAGTTATGAAAATGAGTATTGTGGTAAGCTTAGAATTCGTTCCACAGGGAATTAGAGAAATATGTTGATTTAATTAGCTAATCTATAAACAATAAAATAAATCATAAATGATGAATGAGTGTATGGTTTGTCAAACCATCAAACATATATACAAAATTAACCTAACTAAAAATATGGTGATATGAAAAATAGAAGACTCACAATCTTGATAAGAAAAATGGATGTAAACAATTAATGTTGATGCTAGGGAATTGATTGATTAGCAAGTGGGTATGGGTATTGCTTCTTAAGCCACTTTAAGGACCAATCTCCACATGTTAACCAATTTAGGTTTAGATCAATGTGGTTGATATACCCTCCACTAATCCATCCTATTTATTGGGTTCTTAATCACTCAAGTGTGTCAATCCAAGAGTGATTATATAACATGTTATTCTAAACAAGATTGTAATTAACAAGTGGGTATACAAGTCAATCACATAATGAATAGAATCTAATGAATTAATAAATAGAACACATATAGAGATTCATTACAAAGCTTAAGCAAAAACCCACAACCAAATGTTCATCAAATCAATCCCCTAGATTAGGGGTTTAATTACACATAGTAGCAATCAAATAAAAACAAGTAAATGGTAAGGAAATCACCCTTGGGCCACCTTCTTTAGTGCTTGATCCTTGTTCTCCTTTGATGCTCCTAGTTGCAAAGAATGGAAGAGGAGGATGTGTCTAGATAGGTGGATGGCTTATGGTGAGTGACAAAGGATTTGTGGTGGAGAAATGGTGGAGATAGGAATGATTGAGGGAAGGAATCAAGATTTGGTGTGAGTTTTTGGGTGGAAGAGATTAGTTCAAGGATAGAAAATGGAGGAATTTGGAAGATGATTAATGGAGAAAAGGGAGATTGGTAGGAGAGAATAGGCTTGAATAGGCTTGGTAAGACTTGATAGGGATTGATAATTCAAATTGAAAAGAGGGATGAATTTATAGTATTTTTGAATTAGGTCACGAATGGCTAATTACCAAAACACCCCCTCTATTTGTCAAATTGCCATTTTGGCCCCTCTAGGGGACCTTTCTGTAATTTTCCCTCAAAAATCCACCAATCAGAGAAGCACAGCAACGTGGTCGCTGTTTGCTTCAAATGGCGACCATGGGGCGACTAAGTGGCGACACAATCAGGTGTGGGATTTCATCCCCTGTCGCCATGGCGACCTCGAACGACAAATGGCGACCAAATGGGTGACGTGGACGTGACAAGAGGGGCAAAACGGGGAGTTTTAGGCGTGAATTGGACGACCGGTTTTCCGGCCGATTGGGACGCCAGGAGGGTTGCGACCGGGTTGCCGGTGATGTGGCCGTCCGTTTGCCACCGGAACCAGTCGACGGTGACTCCGGAAAGGTGGACTTCTGGCCGGCGGCGGCACTTAGGGTTTAGGGGTGTCAATGGCTGCTGCACGCGTGAGAGGTAGAAGAAAATGAATAGCATAGGGGGGGCATTCAGCAATGGACAGGGGTGCAAATGGATGCTGAAAGGTCAAGTATGGGCGTGTTTTTGGGCCACAAATCAGGCCCAATATTTCTTTTAAAATAAAACGCACCGTTTTGCTCATTAAGGGAACTGGGCTGCACCTTGGGGCGTGTTTGGGCCTGGTAAGTGGTTTGCTTTTACGTTTGGGTCAAGCCCAATTAGGTTTGGACTTCTTAATCAAAACGCACCGTTTCAGCGTTCTGACGTGGCCTTGCTGGCTGTTTTGCTTGGCTAATTACAGAATGCTCCCCTATGTTCTTCCAATTCACGATAACTTCAATTTTGCCTCCAATAATTTCTCTTTTGCCCCTATTTAACCAAAATTACTCCAATGCCCCTGAATTCTATAAATACCTGAAAATACTCAATTAACACCATTAAATCACAAAATAATGCCCAAGAATCAAGCAAAAGGAGAAGGATATGAGGGCCAAAATCATACCAATTTTGGTTCGATCAAATACCCCCAAACCTATCTTTTGCTCGTCCTCGAGCAAAACAATCACAATTCAACCCCCAAAGACATGCATCAACCCATTTCAAATATCTTCAATAAATTTCTAACCCACTCAAGCAAGGATCTACTATCCAATCACTCACATGCGAAACCAAAATGGGGAGATTAACACAATGATGCAATAGTGAGGATTTAAACATGTAGGATAATGTCAAGTAAAGATTAAAAGCATGCCACTCTAGATATGATTGTATGCAATGCGACCTTACATTCAAAATGCCAAAGCTTCAAAGCAAATGTGCTATTCGGTTTAGAATGTAATTCGCCTCGATCTAATCCTCACTAGATTCTCTCTTTTCTTCTCTTTGATTCCTAGGTTTCGCTCAAAAATTCATATGCAATATGAGTTTATGTAATGGATATCAAATTGATTGCATATGATAATATTTAAAGCACAATTTCTGAAAATGAGATCTCATGAATGGAATTGCAAATCATGAATTAGAAAGAACATGCAAATACCACAACTTACAAGTGGACATCCCTAAAGATCATGAAGGTCTTTTTTAGGTTGTAATGGGGCTTAGGTGAATGGTGAGTCAATAAAATGGAGCAATAGGTAACAAGGAACCCAATGATTTATACTAAGGCATACATTCTAATAATGATTCCCAATTGCTTTCACACATTTGTTCACGCCTTTGGCGCCCATTACTTACAATATCATTTCACTTGCATATTCACTACTCACTTTTCTTTGAGTAGCCTATTCAATTATAAACCCTCTATCTAGGCCACTTGTGCCTAATTCATGGTTCTCTCTTTTTCATTTTGTATTTTGTTTGGCTTTGCCCTTTCATTTCTTTTCTTTTGCATACATCTTTTATTTCAATCTTTTTCTTTTCTTTTGCTTTGCTTTTCTTTTTCTTTTCTTTTTCTTTTTCTTTTTCTTTTTCTCTTTCTTTTTCTTTTTCTCTTTCTTTTTATCCACTCTTGCATTTTGATACTCTCTAACACAACTTTACATGCCTAGGTACATGTATCAACATTTTCTCTTAAAAGAGCTTACAACCATATCCTAAGCCTTAGCAAAATCATTTGGTTAAGGTAAATCAATTATGTAGGCTATATGGTTCATGTGGATGTGGTTCAAAAATGAGAAGCTTAAGATGTGTTTGGCTTCAAAAGGGCTTGGGAGCACACACATTTAGAGGGTATGGAAGTGTTTAGGCCAATTTACGGTTTTTCACATGCATTGCCTAAAGTCATTTCTAAAGGATTGTCCACAAGCAAATCAAAGCATCCACAAGCAGTCCATAATATTCTATGATATGCAATATTTAAGTGCAAATGAGACCTATACATGCTTAAAAGAGTGTTTGAGAGTGAGTGTTTAAAGAGTGAATATTTGACAACTCAAAATACGCTTTTTAAGGCCGTGTTTGTGATCCTCACGGGAATCTCCACTATTAATTCCTAGCCTTAAGCAAAAATGATTATTCACCCTAACATTATGAGAAAAAGATTTACGCACTTTGTTCAATGACACCCTAAGTGGCATGATGTTAATCTAAACCAAACAATGGCAAAGATGCACAATTCCTCACTACTTCATGTAAAGCACAATCTCAACAAGCAAAGTATGCTTAAATATGGCATTATCGCAAGAATTTGAAAAATTAGGCTCAAATTTGAAAAATCAAGCAAAGTGAGTAAAGTGGTGTTGTGCAAATGTACCCCCAAACCTAAATTGGACATTGTCCTCAATGTTCATGGGAGGCAAAATTTTTCAAAAGGCACAACCCAACAATCCAAAACAAAAGATGCATATATATTCACAATTAATCAATGTATTTTCAAAATTTTGGCAAAGTGCCCTCTCATCCTATTATGCACAAAATCATCTAAAAAGATGCTCAATCATGTATGGCATATACCTCAATAATCCTATAATTCAAAAATCAACAATTAAGCACATTCATCCTAAATCCACTACCAAAATTCATCTCACACCCTTATTCTAAGCAAAAACGAAATAGAGATAAAGGCAATCAAAATTGAAGAGACTACTTAAAAATTAAACTATGAAAGAAATATACCAAGTGGGTTGCCTCCCACCAAGCGCTCTATTTAACGTCTAGGCAAGACGTGGCATGGTGCTTCCGCACTTCGAACCTCCAAAAATGTTGCTTCCTAAGTGTTTAAGGTCCTCGCCCTTCTTATGAGCACTCTTGGCTTGCTCGTCCCTCCAAGACTTGCAAGTTGACTTTGTTTCTTTCCAAGAGATAAAGAACCTTTCTTTAAGAACAAGCAACAAACACTTGCTTCCTTAAGAAGCAATAGAAAATCTACACACTCACAAAACTCATTAGAAAGTTCCGGCAAAATATACTCAATTCAAGCAATTGCCAACAATAGCTTGAAACACCAATTATTCAAAAGAAATAAACAAATAAACAATCAAAATAACATGCACCAATATTTTCAATGTTGTGCATTTGGGGTGGGATGAGGATTAACTATGGGTGGTTTGATTAAGTTGGGAAATTCACTCTTCTTTACAATCCAAATAAATGTAGATGATTTCCCCATAATTTCCTTTCCTTTCTTTCTCATTTGGTTCATTGATTCTTTCCTCACCCAAATTTTTCTTATCCTAGGTGGACTCCTCCTATTCCTAGGCTTCTCAACCCATACCTTCCTAACATGCATATATGCCTCTCTATGTCTAAAATTCCCTCGTGTGCCTTGCCTCTCATTTTCATGGTTTGGTGGTCTAATGTGACCTATCTTATGGCAATGATGGCACATGGTGATAGAGTTAGGAATGATACCTTCTTGGTGGTTCTTTGTTGGAGGTGGAGGTGGAGGTGGAGAGTTCTCATTCCTCCTTTTTGCTTTTCTCCTCCTTGCTTTGCTAGGATTCGGCTCCTCGACCTTTGCACTTGAAAAGGCTTGACTCAAGTGGGGCATTTCTCCTTTTTCTTGCTTGGACCTTGCAAGTTCCGCAAGGTGGTCAATTTCCTTCGTCTTCAATATATCCAAAGCCTTGTCCCTTGTTTGAATTTCGGCTTGCATTAGCCGCATCCTCTTTGCAAATTCCTCCTTGGTCTCTTCAAGCTCCTTCAATGTTGTACTCTTTTCGGCCTCAAGTCTCGCAATATGTTTTTCGAATTCATTGTTCTTGTAGGAGACTTCACCATTATGCTTCTTGAGAGTACCATTTTCGGCTCTAAGCGTCTTTACTTCAAGAATGATTTTCTTGTTCAATTCTTGAAGCATGCTCTCCTTTGTTGTTCCCAAGGCTTCCTTGCCTTCTAACTTCTCCTTCAAGAGTTGTATCTTCCCTTCGTAATCCTTGGTGATTTCTTCATGTTGGAGGGAAGTTGTCATGATTCTTTCTTGAAGTAGAGCATTCTCCTTTTTCAATACATCCATCGCCATCACTAGGTCTTCACTAATGCTCAAAATCTTCTTGTTCATCTCTAGTGTGATCTTGCATAGATCTTCTTCCTTCGATTGATACAAGACTTCTATGTTGTGTTGAGTTGTGGCATTGATGGAGTTCTTGAACTTTCCTTCAAATGTGGACTCTATTCCTTGGTCCGGCCAACTAGATGACGTATAGTCATTCCTATCTTCCGATGACCTTCTCATTGGCACGTAACTCGGCCTCGAGTTTTGCATAAGGAAATCCATAGAGTCCTGAAACAACAATAAACAAAAACTACCAAAGAAGTGAAAAGAAACTAAAAAGACTAAAAACAACTAAGAGACTAAAAATTAATAAAAACTAACAAAGAAGTGAAAATAACTAAAAAGACTAAAAACAACTAAGAAAAGCTAATTGAATCAACTATCGCTTTAATTCCCCGGCAGCGGCGCCATTTTGATGACTCGCTTTTTGTGTCGTTACCAAATTGCGAATTACCAAAAGTATGTTTATAAAATGAATTTTACGCAATATGTTTTAAGTTATGAAAATGAGTATTGTGGTAAGCTTAGAATTCGTTCCACAGGGAATTAGAGAAATATGTTGATTTAATTAGCTAATCTATAAACAATAAAATAAATCATAAATGATGAATGAGTGTATGGTTTGTCAAACCATCAAACATATATACAAAATTAACCTAACTAAAAATATGGTGATATGAAAAATAGAAGACTCACAATCTTGATAAGAAAAATGGATGTAAACAATTAATGTTGATGCTAGGGAATTGATTGATTAGCAAGTGGGTATGGGTATTGCTTCTTAAGCCACTTTAAGGACCAATCTCCACATGTTAACCAATTTAGGTTTAGATCAATGTGGTTGATATACCCTCCACTAATCCATCCTATTTATTGGGTTCTTAATCACTCAAGTGTGTCAATCCAAGAGTGATTATATAACATGTTATTCTAAACAAGATTGTAATTAACAAGTGGGTATACAAGTCAATCACATAATGAATAGAATCTAATGAATTAATAAATAGAACACATATAGAGATTCATTACAAAGCTTAAGCAAAAACCCACAACCAAATGTTCATCAAATCAATCCCCTAGATTAGGGGTTTAATTACACATAGTAGCAATCAAATAAAAACAAGTAAATGGTAAGGAAATCACCCTTGGGCCACCTTCTTTAGTGCTTGATCCTTGTTCTCCTTTGATGCTCCTAGTTGCAAAGAATGGAAGAGGAGGATGTGTCTAGATAGGTGGATGGCTTATGGTGAGTGACAAAGGATTTGTGGTGGAGAAATGGTGGGGATAGGAATGATTGAGGGAAGGAATCAAGATTTGGTGTGAGTTTTTGGGTGGAAGAGATTAGTTCAAGGATAGAAAATGGAGGAATTTGGAAGATGATTAATGGAGAAAAGGGAGATTGGTAGGAGAGAATAGGCTTGAATAGGCTTGGTAAGACTTGATAGGGATTGATAATTCAAATTGAAAAGAGGGATGAATTTATAGTATTTTTGAATTAGGTCACGAATGGCTAATTACCAAAACACCCCCTCTATTTGTCAAATTGCCATTTTGGCCCCTCTAGGGGACCTTTCTGTAATTTTCCCTCAAAAATCCACCAATCAGAGAAGCACAGCAACGTGGTCGCTGTTTGCTTCAAATGGCGACCATGGGGCGACTAAGTGGCGACACAATCAGGTGTGGGATTTCATCCCCTGTCGCCATGGCGACCTCGAACGACAAATGGCGACCAAATGGGTGACGTGGACGTGACAAGAGGGGCAAAACAGGGAGTTTTAGGCGTGAATTGGACGACCGGTTTTCCGACCGATTGGGACGCCAGGAGGGTTGCGACCGGGTTGCCGGTGATGTGGCCGTCCGTTTGCCACCGGAACCAGTCGACGGTGACTCCGGGAAGGTGGACTTCTGGCCGGCGGCGGCACTTAGGGTTTAGGGGTGTCAATGGCTGCTGCACGCGTGAGAGGTAGAAGAAAATGAATAGCATAGGGGGGGGGCATTCAGCAATGGACAGGGGTGCAAATGGATGCTGAAAGGTCAAGTATGGGCGTGTTTTTGGGCCACAAATCAGGCCCAATATTTCTTTTAAAATAAAACGCACCGTTTTGCTCATTAAGGGAACTGGGCTGCACCTTGGGGCGTGTTTGGGCCTGGTAAGTGGTTTGCTTTTACGTTTGGGTCAAGCCCAATTAGGTTTGGACTTCTTAATCAAAACGCACCGTTTCAGCGTTCTGACGTGGCCTTGCTGGCTGTTTTGCTTGGCTAATTACAGAATGCTCCCCTATGTTCTTCCAATTCACGATAACTTCAATTTTGCCTCCAATAATTTCTCTTTTGCCCCTATTTAACCAAAATTACTCCAATGCCCCTGAATTCTATAAATACCTGAAAATACTCAATTAACACCATTAAATCACAAAATAATGCCCAAGAATCAAGCAAAAGGAGAAGGATATGAGGGCCAAAATCATACCAATTTTGGTTCGATCACTAGTCGATAATCGAAATAATTCTACCTTTTTCTCAGAGAGTTTTGTAGTATTTATAGGTCCCAGTTTCTGTTGTCCATTCCACTAATTTAGTCAATTAATTTAGCAATCAAAGGGACATTAATTTGGCGTTAATGGTGGCCGTGTTTAGGCGCGAGAATTATCCCCGGAATCAAGTAGATTGTTTTCATCTTGGTAAGATTGAGAAGTTGACCATTTCCGTTTAAATTGCATTGTGAATGGTGAAAAAGTCAAATCCATGTCCTCTGGGTGTTACTTCATGTTGCTGTTATGGTGGCATGGTTTTGCTCTTGATCTGGCTCCTTAGTATACTGGTCCTTTCTTCTTTGATGATTTCTCCCTTGTCGTATTGAGGCCCCTCGTACTATGATTTCCTATGCTGAGTGGATAGTGAATGCTTGGTAGGCTGGTTTAAGGAAGGAACCGTGGTGCCAAGGCACCGTGAATCATGTATCATGGTATCAGCACTTTTATGTATCAAGGAACTGGGGCAATATGGAATTAGGGCTTCTTGGACCTTGACTTCAATGTTCCCTGGCACATAGAGTCAGGGTGACCTCGATCCCGATCTTGGTCTAATGTGGTTTGTTATTGGTGTATCGATCTTGGTTTCCCTTTGAGGTTGCTCGATGCTCCATATATCGTCTTTCTAATCCAAGTCGCCTTGGCAAGGAGGGAAAATTCTTCTTTGGACCCCTGACTTTTTATACGGTTAACAGAATCTATAGGAGTTCAAAAGTTTGGGTGTATTCAATTAATATTTGTAAAGAGTCCATCAAAGTCTAAGGGTATTCAATCCATATTTTGAAGGATTCCTATAAAATCCAATGAAATCTAGGTGTATTCAATTCAATCTTTAAGAAGTCTTTACAAATTTGGATCGCCATTGATTGATTTGTTTGAGGATCATTCATTGTTGCGGCATTCTCTAGAATCTCTTGTGAGAGATATTCATTCAGATACAAGCGGTTGGGATCTCTTTCTGCATCTTTTTGCTCAACTCACCCGGACCTTGCTTTTAAGATTAAGAGGATGGTATTGAGTCTTGATATGAATTCTCTGATTTGGACTTGTTCCTTGGACGGTGATGTCTCTTGTAAAGCTACCAATGATTCTTTTTCTAAGGCTAAGAGTTCACTCGGTTGATATAAGAAGATTTGGGTTGTGTTTGAAAATAAATATGTAACGAGTCCTAATATAATCTAGAGGGAGGGGGGTGAATAGATGTTAATCCTTTTTTACCAATTTTCGAGATTAATCAAGATTACAAAATCAACCCCAACTAGTCAACAAATAAAATCAAGTGTAGAGAATGCGAAAAGTAAATAACACATGATTTTTACGTGGAAACCCACATGGGGAAAAACCATGAGCTGTTTTGTGCACCACACTAGAACCTCAATCCACTAATTGCAAATACGATTACAATCTAGGTTGACCGCATCACACATAAGATTACTAATTCGTCTTTGCTACCCACGGGCCTTTAGAAGTGAATCTAGTTCATGCTTGCAAACTACCAAAAGGCAAATACAAGACTTGACTCTAAATGAAGAGATAAAACAACCTAGTGTGAATATGTGCAATATTCAAGATGCTCATAATGCAAGGTTAGACATTTTAGCTTATCTAGGCATGGATGAACATGTTAGACATTCCTAAATATCATTTTGCTAAGTGGCATGCATAAAACACATCAAAATAGGCAACAAAGTCCTGTATGCAATATCTACCACAATAAACACAATCTTGAAACTAATCAAAACACAATAAACACAATCTTGAAACTAGTCAAGTAATAAAAGAGCAATCTTGAAACTAGTTAAGTAATAAAAGAGCAATCTTGTAGAGGAAGAACATGTGAAGTGATGAAAGGATGTTCTAACTACAAGTCATGTGAGTAAAAAATAAGACCCATGAGGAATCATACCTAGATGATGTGTGAAGATGATGGGTTTTGAATTTGGATGAGTAAAGATGGGATCTTGGAAGTCTCTTTCTTGAAGAATACTTCTCTCTCACTAAAGTGAATTTTTGCTCTCAAAATATATGTGTCGAAGTGAAGAAGAAAAAATAAATATATATATATATATATATCAGGTCATTAAAAGAAAACCACACTTTATACATATAATTTTTTATTTTAAAGCGTTTAGCATTTTTTTTTAAAAAAAAAAAATTAAACACACAAAACGCACCGTATTTGGCTTTTGAGAGAAAACAAATTAATTAAAAATAATCCAGTGTGGTGAGCTCACGTGAGAGAAGATCAAGGCATTAAATGATTTGTCAGAACAAATCCACTCATGCATCATGCACACACAACACACACGAGGTCACATGAACTGAAAACACTAGATAATATAGCATACAAAAAACAAAACAAAAAAAACAAATCAGGTGTGTGTGCCGTGTGGGTGCCGTTGGGCAAACATGGACAGAGAGAGTTTGTGCCCGTGGGCTGCACGCCCTTCACACAGCACCTCTCTTTTGATGTGGCTTTCATGCCACACCAAGCCGATTTCCGTTCTGAAAATTCTTCGATTTAGTTTTGATCTCGGAACTCAAAATTCGATTTCATCTTCGGAATATGGATCCGGACTCAATCACAAATATAGAAAATTACATAACTTTCCACTCTAAGCTCGGAATTGAATTCTGGTTTCCGATAAAAACACGGAATGTCCTAAATATATCGGAAATCATTCGAAACACATAGATAAGTCTCTGAATCACTCGGAACTCATCTAGGGACAAATCCACACATAGTTGGACTCGTAAAAATACGAAAAATCTCAAAAATTATATTTCTATAAAATACAATGAGATTTTACCAGCCATACCAAAACAAACACATATACTAAAATGCATGAGTTGTGTGTGTGTTCACTCTAAATCTCTTCAATTACGAGTCAAGTTCAAGAAGCTACCTTCCTTGAAGCTCTTGAGATCCACAATGAAGTCATTAAGCATTTGAGTAGAATCTCTTCAATTCCAAACTACCCTTACAAGATTAAACCCCATTGTGATTTTGTCACCGAAATTAGCCAATTAAAAAGTGAGGCACTTACAATCTCCCCCTTTGGCTATTTCGTGACAAAATCAACACTCACAAGCATCCTCACAAAAACAAAAAATGGTTGGTCAACAAAATTTTCTACATTACAATTAAGCCCTAGTCTAAGTCTTGAACATCTTCAAGTCATTTCCAAGCTTGTAGAAAATTCCAACCTGCACACAATCAACAAGAAATATACCTTACAAGAACAAGTGTATGAGAGGAGCTTGTAATAAGAGTAATTGCAATTGCCAAAAAAAATACAATCAAATAATATAATCATGCAATGCAATGCAATTCCCCCTAAATGCATCAACTCCCAACATGGGTTACTCTCTCTCTCAACCCCCCCTAGATGCAATGCCAAAAAAAATTTCTCCCCCAACCTTACTTCCCCTTTTTGTCATGAGATAGGCAAAGGGAGTCTCCCCTAATAGGTAAGCATTAGCAAGGAAAGCTTGTAGCACAAACACATATGCATAATCATATAAGCAATTTTATACACCTTAATTAAGTAAGAGAGATTCAAGGAGTTTTATTTTAAGAGAAATGTGTGACAAGGATGCTTTGCATGCAAGACATGTTGCATTTAAGATCAAAAGCAATGGTATTTGGCAAAGCAAACAACAAAGGTTTTCTAAAGAAATTCAAACCAATATCACTCTTTGTCACGGAAAAAAGGTAAGGATATAGAGTTTAAACATCTCAAATTTTAATGAGCAACTATATCCAACTTTATATGCAAAACAAGACATGAGCGACTTTGCACCTTATTTGATTTTTCTGGGTGAGATGCCCGTATGATAATAGCCTTGTTCTACAAATAAAAAGGGAGAGACTATGGATATTAAGATCCTTATTAATTGAAGTCTCAAAGATTGCTTTTTCACACAAAATTTTCATTCAAGATAAATCAATTAAGCATATCATGCTTTCACTTTTAAGCATGTCAACAAAAAGAATCATCATGTCATAGGAATCAATTAAAGGTCATTCACAAAGTACTTCCAAAGTACATTTCCTATTCCAAAAATGCATGTTTGAGCATAAATATGACATGGATTGCAAGCAAGACAATGAATCACACCTATTAAGAAAAATACATATAAGCATGCACAACCAATCATCTCAAGCAATTAACTAAGAGGTATAAAATATATCAATGTAGCACAATGCATAATCATACAACTTTGCTCTCTTTGCTTAAGCTCCCCATATGGGGTCAAGAAAAACCACTTCAACCCAAGTGACAAATCCCAATAGACTTGCTAAGATTCCCAAATCTAAGAGTGTCTATGGGTTTTGTAAACAAATCCGCTAGTTGGTCATTTGTTCCCACATGTTCCAATGCAATGGTCTTACTCTCAACGAGCTCTCTTATGAAGTGATGTCTAATGTCAATGTGCTTGGTCCTAGAATGTTGGACGGGATTTTTAGAAATGTTGATGGCACTCATGTTATCACAAAATAAAGTAAGAGTACCTTGCTCCAAGCCATAGTCAGCCAACATTTGTTTCATCCATATCAATTGAGTGCAAGCACTACCGACGGCAACGTATTCCACCTCGGCCGTGGCTAGGGAAATTGAGTTTTGTTTCTTACAAAACCAAGAAACCAAATTGTTTCCAAGGAAAAAGCAACCGCCCAATGTACTTTTCCTATCATCACAATTTCCCGCCCAATCGGAATCACTATATCCAACAAGACTTGGATTAGTATCAAAGGAGTACCAAATCCCATGGTTTGAGGTACCATTCACATACCGAATGATCCTCTTTACCGCAACAAGGTGAGATTCCTTGGGATTAGCTTGGTACCTAGCACAAACACCCACACTAAATGTTATATCTGGCCTACTTACGGTCAAGTAAAGCAAGCTTCCTATCATGCCACGATGCTCCACATCCTTTCCACTAGCATCTTTACTTAGTTTCAAGGTGGTGCTCATGGGTGTGTCACAATGTTTGGCATTCTCAAGGCCAAACTTCTTCACTAGGCTCTTGGGATATGAAGATCCCATCATGCATTTGCTTAATTTGCAAGTCTAGGAAGTAATTTAGTTCACCAACCATGCTCATCTCAAACTCATGAGACATGACATCAACAAATTGTTGAACTTTTAAGTTGTTGGTGGAACCAAAAACAATGTCATCAACATAAATTTGAGCTATGAATAGCTTATCTTTGGTGCACTTGATGAACAAGGTATTGTCAACACTACCTCTAGAATAGCCATTGTCAACAAGATAGAGAGTGAGGCGCTCATACCAAGCCCTCGGTGCTTGTTTCAACCCATATAAAGACTTCTTGAGGAGATAGACATGAAAGGGGTGGTGTGGATCCACAAACCCTTTGGGTTGCTCAACAAACACTTCCTTATGCAAGAAGCCATTGAGGAAGGCACTCTTGATATCTATTTGGTGTAATTTAAACTTGTACATACAAGAAATGGACAAGAGAAGCCTAATGGACTCTAAGCGGGCAACGGGAGCAAATGTCTCCTCAAATTCAATACCCTCAATTTGAGAGTACCCTTGTGCAACAAGCATTGCCTTGTTTTGCACAATGTTGCCATCCTTATTGGATTTGTTCCTAAACACCCATTTAGTGCCTATGACATTGGTGTTTTTAGGTCTACGAACAAAAATCCAAACCTCATTTCTCTCAAATTGGTTTAGTTCTTCTTGCATGGCAAGAACCCAATATTCATCATTCAAGGCCTCATCCACCTTTTTGGGTTCTATTTGAGAGGTGTAGCAAGTGTACCTAATTTGATTAGCTATTTGACGTCTAGTCCTAACACCCCCTATAATCTCTCCAATGATCTTCCTAACCCAAAGAGTGGGTTCATTAGAGTCCAAAGGAGGAACTCTATTAAGAGGTAAATCATCCTCTTCATCTTGGTTTGACTTCACATCACTTGAAGTCTCACCACACTCCTTCAAGGGAAGGTCATCAATCTCACAAACATCCTCCTCATGGTCATCATGTTTGGGCCTACAATCATCAAAGACCACATTTGATGATTCCATAACACTTCGAGTCTTAAGATTTAAAACTCTATAGGCCTTGCTATTAAGTGCATATCCAATAAAAATACCCTCATCACTCTTGGCATCAAACTTACCAAGTTGATCACGGTCATTAAATATATAACACTTACTTCCAAAGATATGGAAATAGCTAACGTTCGGTTTCCTACCCTTCCATAACTCATAGGATGTTTGTTTAGTCCCAGGCCTAAGGAATACTCTATTCCCTATGTAGCAAGCCGTATTAATGGCTTCGGCCCAAAGATTTCTAGGGACTTTGTTGCTAAGCAACATCACACGGGCCATCTCTTGGAGGACTCAATTCTTCCTCTCAACAACACCATTTTGTTGAGGAGTCCTAAGCGCCAAAAATTCATGGGAAATGTCTAAGCTATTGTAAAAATTCTCAAAGCTAGCATTTTCAAACTCCTTCCCATGATCACTTCTATTTTTCTTAATGTTTTTTATGTGAGAAGTTTTCTCATTTTGAATTTTAACACAAAGCATTTTAAATTTCTCAAAGGCTTCAGACTTTTCCCTACGGAAGTAAGTCCATGTAAACCTAGAGAAATCATAAACAACCACAAGTATGTACCTTCTACCACCTAAGCTTTCAGTTTGAATAGGACCCATAAGGTCCATATGGAGAAGCTCCAATGGTTCTTTGGTGGAAATGTATTTGCCTTTCTTGTGGACACTATTGGTTTGCTTGCCTTGTTGGTAAGGTCCACAAACACCCTCAATCTTTTTTCCCAAGCTTGAGAAGGCCTCTAACAACATTCAATCTATTATGGACTTTCAAGTCCCTATAGTTCATATGGCCAAGTCTTTGGTGCCACACTTCAACTTGCTCACTAGTGGACAAGTTACAGGAGATGAGATTTGACTCGAGACAATAGCAATTGTCAATTGATCTCTTGCCTTTCAACAAAACTTGCCCATTTTCCTTAAGAATAGAGTAATCAATTTTGCCAAACATAACCGAAAGCCCTTCATCACTTAAGTGTGATATGCTAATAAGACTGGCTTGCAAGTCATCTACATAAAGAGCATTGGGCAAGGAGGAAAAACCGGGAATAGATATATTACCTTTCCCTATAACTTTTTTCTTTGTTCCATCACTAAAGGCGACAAA
This sequence comes from Acer campestre, assembly GCA_954870605.1. Lineage (NCBI taxonomy): Eukaryota > Viridiplantae > Streptophyta > Magnoliopsida > Sapindales > Sapindaceae > Acer > Acer campestre. The sequence continues at coordinate 21,195,194 of OX940804.1, read as the reverse complement.
TCCACCATCCTCCATTACAAGAGTTTTAAAGAAACTCTTGTTTCCGGTCATATGCCTAGAACACCCACTATCAAGGTACCAAGTGTTGGAGGCATTGGCTTTCAAGGCAACTTGGGCGACATAGCAATAGTATTCATCATTTCTATTCAACCTAGGTGAAACATAGTTATTCCTAGGAGCCATGGGTCCATTATCTCTAAATTTCCTAGGAGCATGCATGGTGGCTCTTCTAAGCATATATTTCTCAATCATGCTTTCTCTTCTACACAATTTAATATACTTAAAACAATTAGGCCTAATGTGGCCTTCAATTCCACAAAAATGGCAAGTAGGAGAGAAATAAGAATTCATACCATAACCTTGAGCAAGCATTTGTGGACTCCTTCTATTTTGAGTTGCTATTGGGTGTTGAGGCAACTCTCTCCTTTGTGGTTGAGCAAAGTTGGCATGTTTCCTCAGTTGAGCATGAAAGACCACATGTTGAGTTTGTGGGATCCTTTGTTGAGGAGGCCTTGGTTATGGAGAAGCTCTTGCTTGTGGAGGTCTTGCTTGTGGGGGTCTAGCTTGAGGAGCTCTAGCTTGTGGTGGAGCCCTTGTTAGAATCCTTGCTTGTGCTTGCTTGGAGGATTCACCAACTTCAACCCACTTAGTTGATTGTTATAGGGTTTGAGCACTTTCAACTTCTTTGCTCTTGACAAAGATTGTCTTCTTCAAAGGTGTGGCTTCCATTTCTTCCACATATCCTAACCCCTTTTTGTCACAAGGACTCTTCCCACAAGAAAGCATCTTGTCAAGCTTTTCGGTTCTGGAAGTCATCTTAACAATCAACCCTCTTGCTTCTATAAGCTCTTTCCTCAAGCTTTCTTCATTCTTCTTGGCCAAGACTAGCTCTATCTTCAATCCTTCTTCCAACTCTTTTGCTTTGCTCATTTCCTTACTCAAATGAGTTACCTTGGAAGTTAATTCAAGCTTCTCCTCTTTCAACTTTTATATCTCCTTCTTCTTCTTTGATCTTGAGTTATGAAAGAATCTTATGAAGTCTTCATAGTCCATCTCTTTATCAAACTCAAAATTGGAGCTTGAAGGGTTGCTCTCACCATTTGAGTCACTTTCTTCTTGCTTGTCCTCTTCTTCTTCTTTGTCACTCACAACTTCATTGCTATTGTGAGAGGATGAGAAAGCAATGAAGTTGGCAACTTGGTCTTCATCATCATCCGAAGACTTGTCTTCCTCTTCTAGATCATCACTATCACTCTAAGTCACCGTCATGGCCTTTCCTCTCTTTTTCTTCAAATTTGCACATTCGGGAGCAATGTGTCCAAAGCCACTACACTCATAGCATTGGACACCCTTCTTGTGGTCCTTCTCTTGAGTTTGCTCCACTTTCTTGAAAGGAGTCTTCTTCTTCAAAAACTTTCCCTTAGAGCCAAAACCATTCTTCTCAAACCTCATAAATTGCTTGAACTTCTTTGTCATCATGGCAATTTCTTCATCCGAGTCTTCTTCATCCTTTTCTACCTTGATGCTCTTCAAGGCAAGACTCTTTTGATTCTTGGGAGGCGTAGATGTAGGACCCTTCCTAGATTCATAGGCCAAAAGCCTTCCAATGACTTCACTAGGCTTCATCTTTGAGTAATCACTATTCTCTTCCAACACCGTCACCTTAGATTCAAACCTGTCAGAAAGTGACCTCATGATCTTTTGCTTGATTCTTCTATCCGAGTAGGGATCACCAAGTTGGTAAATTTGATTCACTATATCCATAAGCTTCACTTGAAAGTCATTGAAGCACTCATCCTCCTCCATCCTTATGGTCTCAAATTGTGTTTGGAGGACTTGAAGCTTGGAGTCCTTTACCACCTCGGTTCCTTCATGAGCCATCTCCAATATAACCCAAGCTTCCTTTGCTATCCTTGTAGTATGGATGAGTTTGTATTGATTGTTATCCATGGCACATAGGATTGTGTGCATGGCTTTGTTGTTCCATTTTGAAGCCTTAAACTCTTGGAGGGTCCATTGTGCCTTCGGCTTGGAGACTTTCTCTCCACCTCCCGTAGGAGTCATCGTAGGTTGCGTGTACCCATCTTCAATCGCAATCCATGCCCGATCATGAATTTGGCACACATATACTTCCAATTTGCCCTTCCATGATGCATAATTGACTCCGATGAGCAAGGGAGGTCTTGTGCTAGAGGCACCCTCGCCTCTAATACCATTTCCACTTATAGTGTTTGGGTGAGAATGATATGAATGCACACAAACAAGAAAATCACACAAAAAGCAAAAAAAAAAAAAAAATGCAAGCAAATGCAAAGGACTCTAACAAGAGCAAGGGATCTCCTAATTATGTTAAGGAACCCACTCTGATACCAATTGAAAATAAATATATAACGAGTCCTAATATAATCTAGAGGGGGGGGGGGGGGTGAATAGATTTTAATCCTTTTTTTACCAATTTTCGAGATTAATCAAGATTACAAAATCAACCCCAACTAGTCAACAAATAAAATCAAGTGTAGAGAATGTGAAAAGTAAATAACACATGATTTTTACGTGGAAACCCACATGGGGAAAAACCACTGGTTGTTTTGTGCGCCACACTAGAACCTCAATCCACTAATTGCAAATACGATTACAATCTAGGTTGACCACATCACACCTAAGACTACTAATCCGTCTTTGCTACCCACGGGCCTTTAGAAGTGAATCTAGTTCATGCTTGCAAACTACCAAAAGGCAAATACAAGACTTGACTCTAAATGAAGAGATAAAACAACCTAGTGTGAATATGTGCAATATTCAAGATGTTTAGTATGCAAGGTTAGACATTTTAGCTTATCTAGGCATGGATGAACATGTTAGACTGAAAATGCCTACAAGGTTATACTAAACAACCTAGAGGGGGTGAATAAGTTGACACACTAGTTTTAAAAACTCTTTCGTGACTAGTGTCAAAACCTTGGTAAGCATATAATAAACCTTGAACAAGATTGTAATGAGAAAAACAATTTGCACAAGTATGCTCAATTCACCACACTTAGTCAACAAAACATATACAAAGAACCAATGTATCACATATACAAGTATATCCAATAAAGAGCACATTCTACAAGCTGTATTATGAATATTACAATGAAAGATCACTAAGTAAAATATTACAACTTGATTTAGAATATTGTAAGATACAAAGTTCAAACACTTACATGATACAAGAAGCAAATATAGATTCAACAAACAATGTGTGCATCTCTTTCTTTATCAATAACATGTTTACAAGGATGTGAGAAGTTTAAGATCATAAACAAGTTATATAGAACAAACATACAAATATAAAGAGATAGAGATAGAGACATTTGACACATTGATTTTTACGTGGTAAACCTCCGAAGAGGAAACATCCATGGGTTGAATAAATCACACTTTACAAAATCTTGTTCCAATATACTTCACAAGTGAATAATATGTCACAAGATAACAACATACACAAAAACAAATATAAGAGATAGAGATAGAAAGAATTAACACAAGGATTTTTTTAACGTGGTAAAACCTCCAAGGAGGAAACATCCACGGGTTGAAATACAACCACTGGGTACTATATATATTGGAAAGTATATTAGAAGTTCCACAAAGTGACCAATCTTAGATCACCAACCCATGTGGAGTCTATGTCTATCCAAACCCTATTGGAAGATACAAAATCCCTCAATGATGCGAAACCACCACATATTGGAAATCATACCTAGCCAACATCGTTGGTAGATTATAAATTCCTCAAGAGTGCATACATACCCCATGTACCCCGCTCTATCGGACTCTATGTCTAACCAAACATCCGGGCCTACCAATATATAAGCCAACTCTCTATCCAATGCACACTTGCCTCTAGAGAGCCTCCCTTGCATGACTATCCAAGTCCTCCTGACTCTAGCCATGACTCCTTGCTTGTCTATCGAAGTCCTCAAGACTCTAGACAAGACTTCTTGTTTGGCTATCCGAGTCATCCCGACTCTAACCAAGACTTCATGCCTTTTACAAGGACTTCCTAGTGTGATCATGTGAATGCAAATGATGCAAACAATCAAAACATCATCGAACATGTGATCAATACATTCCATGGAACAACTAGATCTATAGTTGTGAAAACACAAGCATTAGAAATCTAGATGCAAAAACATGAATGAAAACCTAGAGCATGTGAAATCAACTAACACATAAAACTCCTAGATTCATTCACTCAAATAACTCTTGAACAATTCATATACATGAGGCACAAGTTCAAGATGTTATAAACATACATAAAAATGCTAGAATCACAAAATGTATTCAATAAGTATTCTAGCCAAAGATTTAGAGATAGAATATATTGTTAACACAATTCAATCCTAGATATCTCTAAAAACACATACAAAGGCTCTTATCCTAGATATCATCAATCAAGGATCAAAAACATATTTCAAGGATTATTAATCATAAAATTAATCAATCAAGTCTCAAATAATCCTAGATGTCAATCTAATCACAATAAAACTCTCAATCATGTGAAAAACAAAGAATCCAAGAATCTAGTCCACATGTGTCTCTAATTAGACTTTTTAATTAGATTGATTGTGAAGCTATCTTTCTCAGTAGCATTCACCATACATACACATACATATAGAAGAAGAAACCCCAAGCAAATTGAAGGTTTACAAAGATGAAATCACCAAGATATGATCACTACCTTGATTTCACGAGCTTATTCGATTTTCTGAGTAGATCACTCCGAAAATCAATCAAATAGCTGCAAGATCACTTGAAAAAGGTAGAGGACTCGATCACGAACAATCTCCAGCTTGAATCACTCAATTCCGACTTCGTATGAGAAAGTTATGGTGTTTGGAAGTTGAGAAAATTGGAGAGAAAAAATCTGACGGGATTTCAAACTTTTCTTCTTGAAAACAAATGGAGGGAGATGGAGGTATTTAAAAGGAAGGAGAGAGAAGACGTTTTTCAGCCAATCAGAGAAGGCCACATCAGCCTCTTAGCCATGTAGGGCGCATGGGCCATACAGGACCAGAGGGCTGGTTGGCCCGTGTGGCACACGGCCTCCACATGGGGTGGCCAAGGCTTGGCCTTTGGCCACGCTCGCTCCTCTCACGCACCGCTCACATTTTTCGATCGTATTCGGGCCTTCGAACTCCGATTTTGAATCCGTTTTTGAATTATGAATTGTAATTCCATCACGCACAACGATGACTATAAAACTTTGACAAATGGTTGAGAATTCATCTCAGAAAACGACGACGAACACAACTCAACGAATGAGAATGAAAAGTAGCGTAGCTACATTGTTTGGACTCGAAACTAAATGAATGAGTAACCGAAATGACTGGAACTCAATAAGGAATCAATTAAGATCATGTACAAGTCCAAAACACAAGAAACACAAATAATCAAACACAAATTCACATATGAATGTCATTTCCTAGACATAGTCTTAGAACATGCAACTCTACAATGTATGAGCATTTGAGTTCAATGCATGAGCATACAAAAACATGTGAATGTGTTATATAAATAGTGCACAATGAAGCAGGGACACTTATGAATGATTTGTGTGTGTGTGCCTATGCCTTGTAAGAGGAATGAGTTCAATTATACCTTTGATGAGCAATGAAGCTAATTTCCCTTAACAAGCCACCATCTTGCATGCATTGTAGTTGAGTCTTTCTTTGAAGATTTGAATCATCATCAATACAACCACTAAACAATACAAGATAAACAACGTTTTGATATGGAATATATGCCAACATAAACTAAAAACCTAACATAGACATTCCTTGATATCATTTTGCTAAGTGGCATGCATAAAACATATCAAAATAGGCAACAAAGTCCTGTATGCAATATCTACCACAATACAACTCTCAAAACACAATAAACACAATCTTGAAACTAAGTCAAGAGCATTCTTGAAACTAGTCAAATAATAAAAGAGCAATCTTGAAACTAGTCAAGTAATAAAAGAGCAATCTTGTAGAGAAAGAACATGTGAAGTGATGAAAGGATGTTCTAACTACAAGTCATGTGAGTAAAAATTAAGACCCATGAGGAATCATACCTAGATGATGTGTGAAGATGATGGGTTTTGGATTTGGATGAGTAAAGATGGGATCTTGGAAGTTTCTTTCTTGAAGAATATTTCTCTCTCACTAAAGTGAATTTTTTCTCTCAAAATATATGTGTCGAAGTGAGAAAAAATAATAAAATATATATATATATATATATCAGGTCATTAAAAGAAAAGCACACTTTATACATATAATTTTTTATATTAAAAACGATGCACCAGTGCACCGTTTAGCATTTTTAAAAAAAAAAATTTAAACACACAAAACACACCATATTTGGCTTTTCAGAGAAAACAAATTAATTAAAAATAATCCAGTGTGGTGAGCTCACGTGAGAGAAGATCAAGGCATTGAATGATTTGTCAAAACAAATCCACTCATGCATCATGCACACACAACACACATGAGGTCACATGAACTGAAAACACTAGATAATATAGCATACAAAAAAAAAAAAAAAAAAGCAAATCAGGTGTGTGTGCCGTGTGGGTGCCGTTGGACAAACGTGGACAGAGAGAGTTTGTGCCCATGGGCTGCTCACCCTTCACACGACACCTCTCTCTTGATGTGGCTTTCATGCCACACTAAGCCGGTTTCCGTTCCGAAAATTCTTCGATCCAGTTTTGAACTCGGAACTCAGAATTCGATTCCATCTTCGAAATATGGATCCGGACTCAATCACAAATATAGAAAATTACATAACTTTCCACTCTAAGCTCGGAATTAAATTCTGGTTTCCGATAAAAACACGGAATGTCCTAAATATATCGAAAATCATTCGAAACACATAGATAAGTCTCCGAATCACTCGGAACTCATCTAGGGACAAATCCACACATAGTTGGACTCGTAAAAATACAAAAAATCTCAAAAATTATATTTCTATAAAATACAATGAGATTTTACCAGCCATACCAAAACAAACACATATACTAAAATGCATGAGTTGTGTGTGTGTTCACTCTAAATCTCTTCAATTACGAGTCAAGTTCAAGAAGCTACCTTCCTTGAAGCTTTTGAGATCCACAATGAAGTCCTTAAGCATTTGAGTAGAATTTCTTCAATTCCAAACTACCCTTACAAGATTAAACCTCATTGTGATTTTGTCAATGAAATTAGCCAATTAAAAAGTGAGGCCCTTACAGTGTTTATCCCTATTCTCAATCTATCCTCATTTGGTGTTTATTTCATGGGAAGATCCCATCTAATGTTACATTGCATGCACATGGTTTTATTTATCCTTCCTATTGTCAGCTTTGTTGTGCAGTAGAGGAAGATTTACGTCAGCTCTTGTTAGAGTGTCCTTTTATTTATGGGTTGTGGGATGCAGTGTCCATTGCATTTGGGTATAATATCATACTAGATGGTACTTGTTTGGAGCTTTGGCAGGAGTTGATAAGGATATCATTTAGCACATAGTGAAAGATCTCTGGCAGGCTTCAATCATTATAGTTTTCTAAGTGGTGTGGTTCCTTCATTATCAAGCCACCTTTGATGAGGGCATACCTATTTTTGCAAAGGCACTTTCCTTGGTTTGGCGTTTAGTTCGTGAGTCGAACTCGTTTCAGTCTGGCACGATGAAGAATTCGATGGATGAGCTTCTAACTCTTCAACAACATCATGTCTCTAATAATCCTCCTAACCCCATAACATTTTAGAGGTTATTTGGCATCCTCCCACTTTAAGTTGTTTTAAGGCTAAAATAGATGGAGCTACTTCTGGTAGTCTCGATCTTGCTGTTTGTGTAGGGATTTTTCATAGTACTTGCAGAGGGTTTGTTAAGGGTTGCTTTACTATCCCACTTGGTGTTTGCTTTGCTTTTGAGGCTGAGTTGGCTGCTGCCGTCAATCCAATTGATTATGCTTGGACCTTTGGTTGGTATCATTTGTTGTATGAGAGTGATTCTGCTTATGTAGTGGCCATCCTTCGTTCTAGGTTTTGTAAGGTTCCATGGCATTGGTGCCGGGCTTGGGATAGGTTTGTGGGTTTGCTCTCTCAAATGGACTTTGTTGTCACTAATATTTACTGGGAGGGTAATCGTGTTGCAAATTGCTTAGCATCTAGAAGCTCAAGTATCGTTACTCCTACATGGAGGTGGAATGTTCCAGATCGTTGCACTTCTTTTATTTATGATGATGTTTATATTAGACATTCTTTTAGGTTCTATTGGTTTGTTTTTTCTTTTTCCTTTTTCTTTTTTCTTCTTGTATTGACTCTTTTTTATTTCAATGAATAATATGTTGGTTTTGAGGTAGATGATGAAGGTGCGCTACAAAAAAAAAATGGTCTTTTCCGACGTCTAAATGCTGTCGGAAAAGACCATTTCCCGTTGGAAATAAACTTTTCCGACAGGAAAAAGCCATCAGAGGCCGACACAAATAGTCGAATTATAAAAAAAATAGTGTGACTAGACTTGATAGTTGCCATGTCACCCCTGACATGCGTCACATCACCCAGCATGTGGCACTCTAAATCCATGAAATTCATGTGGCTTGAACCCTTGACCTAGATGACAGTAAAGGTTTCCCTTACCATTTTGCTATAACCTTATATCTGATGTGTTTTGCATATTAATTATATATAAGCTATTGATATGTTTGTATACTATGTAATTAAATATATTTTTTTGTATGCTATTTAAATATAACTATTGAGATATTGTTGTTAAAAATAATATTTTATTAAAATTATTAGAGTTTTTGTTGACAGTGAATTTTGGATACATTTAACACATATAGTGATACATTTAAAATATTGACCTACAAGTCACATTTTTTTGTGTAGTATTATAAATTACATACATTCCATTATAATTTATTAATTAATATTATAATAATAAATTATTTATTTATTCCATGAAACTGAGATCCACAAAACAAAGATTATTTCCGACGGCATTGAGGCCGTCGGAAATAATGTATTCCTTTTTTCTTTTCAAATGGAACAAGACTATTTCCGATAGCATTGAGGCCGTCGGAAATAGTGTATTCCTTTTTCTCTTTTCAAATGGAACAAGAATATTTTCGACGGCAATGAGGCCGTCGGAAATAATGTATTCCATTTTTTCTTTTCAAATGGAACAAGACTATTTCCGACGGCATTGAGGCTGTCGGAAATAGTGTATTCCATTTTTTCTTTTCAAATGGAATAAGACTATTTCCGACGGCATTTATGCTGTCGGAAATATTGTATTCCTTTTTCTCATTTCCAATGGGACAAATACTATTTCCGATGGCACAAAAAGTGCCATCAGAATTGGGAACAAAATTGACGGCTTTTTTTACTATTTCCAACGGCATTTGGTCATCGGAAATGGTATCATATTTTCACTCATTTCCGACGGCACTAAAATGGCTATCGGAAATGGTACCATTTCTGACGGCAATTAGCGCCGTCGGAAATAGTTCGTCACTGATAGAATTTATTTATTTATTTATTTTTATTTTTTATTTTTTATTTTTTTTTTGTAGTGGTGCTAAGGAGGTGATAGCTTAGTTGGAATGTCCTAGTGCACCTATTGATTTTGATCACCAATAACCTTATGAAAAAAAAAAAAAAATTGGGTGCATTCAAAAGTCCATGGGTTTCGTTTAAGAGATGGAATTGGAATGATTTTAGAATTAAAAGTATAATTAGAAAATACCTCCAAAAATCTTGCCCTTAACCCAGTTATGGTATGAGAGTGATTCTGTTTATGTGGTGGCCATCTTTCGTTCTAGGTTTCGTACGGTTTCTTGGCATTGGCGCCCGGCTTGGGACAGGTGTTTAGGTTTACTCTCTCAAATGGACTTTGTTGTTAGTCATGTTTACCGAGAGGGTAACCGTGTTGCAGATTGCTTAGCATCTAGATACCCAAGTATCATTACTCCTAAATAGTGGTGGAATGTTCGAGATTGTTACACTTTTATTCATGATGATGTTTGTAGTAGGCCTTCTTTTAGGTTCTATTGATTTTTTTTTTTCCTTCTTGTGTTAACTCTTTTTTATTTCAATTAATAATATATTGGGATGAGGTAGATGATAAGGGTGCTAAGGAGGTGCCAACTTAGCTTGGATGTCCTATTGCACCTACTGATTTCGATCACATATAACCTTATGAAAAAAAATAAAAATAAAATTGGATGCATTTAAAAGTCCATGGATTTCACGGATTTCATTTAAGTGATGGAATTGGATGGATTTTAAAATGAAAAGTATAAATAAAAAAGGGGCAGCTCTATTGCCACCCAAAAAATATTTTGCTACACCGATGTTTTAATGAAACCTTTTTATTTCTAAAATACCTTTACATTTAATTACTTAAAAAAAATTAAATTTACTGTATATACCTATAAGTTAATTAATAACAAATTTCTCATAAACCCTAATGATAGATACAAAATCAAAATCAACATCAATAAAAAAATATAATTTTCACATATAATCAAATAGATGAACACATAATTGATTTGATGGATTCTGAATTCATACATGTATGCTTTCTTTAATTTTTCTCATTGTTTTTTGGTCGAATAAAAATAGTTTAAAGTAAAAAAAAAAAAAAAAAAAAATAGTTTTAAAAAAAAAAAATTAAAGAAAAACAAAACTAAATGAACTGTGTATAAAATTGATTGTTCAAATGACTTTTAATTTTGTATGGTTTGCTTCATTTTCATCCCAAAACTATTGTTTCATTAATTGTGTAGAAACTCTTGTTTGGCAAGAACCAGATGTGTGTGGAAGAAATCAATGAACAATATGGCAGGAACATCAGTTTAGCATATTTATGAGTATGATGATTTTAGTAATTGGAAAGGAGAGCGTATATGTGATCCAATTGATAATGAAATGGCTAAGATATTTGAGGCCAAAGATAACAATTTTTCAAGTTTTAAAGGTGCATGATCTGCTTGTGCATTAATAAAATTTATTGTTTATAATGTTTCAAAAATGCATGTAAGAAGGCGATCATATTCTTCCAGTAAGTGACTTGATAATTTCTATGTTAGTTTCAATATTACTCCAACTACAAGAGCAGTGCAACATTCTAGAGCCATTTCTTCAACTTATGTAATGAGAAAAATGGGTGCAATAATTTTATTTTATTTTATAGTTTTATCAATAATAATGAAAGGATATTTTTGGAATTTTAAAGGGGGTGAGAAGTAAAAATAATGATTTTAACTTTTTAATATGGGTGTAGGAAATAAAATGGGTGTAGCAAGATTGTGTTTTGGTGGCAATGGAGCCACCCATAAAAAAGGCCTCAACAAATCTTGCCCTTTTCCCTGTTAAAGGAAACAATCCCTATGATCAAGCTAATCAAGAAGTCCATGACAAGCATGGAAACAATCCCATTGATCAGGCAAATCAAGACACATAGCATGGAAACAATTTTTACAATCATGCAACTCATTAGTCAACTAATCTTCCTTCAGTTTAGGCTATTAGCTTTTATTATTTCTCTAAGTAAATCCTTGCAATCATGTATATACAATATGTATAAGTACACTTTGTTAGGTTTTTGGTTGTTGTTGGCATGTATTCCATATCAAAACATTGTTTATCTTGTAATGTTTATGTGGTCTCATTGATGATTTGATGATGATACAAAGTTTCAAAGAAAGATTTGACTACGGTACATGCAAGATGATGGCTTGTTAAGGGGAATTTGCTTCATTGCTCATCAAAAGGTATAATTGAACTCTTTCCTCTTACAAGGCTTAGGCACACACACACAAATCATTCATTAGTGTCCCTACATTGTTGTGCACCATTTATATAACACATTCACATGATTTTGTATGCTCATGCATTGAACTCAAATGCTCATACATTTTAGAGTTGCATGTTCTAAGACTATGTCTAGGAAATGGCATTCATATGTGAACTTGTGTTTGTATGTTTGTATTTCTTGTGTTTTGGACTTGTACTTGATCTTATTGATTCCTTATTGAGTCCCGGTCATTTTGGTTACTCATATGTTAAGTTTCGAGTCCAAACGATGTAGCTACGCTACTTTTCGTTCTCATTCATTGAGTTGTGTTCGTCATCATTTTTCGAGATGAATTCTCAACCATTTGTCAAAGTTTCATAGTCATCGTTGTGCGTGAGGGAGTCACGGTTCGTAATCTGAAAACAAATTCGAAATCGGAGTTCGGATGCCCGAATACAGTTGAAGAACGTGAGAGGTGCGCAGGAGAGGCAAGGTGGCCAAAGGCCATGGCCTAGCCACCACGTGTGGAGGCCGTGTGCCACACGGCCCAAACGGCCCAACCAGCCCTCTGGTCCCGTGTGGCACACATGCCCCACATGTGGGCTTGGCTAGTTTGGCCTATTTTTGTTGGACAAAAATGCCCCTCTTCTCCTTCCTTTTAAATGTCTCCATCTCCCTCCCTTTGTTTTAAAAAGAAGAAAAGTTTTGAAATCCCGTCTAGGATTTTCTCTCCAATTTTCTCAACTTCCAAACACCCTAACTTTCTCATATGAAGTCGGAATTGAGTGATTCAAGTTGGAGATTATTCGTAATCGAGTCCTCTACCTTTTCTAAGTGATCTTGCAGCTGTTTGATTGATTTTCAGAGTGATCTACTTAGAAAACCGAACCAGCTCGTGAAATCAAGGTAGAGTTCATATCTTGGTGATTTCATCTTTTTAAACCTTCAATTTGCTTGGGGTTTCTTCTTCTATATGTATATGTATGTTTAGGGAATGCTATTGAGAAAGATAGCTTCACAATCAATCTAATTGAATAGTCTAATTAGAGACACATGTGGACTAGATTCTTGGATTTTTTGTTCTTCACATGATTGGGAGTTGTATTGTGATTAGATTGACATCTAGGATTATTTGAGACTTGATTGATTCATTTTATGATTAATAATCCTTGATTTGTGACTTTGATCCTTGCTTGATGATTTCTAGGATTAGAGCCTTTGTATGTGTTTTTAGAGATATCTAGGATTGATTTGTTTTTAACAATATCTCCTATCTCTAAATGTCTGGCTAGATTACTTGTTGAATACATTTTGTGATTCTAGCATTTTTATGTATGTTTATTACATCTTGAACTTGTGCCTCATGTATATGAATTGTTCAAGAGTTATTTGAATGAATGGATCTAGGAGTTTTATGTGTTAGTTGATTTCACATGCTCTAGGTTTTCATTTATGATTTTGCATCTAGATTTCTATTGCTTGTGTTTTCACATTTATAGATCTAGTTGTTCCATGGAATGTATCGATCACATGTTCTATGATGTCTTGATTGTTTGCATCATTTGCATTCACATGATCACACTAGGAAGTCCTTGTAAAAGGCATGAAGTCTTGGTTAGAGTCGGGATGACTCAGATAGCCAAGCAAGAAGTCTTGTCTAGAGTCTTGAGGACTTGGATAGGTAAGCAAGAAGTCTTGTCTAGAGTCGGGATGACTTGGATAGACAAGCAATAAGTCATGGCTAGAGTCGGGAGGACTTGGATAGTCATGCATGAGAGGCTTTCTAGGGGCAAGTGTGCCTTGTATAGAGAGGTGGCTTATATATTGGTAGGCCCGGGTGTTTGGTTAGACATAGAGTCCGATAGAGTGGGGTACATGGGATATGTATGCACTCTTGAGGAATTTCTAATCTTCCAACGATGTTGGTTTGGTATGAGTTCCATGTTGGTACCTGGGGTTACAGATTGCGCAGCGGAAAGGTTTTAAAATTTTTAAAAGCAATCATCAAATAAACCCATTTGTACAGTAATAATCGAAAACAATAAGAAGGAGATGAAAACTATTTCATACCTACGTAGGAGGCTCCTTCACTTTAATACGGTCTGCTCCTGATTTGAACCACTTGATCTTCCTCGCTATGACCTTGAATTGGTAATGGCGTGTGGGCGCGTCACGGTACTCAGGAACAAAAATGGAGGTAGAAGAGAAGAGCACACAAAAGACAACTCTTGTTCTTTTATTGGTGAAGTGCGGCAATAATAAGTCTAAAAGAAAAAAATAATTCTTTTATTTTGTCTCTAGCCGCACACCTGTTTCTCTTTCTTCTCTCCTGTTTTATGCAACCTACTTGCTTTTAAAACTTCTTTTATTAAAAGACAAAAAACTGATGCCTTTTAAAACTTCTCTCATTAAAAGACAAAAAACTGATGCCTCTTAAATTTTTGTGTAAGTTGATCTCATATAATTCGGTTGTTATTTTTAAATTAAAAATATATCTCATATATCTTTAAAAACAAACCAAATCTATTTGATTTAAAAAAAAATAAAAAATAAAAATCTTTATAAAGATATCTCATATCTTTTTAAAAATAATTAAACATTTATTTTTGAATTTAAACATTTTAAATTCAATTTCAAATATTTAATTTAATAAAATAAAATAATCATATTATCTTATTTTATTCAAAATCAAATATCAACTAACACCCTCCATTTAGTGATTAACAACATAATTAAATAATCTTATTATTTAATTTATTTAATCACCATTATTCATTAATTAAATAATCTCATTATTCAATCAATTCCCGAATAGATACGTGTCACTTTCGTAACACAATTAATTGGACAATCCAATTAATTAACCGTGACCCTTGTTACCTAAATCGATCGGGCTAGCAAGGGGACCTAATGGACCTACAGTATTTTGAGCTCCAATAATCCTTAGAAATAAATAATTAAACTCTTTAATTAATATTTCATGATTATTAACTTCGGTGTTATTCCACTAAAAACCCGAAGTTGCACTCTCTCAACTGTAGACGTTTTTACACAAACCAATAACTCTTGATGTCCATTGATATAGCTATTACATATGGTATAATCCTCCACAGGTAGTTCATAATTAGAGCTAGGTCATAATGTCCGTTATACCCCTCTAATTATATCTTTCCATTAAGTACCATTGATTCTCTAATGAACAATAAATCCTACATTCCTTACGGAATTAGGAGAGCGCTCATATTGTTCAAGCCCCGAATCAACCCTTAAGGGAACTACTATCTACTTCTCACAAGAAGGAGTGGATTCCTCTATTGTGTGCAGACCTTCCCAGCCACAAGCCAAACCGCGATTCCAACATACGAAGTTATTGACCGGGAATGCAACTCCAATCTCACCCATGGTATATCAAAAACCACGATCTAACCTGAAGGAGTCGATAAGACACTCAGGATTAAGATCACCCATATATAGCCATCATTTGTTGATATATATGAATTTCATCTTTTAACGGATCTTGGTGAGAGATTCATATAGATCATGGCCCAGTCCTATATGATCAAATCATATAAGGTGCCTCCATTCTCATATCTCCATATGAATGATCTAGGATAAGATCACCGTACATTACGGAATGGACAACAGCTGTAGATTGACCACAAATAAAGTACCCAGCTTTATTTGCTATCTACGGACTCTTTAGATTGCTCCTTTCAAACTGAATCCATCTATATATGACATTCATATACTCAGTTTGAAATTACATCCGGCAATCTTGGATGTTAAGTACACATGTTATTATAAATGTATGAGACAATTTGAATGAATAAACTACTTCTTTTATTTCTTGTTCAATTCACATTTACAAACTACAAGCTTTAGGGCAAAAACCCCAACATTCCAATATGTGGTTTACATTATTGAGGGATTTTGTATCTTCCAATAGGGATTGGGTAAACATAGACTCCACATGGGTTGGTGATCTAGTATTGGTCACTTTGTGGAATTTCTAATTTACTTTCCAAATATATATAAATACCTAATGGTTGTAATTCAACCCATGGATGTTTCCTCCTTGAGGTTTTACCACGTTAAAAAAACCCTTGTGTTAATTCTTTCTATCTCTATCTTTTATATTTGTTTTTGTGTATGTTTTAATCTTGTAGTACAATCTTCACTTGTGATGTTTTTGGATACAAGATTTTGTAAAGTGTGATTTGTAAATATATTCTCTTAATCATATTTGTAATTACATTTCTTTTGTATATTGTTTAGAATTTTATGTATAGCAATATTTGTATATACTTGTAATGATTGAACATATATTGATATACAAGTATTCTTGTTAATTGTTTTTGTATTTTCTTTATACCTCATACAACTTATTGATACTTAGACAATGTATGAATGATCACATGATAACTTGTCTTAGTATGATTCTGTGATGTTTGTGTTGTATGTAAGGCTACCTTGAGGGACAAACTTAAGTTTGTTCAAGGGATTGAAATTAAGCGAAAAACCTATTCACCCTCCCCTCTCTAGGTACGTCTTAAGCAATTTAACCTTGTTTGTATACTTTCACACTTTGAAAAAGCAATGAAAGATAGAGCCTTCATTCACCCTTTTGTTCAAATTATTTTCACACAGTATCAGAGCTAATACCCGTGAATCTCTCCAGCCATCCCAGTATGTCTTCATCTTCTTCTCTCTCTAAAGAATAACCTGAAATCACTATCCAATCATTTCATCAGTGTTCAAGTTTGGTTTCTATCAAACTCAACACAACTAATTTCTTGATGTGGTGCTCTCAAATTATCTTATTAGTTCAAAGTCACGAAGTTTATCATCACCTTACCGTGAATGCTAAAATAGAAGCAAAAATTTAAAATGAAGAAAAGAAAGTCAAAACTGTTCATCTCTAGGTTTGGAAAACAAATGATGGACTACTCACTTCATGGCTCCTTGGAACCATGAAGGAGGATGTTTTAAGTCTGGTCATAGGTGAAACAAGGACAGCTTTTGTTGTATGGGTCGCTCTTGAGCAACATTCTTCTCCCAATCACAGTAGAAAATGAGAGCAACCTAAAGCGTCTCTTGATGGAGATCAAGAAAGGATCTCGTTCAATCGACGAATACCTTAAACAATTTAAGAACATCTGTGAGAACCTTGCTGCAATTCAAAAACCTTTATCTGATATAGACAAAGTCCTACATTTTGCTAGTGGTCATGGAAACCAATATATAGATTTTCAAACCACAATGCTCAGCTAACCACCACTGCCATCTTTTCACCAGTTTACTCTTGCTCTTCAAGGGCATGAACAAACATTGATGTCTAACCGAGAAGATGAGAAGAGAAGTATAGAACATGCTCAAGCCTTCTTTAGTCAACGAGAAGGCCATGGACGTGGTGGAAGAGGCGGTGGCAGATTTAACTCCCATGGTAGGGGATTCACACCAGCTGGTCGTTATAATGGTGGATAAAATGCAACTACTCAACCTAATAATAATTGAAATCAACCCAACAAAAATTCAAATCGCCCACAGAAGCAAGGAGGAAACACCCAGGATGAACCTCAGCAACATCAAAACAACAACGGTAACAAGCCATCTTGTCAAATTTATGGGAAAACTAATCACATTGCCATTGATTTCTAGTATAGGTTTGATTACTCATATCAATCATAAGATTTTCCTCAAGCCCTTGTTGCCCTTATCATGAATGATGACAATAATCCATCCTTCTATGTGGACTCTGGTGCTACTGCACATATTACGAATAACGTAGGCATATTGTCTTCCTTACAAAGCTACAGTGGAAAATGATATGATATATGTTGGTAATGGAAACGGTTTACCTATCTCACATATCGGTGATGTGTCTATTTCTACTAAAGATGGGAAGTTTAAACTTAATAATGTTCTTGTGGTACCAGAATTGAAAAAGAATCTACTTTCTGTTGGTAAATTTACAATTGCTAACTCATGTATTTTTGAGTTCACCTCGTCTAATTTTGTTGTTGAGGATCAAACCAAGTGGGTAATTGCGAAGGGGCATAAAAAGGACAATTACATGCTCTTGATGGAGTTTTTCATGAAGCTTTGAGTGCAATAAGGAGCAGCGACAGTTCTTCGTCCATTTGGCATCGACTACTTGGAAATCCTAATTCAAGACTTTTGTCTATATTGAAGGAGACAAATGTTATTGATATTTAAAATTAGACTAAAACTAATGTTTGTATTAGTTGCCAGGAAGGAAAAAGTTGTAGGCTTTGTTTTAATAAAAATAATAAAGCTTCAAAATTCCCTCTTGAGAAAGTAAATTGTGATCTTTGGGGTCCAGCCCATGTTGCCTTGAAACAAAATTTTCAGTACTATGCAATCTTCATTGATGATTTTAGTAGATGACTAGATTCACCCGGTTGATCCATTAAGAAGAAAATCTGATTTCTTTGACCAATTTATTAAATTTCAAAAATTGGTTGAAAATCAATTTGATCAAAAAATAAAGGTTTTTCAATTTGATGGTGGTGGTGAATCTAATCAATTTCGTGAACATTGGTGTAGTAAAGATGTTTACTTTCAATTTAAATCAAGTTCGTTCATTGGGATCGGTGATTCAATAGGTTGAAACTACTTAGTCTAAGAAAAATCTACTCTAAGTGCGTGAAAAATAAATGGCATAATGCTTTTGGGTTTGGAAAATGGTTTGGTTTCTTGAAAATGCTTAAAAATGTAAACTTGTAACATAAAAATGCAAACTTGAGAAATAAAATGCAATCTTGAGAAATAAAACTAATTAAACACAACAATGAACACACAAGAAGTGAATATGGTAAGAGAAAGCACTAGGGAATCAATGCAACCTTCTTAGACTACTTTATGTTCTCACTTAGTCTCATTAAGCACTTCAATCCAATTTTAGGGCTTGTTTTAAGATAAATCCATTAAGTTCTAGGCCTCTCCCATTACCCACACATGGTCATGTAATAAGCAATGGTCAATCCGTCTATTTAACCTTAAAACTAATCCAAGTTGGTCTAGCATGGTCATACATAAACCAACCTTCCCAATTACTTAGCTTGTGAGAGCATTAGATGGGATGGCCACCCACACCTAAACTTAACACCCTAAATAAATCAACTCTCAAACCTATGTCCTTTGTGGTCATAATAAAACATGAGTAGAGAAATTAGAGCAATTAATTCAATAATTGAGACTAAAATCGAATTGAATTAGAGAATAGACTAATTAATTATATAAAGTAGTCCAATATGGTTACATCAGTCCCCTAGCTAAGAATTAGTTACACATCAATGAAAAAGGAAAGAAGAAAACAAGAGAGTAGAGAGAACCCATAGGAGACCTTGAGAATCCTTTTCTTCTTGCTTGCCAACTCCTTAGGATGGATGGATGAGAGTGTGTAAAGGAAAGCATGTGAAGGAGATGATGGGAAAATGGAAAAAAGGTTGGAACTTGGGTGATTTTCGGATGAGAGAGGATGATGGAAGGTGAAAGGATTTGGGTGAGGTGATTCTTGTATCTAGGATTAGAGAATGATGTATGTATCAAAGAGGGTGTTGTGTTTTAGAACAAAGAAAATAGGATATATATATATATATATTGGGTGCCAAAAATTGGGTCTGAAATTTGTCATTTGTTGAGCTGGCATGGAAAAGTCGCTACCAAGTTAGCTGTTGGGTGGCGACCGCCTAAAGGGTGAACATCTCTGTTCTTTTGACACTGAGGAGGTCGCCACCAAAGTCGTTGTTAGGTGGTGAACTTGACAATGACCACCTTCTAGAAAATTACAATTAGCACCCCTCAACTCTTCTCTAATCATAGGATCTTCAATATATTCTTCATATTTTCATTTTGACCCCTGATTCTTCAAAATTACGCCAATGCCCCTGAACTCTAAAAATACCTGAAACAGTTATTTTAACATGTTAAATACTCGGTTTTACCCAAGGAACAAGCACAAGAAGTAGGAATTAGGGACCTAAAAATAGGAACAAAAATAGTACAATGAAACATCTTCATAATAGTGGCATTGAGCTTCATGTGTTATGTCCAGAAACACCCCAACAAAATGGAATGGCACAAAAAAAGCACCGCCACATAGTAGAAACCACACTTACATGTTATTTCATGCAAACATGCCTTTGTCACTCTGGGTTGAAGCTTCTCTTATGGTTGTATTTTGGATAAACCGACTTCCCTCTTCTATTTTAAAGAATGAAACTTATTTCTTTAAACTTTATAATCATCATCCAGAATATCATGGTTTACGGGTGCTAGGGTGTCTGCTTTCCATCATTAAGGCATAAAGGTGGCTAAAAGTTTGTGAAAAAGACTTACCCATGTGTGTTTGTTGGATACATCCGGATTCATAAAGGGTATAGATGCTTAGACCCCAAATCAAAAAGAGTATACATCCCCCGCTACGTGGTCTTTGATGAGGATGTTTTTCCTTTTAAACCTTCAAAATTGGAAAGAAAATCTCCCTATTATTATTTTTACAGAATTTCCACAAGTTGATGAATGGGTGGAATCATCAAAAGATTTGGTGTCTTAGAACATGGAAGGTGATGAAAATTCAAATTTTCCTTTTCTATCTTATTGTAATAATGATCTTACTACATGATTCTTGCAAGGTACTCCAAACAATCAACCTACTATAGTTGACTCCACTGTGCCAAACTAGGAGAATTTCATCACTCCTCAATCTTCTCAACCAGACCCACAATTAGCTCAAATTGTTGGTAGACTAGATCATCAACAAAAATTGGAAAATATCAACACTCCTCAATCTTCACCAACACACACTCTCCATCAGTTCAAATTGATGGTGGACCTAATCAAAATTTTGATTTTCTAATAACTGAGAATCAAGATCAGCCAAGCACCTCATCAATTGAGTCAATTGCACATGTTTTAAGTGAATCTTCATTCATTGATTCAAGGGCAGCAAATCAGAAAAATTCTCCAAATTTGGAAACACTCTCTATCAATCCATAGGATCAAGAAAGCACATTCTCATAAGCACCAAGTATTTCTCAACCAACATAACCTTCCTATTTGAAAGATTATGCCACTCTTGCCACAAAAGCAATGTCAACACAACTACTAGAAGAACCAAAAACTGTGAAGACTGCCATAAAAGATCCACTGTGGACAGAAGCCATGCGTGATGAATTATAAGCCCTGAAAGATAACAATACGTGGCAACTTGTTCCACATCCATCCAATGTTAACGTTGTAGAGTCGAAATGGGTTTACAAAGTTAAAACAAAAGAAGATGGTAGCATCAATCGGTTCAAAGCAAGGTTAGTTGCTAAGGGGTTTACTCAAGTATCGGGCCTTAACTACGTCGAAATGTTTAATCCCATTATTAAATCGACTACGATTCGTTTAATTATTGCTATATCGCTCTTTCAATTGGAAGATGCAACAACTCAACGTGAAGAATGTTTTCCTTCATGGAAACCTCAAAGAAACTGTTTACATGGAGCAACCCTTGAGCTTTGTTGATGAAAGCAAATCTAATCACCTATGCCTCTTCAAAAAATCTCTATATGGACTAAAACAAGCCCCACATGCATGGTTTGATCAACTCTCTCAATATCTTATTCAGTTGGGATTTTATTGCAGTAAGTCTAAATTTTCCTTGTTTGTTTATCAAACAAACAAAATTACTGCCATCCTACTCATTTATGTGGATGCTGTCCTTCTTACTGGGAATAATGCTATTTTTTTCCAATTTCTTATTCAATAACTAGGGCAAGAGTTTGCTATCAAAGACCTTGGGTCTCTTTATTATTTCCTTGATGTGGAAATAAAATATTTTTTTAGTGGTGTGTTTCTCAGTTAGCAAAAATATATTAATGATTTGCTTCACAAAACAAAGATGTTGGATAGTGCTCCCTTTGCAACACCAATGACCATCAAAGACAAACCAACGTCTGCTGATAATATATCTATAGATGCCACTCTCTACTGTAGTATTATTGGCGCTTTACAATATCTCACATTTACTCGTCCAGATATTGTTCATACGATCAATCGAGTTTGTCAATCTTTCTCTAATCCCACTTTAATTCATTTTAAGGCAGTAAAGTGTATTTTACAATACTTAAAAGGTACACAACACTTTGGCCTACGATATATTTCTCAAAGTCCAAATTCTCTTTATGATTTTAGTGACTCGGGTTGGGCAAGCTACCCCACTACTTGGAGAAGCACTACTGGCTTCTGTGTATTTTTTGGGGAAAATTGTATTTCGTGGTGTTTCAAGAAACAACCAACCATTTCTCGATCTAGTTCAGAGGATGAGTATCAATCTATGGCCTCGACAACTGCAGAGCTTACCTGGCTAAGTTTTCTACTTCGCGACATCGGTGTTTCTCTCCTCAGCCTCCTTAATTATTTTGTGACAATATAAGTGCACTCCATATGTTTGTAGACCCCATGTTTCATACTCATTCAAAGCACATCGAACTTGACTATCACCTTGTTCGTGAAAAAGTCGCCATGAGATAGCTTGTTACTCGATATGTTCCTACCTTGGTTTAACCAGTGGATATCTTCACAAAGCCTCTCATCAAAGCTGCCTTTCAATTTTTCCGGGACAAACTGAGTGTCTTCCTTCAACACACACCAATCTAAAAGGGAATGTTAAGGGAAACAATCCATGTGATCAAGCTAATCAAGAAGTCCATGACAAGCATGGAAACAATCCCATGATCTAGCAAATCAAGACATAGAGCATGGAAACAATTTCTACAATCATGCAACTCATTAGTCAACTAATTTTCCTTTAGTTTAGGCTAATAGCTTTTATTATTTCTCCATGTAAATCCCTGCAATCATGTATATACAATATGTATAAGTACACTTTGAAAAAGCAATGAAAGATAGAACCTTTATTCACCCTTTTGTTCAAATTATTTTCACATACCCATGGATTTCAGAAGATTTCTTTACCTCATCAAATAATCTCTCAATTTTCTCAGCTTTTGGTATCCCTTTTTTGAAGACAAATCCATCTAATTCCATACAACTTTGTGTAAAAGTCCAACCAACTCTTTACATAAATCTTATAAAATATATATGAAGTCTATGAGATTTGTGAAATCCACCAAAATCCATCACTTAAAACAAATCCATCAAACTCCAACGAATTCTAGATTCAATACACCCCTAAGTTAAAACAAATCTTAAAATTAAAAGTTGATTTTTTTTTTTTTTTTTTTTACTTTTCACTTGAACATGAAGTCATAATTAACAATTTGACACTAAATTTCTGAAATAACCTCATGTTAATTAGTGGAATTGGTAGAAAATGTCACCTTTTTGAACTGATTTGGTGAGAAAGTCACCACTTTAATAACTTTAGTTTAAAAGACATTAAAGTAAGTGATTTCCAAAAATGCCCTTACTTTACACATTCTCTTTCTTACTTTGAAGTTTTCTGAGATTTATTCATTCATCTTCCTCCATAATAGACCTCCAATGGAGGTTGGACATCATAACATTATCAATACATCTTCATTGGATAATTAGTTTTGTGGCTCTACGCAAACACATTCGAGGGTCGAGCTCCCCGCTAAGCTTGCGGTGGTCAGCTGGTTGTGTGAATTTTGAATCTAATTGAAAAGGTTCAGAGAACAAATGAAAAGTCTCGGGGACTATTTACAAAGTCTTGGAGTCTAATTGAAAAGGCTCGGGGAACAATTGAAAAAGCTCGAGCCTTTTCATTTAGTCTCCGAGACTTTTCAATTAGTCTCCGATACTTCTCATTTGTTCTCCGAGCCTTTTCATTTGTTCTCCGAGCCTTTTCAACAATCATTTTTTTTTGTTAATTTTGAACCTTCGAGCCTTTTCATTTGTTCTCCAAGCCTTTTCAACAATATTTTTTTTTTTTTTGTTAATTTTGAACCTTCGAGCCTTTTCAATTGTTCTCCGAGCCTTTTCATTTGTCTCCATGCCTTTTCATTTGTTCTCTGAGCTTTTTCAATTTTTCTCCGAGCCTTTCATTTGTTCTTCGAGCCTCTTCATTTGTCTTCGAGCCTTTTCAATTGTTCTCCGAGCCTTTCATTTGTTATCCGAGCCTTTTCAACAATCATTTTTTTTTTTTTTGTTAATTTTGAACCTCCAAGCCTTTTAATGAATTGCTCGAGCCTTTCTAAGATCTGTCCGAGACTTTTCCGAGCATTTTTAACAATCATTTTTTTTTTCACACAATCAGCTTAAGGTTTACAAAAGAGGGTTTTAAATTGAAAAAAAAAAGCAACTAATAAGAGGGTTTGTACTCAGATGCAACTAAGAAAGGCTCAGACATAAAAAAAAAAGTTGCTATTGTGTTTGGTCGTGGTCTTCAACGGCGACGTACGCAGGTTCATGGTCCACCGTCATCCATTGATGGAGGATTTGAAAGAATAAAAAAAAAAATGGTGAAGAAGGCTACTGTGGGGGACATTTTTGTCCGTTCACCATAATAGGTGCCTTTTAAACTTAAGTTATTAAAGTGGTGACTTTCTTACAAAGCCCAATCCAAATAGTGACAAAAAATTTTTGAGCTCATGTTAATTATTACAAAAATACTATACTCACCCATAAAATCTCTAATTTCATCAAATCCTAACTCTAAAATTTGAAGTCCAGTATAAGGAGGCAGCATTTGCCACCGCATCCCTAGGTTACAATCAACGACTGGCATCCTCTTTGTGTCTATTAGGAAATGGTTAGCCATCCATCTTTCAATTGATGGGAGAAAGAAGCTGCATTTGGAACATTAGGCCCCGTTTGGTGTGCGGGATTGGATTAGACTATTTCATAGGATTGGATTGGATTAAGATGAGACTGGGATTAGATGGAATTAGACTGGACTGGATTGGACTAAATGAATATTATACTGTGTTTGGGGAAACATGGGACTGGACCGAATTAATACTGTGTTTTGTTTGGTGAAACATGAGATTGGACTAAATATAATAATATTTTTGATTTGATAATATTTTAAAATTGAATAATAAACATGAGAATTCTTTTTTCAAGAGAGATCTTCATCTTCTTCCTTCTGAAGAGAAAAAAAAATTCAAAAATCAAAGAAGAAATTGAAATAATAAAGTTCTTCAATCATTATTAACAACATCAGTTTTTAAAGGAAAAAATTAAGAAAACCTGGAAACCCATAGTCATATATTCTTCATATATTCATATATATATATATATATGAAAACTCAAGATCTAGAAACTCATATATATTCTTCATATATTAATATATATATATATATATGGAAGCTCAAGATCTGGAAACTCATTCATATTCTTCATAAAGTCAAGATCTGAAAGCTCCTATATTCATATTCTTCTTTCTCAATCACCATCATCAATTAAGAAAACCAAAGAAAAATCAATGAAAAATTAAAGAAAAATAAATATATTTTGTCAAGAGATTTGGGATCCCATATTCGTCTTCTTCTTTCTTATAGGAGAAAAAATCAAAGAAAAACAATGAAATAATAAAGTTCTCCATCATGCAGATCTAGAAACTCATAAACTCATAAAGGCCTGGATCGGACCGAGTGGAAGGAGAAGAAGACGAAGGCCACGACGGCGGAAGGAGACAAAGACGAAGGCAGAAGGCAGAAGGAGAGGTTGAAGAGAGAGACGAAAGGTTGAAGAAAGAGAGAGAGGAAGAAGAAATTTGGCTTTGGTTTCAGAGAGTGAGAGGAAATGTTGGAAGAGAGAGGAAACGTAGGAAAAAAGTGAAGAAAATGAATTAAATGGGTGGGATCCACATGGTAATTAGTCCTGGGACAAATAGAGATGGGGTGAGAGGTGGGTATATTTTATTCCATGATCATGGGACTATTTTGATGTTGGGACTAATAGTCCAATGCTTCAGACCCTCACCAAACGCAGGACTGGGACTAAATTAGTCCAATCCCAGTTCAAACCCAAGCGCCAAATAGGCCCTTAATACCTTGATATTCTTTAGGGATGATAACTTCATCATTTAGAACCTGTTGGATTTTAGAGGTCTAAGTGACTGTTGGGGATGATTCAGGGCCATGAATCATGAGTTTATTATTGTCATTATAAAGATTAGTAAGATCATGAGAATCGAGAATGGAATTATCGTCATTTACAAATTACAACAATATTTCGAATTGCCAAATTTTCCCCACATTCACTTAACTTTCTATTATCAACTGTACTTTTGAAATTATACTCATTAAAGGCAATAATTTGAATTGTTAAATTTTTCTTCTCGTTCCATCATCAACCTTACTTTTGAATTTATCCTCATTAATAGCAGTATTATTATTATTATTAAGTATTAGAGCACCTCTGATACAAGAGTGGCATGTGAAAAAAAACAATATCACGTAGAATAAATAGACAGTCTATTAATGAATGTATCTCTTATATAGTTGTGCATATTCAACATCAAGCTGGTGTGGTAAAATAAAAAAATAAAAATAAAAAATCAATTTTTCTCTAGTAGGCACACAATATAGGTATAGTTATAGCATAATAATACACATCATCACACTTTTGCTATATGTATTAAAGTATTATTATGATTGAAGTTATGCTATTTACATGGCACAAATGTGGTAATGTGTATTAGTATGCTATAAGTATATATGTCTATATCATGTGCCTATGAGAGAAAAAGTGAATATATATATTAGACATTGTCAACATAACCGTCTACTTTCAGGCGGTCTTTTGCACAACTATTTTTTCGGTTGACTCAGCAAGTATTGAAAATTAAAATTAAGTTTTCATTTATATTTGATAAGGAAATAAAATATAAAAGAAAATAGGAAAAAAAATTGGACATATCATTAAAAATAAATGTGTTTTAAATAGAAGCATTGCAGACCAAAATTTTAGTTAATTGCCTATCAAGTCTATATTTATACCACATAGGAGACAAGTCTCTTAATATTGTTGTCATATCAACGATTTTTGTATATAAACCACTTTTGCGTTGAAAATGCTTTTAATAATTCAGAAGTCAAAGAAGTTAACTTCCTATCGGGGCAGACCCACGTGGAGACAGGGTAGGACCTCAATTTTTTTTTTTTTTTTTTAAATGATTATGTGTATATTGTATATATACATACTTATTAAGAACATTAACTAAAAGTTGTTGCTAGTATGGTGGGTAGTGGATCTTCCTTTATGGACTTAGGGCGCGCGGTTCAAGTCCCATTATTTATGTTGTTTTTCTTGTTATTAATTTAAAAAATTTAAAAACATGTTTAGTAATAGTTATTAATAAATTATTTTTGTATAAATTTAAATTGAATTCATTATAAGTGCAAAACAAGATTTCAAATTTTATTCTTTCAATTTTTTCATTATTTATGTTGTTTTTCTTGTTATTATTTATTGTAAAATATTTTTTCTTGTTTTTATTTCTTTTTGAATGTATGATTATTTAATTCATCTAAGTAAATGTTCTATTTATTTTATTTTATCTATAAAAAAAATAAAAAAATAAAAACTACTTTACTATGATCTTAATTTATATATGTTTCATACCACCATGGTTTGAAACAATTTGGTAACAAGATCAAATATATATATATATATAGTCTTTTTATTATCAGTTCGTCATGACTAGTGCATACGCTTTGAGTCAAAGTATGTAAATTTAGTGATCCACATTCTTTTTATCGAGACGAGCTGATATATAATATATATATGGGCTGCCCTTAGGTGCAACATAAATTTTTTTGACTATAATCATGTCTTCTTTGGTACAACCACATCAACTAATATGTGATTGCATGTTCTAACATACTATCACAATAATTTAATTGTGTAATCACATGCAATTCATATAAGATAACATTATATTTGTGATCACATACAATTATATGTGATTACATACTATTCTATCATATAATATTCCTCGATTACCATATATATTATTTGAGAAGTTATAAGTTAAAAATGAGATTCCCAACAAACACAACAGCTAGTGGCAGGGACCGAGTCCCGGCAAGCTATTATTTATACGCGACATATCTTTACTGCTACCGCATATCACTCAAAACTGCCTAACTCATGTGCATCAACAGCTGCTGTGCCGATAACCAAGCTTTATCAATTTCCATTTAAATATTATTGATCTTACCCCACCCGGAATCTATCTAAATACAACTCAACTTATTCAATCAATTTCTCTTGAATTCATAATAATAATAATAATCTGCAACGTTTATAATTTTTCAAAAGCATTACAGATCCTCTCTGGACTCTCTGCTCAATGTCACGTTCTCCTTTTCAAACACATTTTTCTCCATCATCAAAACATATAGTTTTCATCAACTAGTACTCTCTCTCTCTCTCTCTCTCTCTCTCTCTCTCTCTCTCTCTCTCTCTCTCTCTCTCTCTCATATTTTGTAGCCATGATTACTGGTAAGGACATATACGATGTTCTTGCAGCAATTGTGCCCTTATATGTTGCTATGATATTAGCCTATGGTTCGGTACGGTGGTGGAAAATCTTCACACCTGACCAATGCTCCGGTATCAATCGTTTCGTTGCCGTATTCGCCGTTCCATTGCTTTCCTTCCACTTCATATCCTCCAATAACCCTTATGCAATGAACTACCACTTCATCGCCGCCGACTCTCTCCAAAAAGTAGTGATTCTGACAGCTCTCTTCCTATGGCAAGCCTTCTCGAAACGCGGCAATCTCGAGTGGATGATCACTCTCTTCTCTCTCTCAACCCTACCCAACACTCTCGTCATGGGGATTCCACTTTTGAAAGCCATGTATGGAGATTTCTCTGGGAGTTTAATGGTGCAGATTGTTGTTTTACAGAGTGTGATTTGGTATACACTTATGTTGTTCATGTTTGAGTACCGAGGAGCTAAGCTTCTGATTACCGAGCAGTTTCCGGAAACTGCCGGGTCTATCACTTCTTTCCGGGTTGATTCCGACATCGTTTCACTCAATGGTCGTGAACCTTTGCAGGCTGATGCAGAGATCGGTGATGATGGGAAACTACATGTCGTTGTTAGAAGATCAAGCGCATCATCAATGGTTTCTTCATTCAACAAGTCACACGGATTGAACTCGTTAACATCAATGACTCCAAGAGCATCAAATCTTACTGGTGTAGAGATCTACTCAGTTCAATCATCTCGAGAACCTACGCCAAGGGCTTCGAGCTTCAACCAGAATGATTTTTACGCCATGTTTGCAAGTAAAGCTCCAAGTCCAAAGCACGGATATACAAACAGTTTCCAGGGTACTACTACTGGTATTGGTGACGTTTATTCGTTACAGTCTTCAAAAGGAGCCACACCGAGGACGTCGAATTTCGACGAGGAGATGTTTAAGATTAATGCCAACAAGAAAAGTAGGGGAGGGAGGAGCATGAGTGGTGAGTTGTTTAATGGAGGTCTGGTTTCTTCATACCCACCTCCGAATCCGATGTTTTCAGGATGTACTAGTAGTGCAACTGGTGGTGTTGGTCCAATAAGGAAGAAGGATAGTGGTAGCGGTGGTGGCAGTGGTGGTGGTGGTGGTGGGAGTGGATCATCAGCCATGCCTGGCAATAAAGAGCTTCATATGTTTGTGTGGAGCTCAAGTGCATCTCCTGTTTCTGAAGGAAATTTAAGACATGCTGTTAACAGAGCTGCCTCCACTGACTTTGGAGCCGTTGATTCTTCTAATAAACAACATGAAACTACTGCTTCCAAAGGTGATTTATCTTCCTCTCCAACAAAATTGCATACATCTGTAATAAATAGCTGATCGAGATTAATTTTTTGTTTTTTCACTTTCATTGTCTTTAACTGCAGTGCGTTTTCTTTATTGTGTTGACTATATGTTTGGCAGTGGAATTAATCAATTTTGTTGTTTGTTTGTTTTTTGTTATTGATGATGCAGCAATGCACGAGTTGATTGAAAAAATGAGTCCAGCAGGAAGGAAAGTGAATGGAGGAGAAAGGGATGATGTGGAAATAGAGGATGGAACATCCAAGTTTGGAGCGAGTGGATCTCCATTCACTTGCCAGAAAAAGATGGAGATTGATCAACAAGGAGATGGATTAAACAATAAGAAGCACCGGATGCCTCCTGCAAGTGTCATGACAAGGCTCATTCTTATTATGGTTTGGAGGAAACTCATTAGAAATCCCAATACCTATTCGAGTCTTTTGGGACTCACTTGGTCTCTCGTTTCATTTAGGTCAGGACTCAACCCTAACATGCCATTTCTTCTTTCATACGTTTTATCTCTTAGTCAACTTTTTGACTTTGTGAAACTAAAGAAAACTTAATATTTTGTGATTATAAAGTTTACTAAAATTAGTTAGGAATGCAGTTTTCATGCATAAATCAGGAATTAAGTTCATGTTACAACTTGATTCCCTCTCATTTCATTCCAAATTAATAAACATGCCATAAGAGTTAATTATTAAGATCTCGTAATTGACTTTATAGTAGTTATTATGTATTGGTTTTTTTAACTTTAATAATGATGGTTTGAAATTAATTTTTTCAATTGATAACATTTGTAGGTGGAACATCAAAATGCCGTCCATTGTGCAAGGATCCATATCCATATTATCAGATGCGGGATTGGGAATGGCCATGTTCAGTCTAGGTATTTATTTCGTTAATTCATTAAATTTAAAAGCAGTTAAGTAAAAATTAACAATCACTATCAATATAAAGTAGCTGTGGTCGTGAACATGCAGGTTTATTCATGGCATTGCAACCAAAGATAATAGCTTGTGGAAAATCAGTGGCAACATTTGCTATGGCTGTTAGGTTTTTGACTGGCCCTGCTGTCATTGCTGCAACCTCCATAGCTATTGGTCTTCGCGGTGTTCTTCTTCATATCGCCATTGTTCAGGTACTGTCATTTATTTAAAATAAAAAAATAAAAAATCTCTTTAACCATTGAAGTAAAAGCAGTTTTGATAATAATATCCAAATTGTAAAACCTCTTGTTGCAGGCAGCGCTTCCTCAAGGGATTGTTCCTTTTGTATTTGCCAAAGAATACAATGTTCATCCGGACATACTTAGCACTGGGTAACTTCAGTTCTTCCTTTTTCAATACTTTATTCGGGTTTAACTGAATCAACTTAACATTCTGACTAAAATTTGCAACTTCAATTTTTATCTGTCCATTTGTTGTTAATATAGTGGTGGACAAGAAAATCAAATGATAACCCTTGGATTTAGACCAAATAAGTAGAAAGATGTTGAAGTAACACAATTTAAATCGGATTTTTAAGTTGATATAGTCTGATTCTATTTGAAATTATAATATTGATTAAAAGAATAAAATAAAAAAGAAATCTTATTTTGATTTCCTTGTTTGCAGGGTTATTTTTGGAATGTTGATTGCATTGCCTATAACAGTACTCTACTACATCCTTCTGGGGCTCTAACTTGCTGGAAGTCATCAAGAGAGAATTTACAGCTTGTGTAAATCCAAGTCAGGCTTAGGTGGATGTGGATGCAAATGGACATTAAAAATGTCTAAATTATATGGCAAAATATTGGAGTCAGTGCTGCGATGGAAATTATAATTGCATAATGATGAAGAAATGACCAACTGGAGTTTGAAAGTAGTTTTTTTGCTTGCTTCAATCATTAATTTACTTCTTTTTCAGTGTTATTTAATTATATAGTTAAGCAAGCCTACCCTGTTAGTTATATAGGTAGAATTAGATTATTGGAGATTAAATTAATTGCAAGGGAAAGGCTAAACTAGATACATACATAAATATGTATATGTGTGTATTCTGCTTTTTATTGACTACACTGATATCAATGTAGGTCTTTTTTTTTTTTTTTTTAGCTACAACATATCAATGTAGGTCTTTACTTATTTATCTATTTTTTATTTTTTAAGATTATACTATCTGCTGTTCTGAATATTGCTGCGTTCACAGGTAAAGAGATAAGCTATCAGTTAAAAAAAAAAAAAAAAAAAAATCAATTAAAAAAAATTAAAAATTAAAAATAAAATAATATCACCAAGGAAAATTTTAAATCAGAAATTTTACATATTTCAGGTTGAAAGTTTCAGAGTCACTTGAAAAGTTTTATCTTAAGATACACAACTATTTTGTTTTCAAGTTTTGCATTTTAAAGGTTCAAATTTTATATGTAATAAATTTTTCAATTAAATTTGCAATTTTACATCAAATTTGACAATTTTCACAATCTCCATTCACAAGTTTTGCGTTCAACTTCCCATGTTAAGTTTTGTGTTTCACTTCCCACATATTGTGTTCATTGTGTACTAACACAATATATGGGAAGTGAAACACGGAACACGATATATATCGTGTTCAATTTTACATATTTTGCATTCAAATTCATATGTTTGCTTTCATTGAACATTACAGTGGAAGTGAAACACAAAACTTAACATGTATTGCGTTCAATTTTACATGTTTTGCATTCAAATTCATATGTTTGCATTATCATAATGAGTTTTGCATTCCACTTCTTATATTTTGCGTTTAATTTTGCATATTTGTGATCACTTTGTATGTTTTGCATTTTTTTTTTTAATTAGTATGTTTTTCATTCACTTTTCTATGTTTTTTTGCTTTACTTTGAATATTTACAAAATAAAGTTGGTCTAATGATATACCCCCACTTACATTATTATGATTTCGAGTCACATCTCATTCTTTCAAACCCCAAAGTAATTGTAATTGCTCAAAAAAAATAAAATATTTATATTACTCAAGCCACTCTGATTCTATAAACAATTAATCAACGGTACTTCTCACAAAGACACGTGCGTGTGTGTGTGTATATATATATATTATATTTCTTTGGGTAAAAACCATAAATAGTCGTAAAATTAGGGTAGTTATTATATTTAGCATGAATTAGTGTTTTGATTGTTTTTATAAAATAATCCACTTTTTGGACAACACTGCCCTTCAACACAATTTTTTTTTTTTAAAAATAAAATACCCCTATTTTTTTCTTTTCTCTTTATGTGAAACATAAACCTTGTCTCTTCTTCATTTCATTTCTCTCTCTTCTTTGTCTCTTATTTTTCTCTATGTCATTGTCTTCTTTCTTCCATCTTTGTTTCTTTGATTTGTAGATCTTTTCAAATCTAGAAAAAAAAATCCAAATTTCTTCTAACAAAACTATATTAAAAGAAAGATGCTTTTGAAGATTTATTAAATTCTGGAAAAAAAATAAATTCTAGATTTCTTCAAATAAATAAACACACCACCAACCTTCTTCAATTAAACACACCACTAGTTTTCATCGATTAAAGACACTACCGGTTTTCATTGATTAAACACACCATCAGTTTTCTTCAATTAAACACACCACCAGTTTTTTATTTCAATTAAACACACCACCGATTTTCATCAATTAAACACACCACCAGTTTTCTAAATCCCCATTCATTCTCTCTCTCTCTCTCTCTAGATTTGAATACAAAATAAAAAACAAAAATTTAAAAACCTTTGAAGAGATCTAGATCTCTGAAAAAAAAATTTAAAAAGTTTTTGAAGAGATCTGGAGAGATTTCTAGATCACTTCAAACAAAACAAACTATTAAAAAAAAAAATGCTTGAAGAGATTTGGAAATTTTTCCAGATTTTTTCATACAAAATTAAAAAACCTTTGAAGAGATCTAGATAGATTTTTAGATCTGTTCAGCTAAAAAAAAATATAAAAAATAAAAAATAAAAATTTGAAGAGATCTAGAGAGATTTCAAGACCTCTTCAAAAAAATAATCCTCCAAATTTTTCCAAATCTCTTGACGAGAAGGAGATGGAGATTTCCCCATATGTGATGGAGAAATCTCTTCTTATTTTTTTATTTTTTTTCTATTTCTAAGCAAATGGCTTATGAGAGAAAAAGAAGAGAGAGAAGATAGATAAGTAGAGAGAAGAGAGAAGTAAAATAAAGAAATATGTTTCAGTTAAAAAAAAAAAAGAAAAAAAAAAGGGAAACCATAGGTAATTTTGCTTCTTCATTGGATTGTTTGCTAAGAACAATAAAAACACTAATTCATGCTAAAAATAGAAAATCCCTTAATTATATGGCTAAAAATAATTCCTCTTTTTCTTTCATGGTGAGTTCACTTATTTTGACTACTATAAATCTATTTACCACCTATGATTCCAGTTGTTTTTCTCTTAATCCTTTTCATTCAATAGTTGAATTTCAAAAGGAAGCAAGTAATTCACGGCATCTCATTCCAAATCTCATTTCCCTAGCTAAAGGTTCTGTGGAATCTTTGCCAATATCTTATTCACATAGATGCTCGAAGCATGTGACCCATCCGTCCATCAGTACTGATCTTCTATAGAATTAAATAACAACTATTGATCTACAAGTAAATTTTGTTCACTCATAAACTAATATTTATAAGTGAAGATATTCCAAGACAAAACTTGCCTTTTTCTGTATACATAAATAATGGACAAAATAAAAGCGAAGATATTTTATAATCTTGATCATCTCTTAAATTGACACACAGGAAGAATTAATCATTTATTCTTTGGTCTATTGTTTATCATGGAAAAACTTACACTCGATTATTATGAGGTACTCATCTATTTTACAAACTGAAGTAATTTTATAATAAAGTAACATTGATCTCCTTTGTCTTTAGGTCAAACTTGACATTTTTAACCGCCAAAAGGGTATTTATTATTATTATTTTTTAATCTTTTCATCTTATTGTCCAACAATGGGATATCTATTATGTTGGGAAAAGTAATGTGAAAAACATACTTAGAGGGTGTTGACGTCAATTTCTGGGAAATCTAGTCAGTAGTGATTGGTATGCAGATCGGCGCCTGAAATAATCTCGGAATCTAATCAGGTCGCCTACGTGGAAAGTGGGTAATTTAGTGAAAGGGATGGTAAACGAGTGCAGAAATAGTTATGACACAAGTATTTTTACGTAGAAACCTTTAATGCAGGGAAAAACCATGTTCATTATGAACAACAGAGAAAAGATTCTTCACTATCTAAAAAAAAAAAATGTGATTACAATTGCAAGTGATGGATTGTTTGAATACTGACTATTCTGCTTCCTCCGATTCTGCTTTGATACATGTGTTTATATAGGGGTTAGGGTGTGCAAGCAAAAGATATTATTGGTAGGATCCTTGGCAAATCGAATCCTTAGGCACTTATAGAGATATGATATTCATTCCTTGTGAGGGTTGTACTTCAGATCTTTGTATTTATTGCGGGATTTGACAACTGCTGGCTTGTAGGAGATTGGCTCGCCCAATATGAGGTTGGGCTTTATGGAGAATATATCCAAATCTTGTTTCATTAATGATGCTTCTTTGTTATCCATGGGACAAGTTTGGACCAATTCGTTTTTTTGGTTATTATCTAGCAAACAGCTACTTTTTGTGGGCGAGTTGCTTTAATCTCACTATTTTTATATGTAGTCCATCGGGTTGACATGAATATTTGGTCCCTTGAATCCCGGATATTTGGACATATGGAGAATATGTCCAAATCTTGTTTCATTAATGATGCTTCATTGTTCGCTATGGGGCGAGTTCGGGCCAATTCACTTTTTCAGTTATTATCTAGCAAACAACTACTTTCAGTAGGTGAGTTACTTCAATCTTACTATTTTCATATGTGGTCCATCGAGTTGACGTAGATATTTGGTTCCTTGAATCCCAGTTATTGTGCTGCCGTGTGGAGTCAAGTAAAATTAACTCAAACAACACCCCCTAAATCCGCAAGGTGGGCTTGTTGGCGAATTGCCTATTTTGGCGACTTATTAGCTCTTCGAATGGGATTTATTAAGATCTTTGCATTTAATGCTGCATTAAAAGGCCACCTAATTTTGTCAATCTCGATAACCGGGCTTTCAATATTAACCCTGAAAAAACATTCGAACGATTAAATGATGGGACATAAATGAGGTGTTATTTCACCTCGTTTTGACTTCTGGTCATGACAAGTGTTCCGTTGAGAGTTGTGGGGAAGTCTCTCTTCTTTTTTCGCGCTTCCTTTCCTTAATAGGCACGTTTCATCTGAACAATGTGCCCTTTAGGTTTTCTTCTTTTCTTCAAACTCTATAAGTATCGGTGCCCTATCTTATTATCTTGATAGAACTGGACCAAAAACTCATCCAATCCATCGGGGAATCAGACCAAGATAAACACATGGTCAAAAGCTCCTTAACTAGTATTAATCATGATAGACGTTACACAAATCCCAACATTTGACAAAGCCCTTATTGCCAAATTTGAAAGAATCGAAACGAGCATTAAAGGACTC
Source organism: Acer campestre (assembly GCA_954870605.1). Lineage (NCBI taxonomy): Eukaryota > Viridiplantae > Streptophyta > Magnoliopsida > Sapindales > Sapindaceae > Acer > Acer campestre. The sequence continues at coordinate 21,159,082 of OX940804.1, read as the reverse complement.
GAGATCCACGCTCACGCATAAAGAAGATGAGTGGTGAAGGCTACAAGACTTCACTATATATACCAAACCCTTTCTCAGAGAAAGGGGTCTTGATTTCTCCATCTCTCATATGCAAAAGCTCTCAAAACTTAGCTCAGTAATTCTCTCCTTTCATTAATTGTTGTTCCACGATCCAACAAAGATCGACCCAGTTGTTCTCAAAAATAGAATCAACCAAATCCCCGATCGACCCACGTCGAGTAAAGGAACCCTTGGGCATCGACCAGTCAAATTCATCGATACACAATGTTGACCTATCCATATCGATCATTAGCTCGATTCGATATGTCAAACGACACAGTTTGCTATTCTTTAACTCATTCAATTTCATTTTCTCCATCGAAGGAAATTCTAACTTAGGCGTTAGAGAGTCCCCCAAAGAGAACCCCCACCCCCTACCCACTAATGTGGTTCGACCACCGCTCTATATTTACTCTTATTTCTCTGGTTGCCAATGTGTAGCTCGATAAAACATTTCATTGTAGATCCAATCGACTACAAGGTATAATCAAAACTAACCCAAACCAACATATGCTCACCCTAAGTAAAAGGATAAAGAGATTTGAGACTTGAATTTTATATGGAAACCTTGACAGTTGAAACTTGAAACCACGGGACCAAACAACTTTGGCCACTTCAACACAAGATCCATAAAACCATAAATATGACATAAGAAATAGAAATAAAACTTCAAAAAATATTCGAAGAATATAAAAAACGTAACTTTAACATTTTAATATTCATGATGGTTTGACTTATTAAACTCTTAACAATGACCATGGAAAAGCTAGATCCCTGTTTAGGGAGGGTTCACTGCTGGAAACGATGAGGTCGATACCCCTCAAACTCCAAGATTATTTTGATTTAGTTTGCTATGCATGGTCTTGCTTAGCTTTTCAAAAGCTGCATCCATTTGATGCAACTGCTCTGCTTTCAAGTTATCAGTGGGGTATTCCTACCAGCCTTGAGATGTTTTCATCTTTGTCATCTCTTTGAGCATTTGTCCAGGCTCATTCACATCATCTAGTCGGCGAATGAGATCGTTATGGTTTTGGACTAGCTTTAAAATTCTCATCTTATGATAAGCCTTAACATCATGGTTGGTGGTATCATCTGATGGTTGGTTCCCTTTTAGAATGAAGAGGTTGAAAACATCTTCAATGGAAGGGGCACCAAAGGAGTAAGGCTTCCCCAATGATGAGAACATTACTACTCCAACCTTAGCACCAGTTAAAGTTGCGAGCTCACTTGCCTTTTTGAAGATCCCCGATTTACGTTTAGAGAATGTAATCGCTCTGTTTTTATCGTCTTCAATTCTCTTTAATTCTATCACTTGTTTGCCTCTAGTTTTCTTGCCAGATTCAGCCATCATGAACAACTTCTGCAAAACACACAAATTTGTTGGTTTGGTATTGTATGATTTGAGATGTATTTATAACAAGTGAACCTCTAAATTAGTGCAAGGTCGCAAATTTATCTTTTTAAGTTGCATTTTTACCATATATTTTAACTTTTAATATTTTTGATAATCAATTTGGAATGCATCGCAAACATCTGTTTGATTGACAAATATTTGATGTTTGGCAAAACTGTATTTACTTAATTATTAATTTGACAATTGAAATAGGTTTGGTTGACAGTGGAGATCCAATCTATGTTAATTAGATCTCCACTTCATTTTCTTTTTCTTTTTTTGAAGTTGTATAGGGGAGATCCAATCTGGATCTCAACTTCCTTTTTATCTTTTTCCTTTTCTATAAAAAACTTCCTGATCGTTTTATTTGTTGTTGATCTCCTTCATTCATCGTTGGTTGAATTCTAAGATGGACAGTGGAGATTAGCTATATATATTTTTCATTTATTTTGTTTTTGTTTTTCATCAACATTAAAATTTGACTTATGATTGTTTTCTTTTTTAATTCATTTTCTAAATGTTTTTATTTTATTTTATATATATATATATTTGAATAGAAGGGTGAAAGGGTACAGTTGAGTCCAATGTCTAATAAACATAGAGTCAGGGTGAATAGGTTATACCCAATTTTCGTGTAAATGAGCAGCATAACACAAATGTATCAATTTCAATAATAACTCTAAGCAAAAAAGCAATAAAGAAATTGACACGGTATTTTTTATGTGGAAACTTTAACAGGTAAAAACTACGAGACCAATTTGGCCACTTTTGTCATAAAATGTACTAGCCTTAGGTTGGTACACCTTACACACCACTCCTATGTAGTACAATCTTATGCATAATTTCCTAATCATATCACTCTTGGACTATACCTTATCTAATCTAATCTAACCCCCATGCCTTTTACTGGCAATCCCTAATAGTTTTCTCACACAATCTGGCACCTCGGAATTTGCAAGACTTCAACTCACTATTGGAAGATATGGTCTAAGTGTTATGCATGTTACAATATCAATAAACATGACATTTAATCAATTAGGTCAATAACTCTAAGAAGACTAGATGAGATAATTAAGCTCAACACAAATTAGGTCAATACAAAATCAATGAAATTGACAAACCTAATTAATCAACAACACATGCAATCTAACAACAAACAAGTTGCTAACAAGATCCACAACAAGAAATCTAGGATTTCTAGGTCTCTAGAATCTCTAAGAAAGATAACTCAAAACAATGAGGTCATCAAGGATTCCATGTGAGTAGTAAAGTGTCAGAATTCGATTGGGAATGATCAGACTCCGTCGAGACGCACCCATGGGTTAGATTGAATTTCAGATCCTTTCTCTCTCTAGAAATATGTTATGGTTGTATTTTTATTAATTTACATATTTAGTTTTTAATTAGATTATAATTTATTTATTTTAATTTAGATATGTACTAACCACCATTAGCAGTTACTAGATGTGGTTTGTTATGTGAGTAGTGGATCCCTAGTTTATAGTTAGTGGATAGTTGATCCTAAATTGTAGTTACAGTTATTTATAACTTTTACTATTTATTTGTTCAAGTACGCTGTTGACGGTGATTTTTGGATTGACTCGGTCAACGATTATATGTTAATGAAAACGAATAAAATAAAGAGAATCAATCAACACATGCAAGACAAATTTTACGTGGAAAACCCTTGAATGGGAAAAAACCACGGTGCCCCTTGAGGGCAAGAGAAATCACTATGAATTGCTTATGATTTACACACTCAGATCTCTCATACAATTGCCTGATTATTCTCTCTCTGATCTCGAACCCCCTTTCATGGGATTTAAGGTTCTATTTATATTAGTTTTTCTAGGGTTTCCTATACTTACGCCGTGTTGATAGGGGAGTTCCTATCTTTTCCTTGCGTAAGGAGTCTAGGATCTGTGTATAACTTTTTAGGGTTTGTTTCCTATTTGGACTCTTCCTTGTTTGAAGAAGGTTGCATCTTGTTCGGAATAGGACTTGATCTTTGAGTCTTGTATCCGACTAAATTCCCGTTTGACATGGGAATATACTTGGACTTGGATTACCCTTCTGGTTGTATGTTCTATGGCAAACACCCCTGATCGGCGAGCACATTTTTCTTTTCTGCATGCCGACCAATTGCGGCGAACACTCTTCTTCTTTGAATCGGCGAGCGTGCCTGCTGGCACACCTTTGACTGGTTTCTTCCTGTTGACGAGTCAATGGGTGACGTGTCTATGTTTTTGTCTCGACTTTATTGCTTCTTTGCTGACGTGTTCTTTTATCAAATTTACACATACAACAATACCCCCATAAATACTTCGAGTTGATCCAATGTAGGCTGGTCTCTTTGGTTCCGCGAGCAGTGTTTATATGATTTACTTGTATTTTTCTGACTTTCCCCATTTTCTGAAATTTTTGCAAATGTTTTTTCCCTCTCTTTTTTTGTTTTTGCCACGTGTTCCTTTTGATATTAAATCTTCCACGACAAGCTTTCATTTTCAGCTACAGAATTTCAAATGGAGTGTATTGATGTGACGCGCTGCAACTGATGTCACGCCTGCAATGATTTCGCGTCTGTTGTGAACCCCCATGTTGCCACACGTCCTCCATTTGATGGATACTTTCATCACTGCCTTTACTCACAGGCGGCGGCACTTTATCACAGCCGTTTTTAATTATTATTTTTTCTCTCGTTCCCCCCTTTAAAAGACGAAACTGTTCTACTTTGTTTCACTTCTTTATTTCTTCTTGCTGTTATTTTTCTCAGAAAATACTCTTTGAAAGAAAATCTTCCAAGTCTCCGATTCATAGACGTGTTCAAGTTTCCGGTGGTTTCCTTTGAAGCGCGGTTCTGTTACCCATTTTCTTTTCTTCCTTCTTCAAGAACATTTATTTCTGGTGAGTTCTATGGATTTTTCTCAATGTGCTTTTCTTTTTAATCAAATGATGCAAGCCCTTGAGCTTGGTGATAAGGAGGTTGCCGATAAAATTGAGTCTTATTTACGTAATTATAACCCAGCTTCTCCTGTACCTATTCCTCTTTGTACTTCTTTTAATTCCGAATCCGATGCTCCTGATATTATTTTTCTTTCGACTTCTGACAGCGATTCCTCAGATATGGCAAAGACTTCAAAAACTACTGGGAGTGGTCGACGAGGGCCAAGAACCCCCAAGGATTCCCTTATTGGCGATCAAACAGTAGTTGGTTCAGACGTCGAGGACCATCGGCGAGATGCTTTGTGTTTTGCTGCCGATCGCCCAAGTTCTTTTGATACTGAAGTAAACGTGGTCGGCGAGCAGGAACTCGGCAAATATAAGAGGAGATGATATTCCGGACTCGGTTGTTCTTATTCCTTCAGGCGAGCGGGCTGCATGGAATCCGCCGAGCGGCGCCGTGGCTATCTATGGGTCGATGTTCGGCTATGGGGTGACTCTCCCCCTTCAACCGTTTATAGCCAGATTTCTGGCTGACGCTAAACTTGCCCCTGCCCAGCTTTCACCAAATAGTTATAGGATTTTGATGGCCCTGGCCGTGATGTGGAAATCAATGGGTCGACGATTGCCAACTCCTCGTGAAATCCGTCATTTCTATGTTCTGCGACAGTCTGGCCATGGCGGGACTTACTATCTCCAGTCGACTGCTGTGGAGAATTGGATACCTGAGGATGTGTCCAACGCAGGATAGGTGGAAATTTCGAGTGACAAGAAGAAGATAGGCTTTGTCTGGGGTTTCCCCACTTCAAACAAGAGATGGAAGAACAGCTGGTTCTTCGTTGGTGGCGAATGAGGAAGAAATAATCCTGCTAATCCTCACCGAAACCTTCGGGCGAGCAGAGTTCCGAGACATTTTACGTCTCCCGAAGCCTGGACGAAGGCTTCGCCTGCTTTGACCCCGCATGAGGTGAAGAATGTGACTGACACCACAGTGCTTAGATTAGCCAAGAGGGGTCAGGAATACCTCCTCGATGAGGCTAGGATGGTTACTTGTGGCGTTTTCCCTCGCCTGTCTGCTAGGCGACGTCGCTGTAAGTTTTCTTTTTAAACTTGCCATTCAAACTTGTCTTATTGGTTTTTGCTTTGGATGACGCTTTTTCTTTTACTTTTCAGTGAGCGAGTTCGATATTATTTGTGACAAACAAGCTCGAGCGGTGAAGAACTCAGAGGCCGCGAGTCAAAGACATGCAGCGGGCCTAGCCAAGGAAGGAGTTGCATCACCCGAGGGCGAGGATTCCCTAGATGAGGGTGGAGCCAGAATTCCTGCTGTTGTGGAGGCAACCGTTCAGCCTCGCGGAGGCGGGGTTGGCGTTTCTTCTCATATCCCTAGCCGCAAAGGGAAAGAAAAGGTTGGGGCTCCTGCGGCGAGCGCGGATGTTCCAATTTTTGACGCGAGCATCCCAGAGCCCCCTGAAGACCCCTCCAGTGACCTTAACCCCAGAAATAGTCGAGGGAAGCGTCTTGCTGAGACTACCCCCGACTGCGCCACTCGTCCTCTAAAAAGGGCTTCTAGGGTGGTTCAGTATGTGGTCTCGTCTAACGAAGAGGGAAACGGTGAGCCTGTTCACCCCGAGGCTGCTAATGCTGGTGAACATGGTGCTGCGGAACCTCAGGATGCGGAACCAGCCCCTCGTCCGGAAGGAATTGGTGGTGCAGAGGCTACTCTTTCGGCTGCACAGGTCCCTATTTGGAAAACATGGGTCCCTCAGTACCCTCAGCGAATATTAGAGCGAGGGGTACTGTTGTGCAGGAGGATACCCCTGGGCCTTCATCTCCAATCACTGCGGGGGGTAGCGGCGCTGCTGTTCCGGCTAATGCCCCTAGCCCGTCATCGACCCCTGCTGCGGATTTTGGGGGTTCTCATGAAGGGCCATCTGTTGATCCAGCCGGCCAAGGCGAGGGATCAGGAGTTGTTTCATTGTCTGACTTTTCTCCCGCTGAGCTCCTCAACCATTTCATCAGTAACGATGGTTGGGAGAAAGTGAAGGGAAAGTCATGCAATAGCAAGATAGAGTTCTTTTTCAACTGCCATTCCTTGGTAATTTCATTAGCCTTGCTTATTTTTGTTATTGTTTTTACTTCACCTCCTAGAGTTTTTTTTTAACTTTTTGGTCCGCAGATGATGTCGGAGATGGCGAGCTCCTACCGGCGAGCGAACGCAGCGTCGAGCGACAACAAGCGTTTACAGAAGATAATCTCTCGCTCGGTGGTTGAAAAGCTATCGGCTGAAGAATCACATGCTCAACAAGTTGCTCGAATGCAAGAGTTCGCCGATGGTTCTTTGGCTGCTCAGCTTGCTGCTGAAGAAAAGCTTCTCGCCGCTGAAGAGCAGGTCAAGCTATTGAAAGAGCAGCTCGCCGATAGTCAGGACGCTTTGATCGCTCACATAGAGGGAGAGAGTCTGGCAAATGAGGCCAAGGAGAAGGCTGAACGCGAGTCTGAAGATCTACGGCACCAACAAGCTACTCAAGATCTTCTTATGAATGACTTGAAGGCTGTCTTGGAGGTTGAAGCCGTTGATCGTTTTAAGAGATCTCCTGCGTATGACGCGCTCCTCCTCCGTGAGTTTGAAAGGGGTATGCGGCAAGCGAAAAAGTTTTTCACACTGAAAGACCACTCCAATGAGAAAGCCCTGAGGCGCTATGACCGAAACCTTCAGCGGCATATGGATGGAGCAGTACGCTCGATAAAGAACCAGCTGAAGTTGTGGAAGGCCCATTGCTGTTATACTCATGCGGAGCCTCTTCCTATGCACCTGGAGATCCCCACCAAACGTGCCTGCAACACTTACTATTCTGGCCAAAAGGGGAGCTTCACTGGGTCTGGTGCTGAACCTGACTTGGGTCCTGTGGTTGGTCGGGACTACACACCTTTTATGCCCGAAGGGGATGAGGATGTTGTTTGGCCGTTAGAGGACGAGGTGAGCGAGGAAGAGGAAGATGATGATAGGGGCTTTCCACCAGCGAGCGCTTGATTTCTCTTGTATAGTTTATTTCTTATGTATGATTTATTTATTTTAACTTTGTAAATATTCTGACAAGTAAATGAAATGTCAATTTTTTCTCACAATGCGTTCCTTTCTTGTTCACCATATGTTTACTTCCATGCGTTTTTGTTCAGCTGTCATTGCTGAGTTTCCGACCCAAACTCTAAAGCCTTTCTATCACTTAGCTTTATAATCGCTAGTTTTTATTTTTCGTCACATATTTAATTCTATGCGTTATTGTTCAGCTGCCATTGCTCAGTTTTCGGCCCAGGCTCTAAAGCCTTTTACCACTTAGCTTTTATAATTGCTAGTTTTTGTTTTACCCAGTGTTTGCCAGGACGTGTCCGACCATACACCAAGTTTTGCGTGGGCATACTGTTGGGACGTCTCCCGCTTTTGCTCACTGCTTTTGGTTGCTAGTTTGCTTTACCCCCAGTGTTTTTATCCTTCCGGGGGTTTATGCCTTTATGCAACGTTTATCTCTAGCTCAGGCTGCTTTGTGGTGTTTTTTGCCTTTAGCCTGCTATGATACGGGGTATTTCCCGTTTTTTAAGTGTTCGCCAGATTCAGACATTTCGGCTTGTCTGTTTCGAGCGATCCACTCGTTATGGCTGATTCATGATTTTAACAATGGTAGGTATCAGTAACGAATTACTCTTTATTGATTACTTCCTGCAAACTCTAACATCAAGAAATAAAAGACTTCTGGAAAGATAAATTAAAAAAGGAGAAATAATAAAAGGTTAAATAACAAAAGGTCTTCTTGAATTGGAGTATCAAGGGTAGTAGATCTTTAGGTATTAAGCATTGCACGGTCGGGGCAGCTCGCCGACTCCTCTCTTTGCTATGTAATATGCTCCATGTCCTGCTATGCCTGTGATATGATATGGTCCCTCCCACTTGTCTGCGAGTGATCCTGCAGTTTTGTCCTTCGTTCCGGGCGTCACTCTTTTCAGAACCAGGTCCCCGAGCACGAATCTTCTGACTTTCACGTGCGAGTTATAATATCTCGCTGCTCTCTGCTGGTAGGCGGCATTCCTTATTCGGGCGTGCTCCCTTCTTTCTTCCAGTTCATCTAGGCCACACTTCAGCATGTCAACATTAAGCTCGGGTTGAAAGAATTACGTTCTTGGCGAAGAGAACGCCGTTTCAACCGGAATGACTGCCTCGGTTCCAAACGCCATGGAATAAGGTGTCTCCCCAGTGGAGTTTCTTTCTGTTGTTCGGTACACCCATAGCACCTGTGGTAGTTTTTCCGCCCAATTTCCCTTTTTGACAGCTAGCTTAGCTTTCAGGTTATGCTTGATGATTTTATTTACTGCCTCAGTTTGCCCGTTTGTCTGCGGGTGAGCTGGGGAAGCGTAGTAGTTGTTGATCCCATACTTCTTGCATAAATCTCTGAATTTCTTGTTATCGAAATGTGTTCCATTGTCAGTGATGATGGTGTTTGGTATTCCGAACCTGTATAGAATATTTTTCTTCACAAAGTTGGTTGTATTTGCTTCTGTGATGTGTACCAACGATTCGGCCTCTACCCATTTGGTGAAATAATTCACTGCTACAATGGCATGTTTCGCCCCTCCTGGCGCTGTGGGCATTGGGCCGATCAAATCAATTCCTCACATGGCGAACGGCCATGGGGAGGTGATGCTCTGTAAGCGCTCAGGTGGCTGGCGAATGTTATTCGCGATCTTCTGACATGCTTCACATCTGGTCGCTATTCTCTTTGCATCGGCGAACATGGTCGGCCAATAGAACCCTTGCCTTAGTGCTTTATGGGCCAGACTGATGCTCCCAGCATGATTCCAACAGCTTCCGCTGTGTATGCCCTTTAGGATTCCTTCTGCCTCTTCAGGCTCGACACATCTTTGCAATGTCCTCGAGAATCCTCTCTTATACAATTCACCGTTGAGGACTGAATATCTTGTTGCTCTGTATCTCAGCCGCTTGGCTTCTAGCAAGTCACTTGGGAGGGTGTCATTAATCAGGTATTCTCTGATTGGGGTCATCCAGTTGGTTGGCACGTTCATGATGACTCCCACTTCGGCCTGCTCAGTTGTGCTAGGTCGAAGCAAGTGTGCCATAGGGATTGTTCGGGGCCAGATGTTGACCGTGGCAGATGCCAGCTTGGCCAAAATATCCGCCTGTTCATTTTTTTCTCTTGGGATCTGCACAATCCTGTATTCTTTGAATCGCCTCAACAGTTCCTTTGCTAGTTTTAGGTAGGCAATCATATTGTCATCCCTTGCTTGGTATTCGTCGAGTACTTGGTTGACGATGACTTAAGAGTCGCTAAACACCTCAATCTCGTCAGCTCCTAGGGCCGTACATACTTTCAGTCCTGCTATCAGTGCTTCGTACTCGGCTTGGTTGTTGGTGGCTTTGAAATCAAACCGCAAGGTGCATTCTACAGAATCTCCTTCTGGGGTTGTGACCACTATCCCTGCCCCGCTGCCATGCTTGTTTGATGAGCCGTCGACCTAGAGTTTCCAGCGCAAGTCTTTCCTTGTTTGATCTGTCATCATCTTCGCCACTTCAGTATCTAGCTCGGTGAATTCTTCTACGAAGTCTGCTACTGCTTGGCCTTTGATTGCTGTTCTTGGGATAAATTCTATGTCGAATTCGCTTAGCTCAATGGCCCATTTTGTGAGTCTGCCCGACACCTCTGGTTTTTGCAGTATCATTCTTAATGGGTAGTTGGTGTACACTCCTATTTTGTGTGCTTGGAAATACGGCCTCAATTTCCTCGCTGCTGTTACTAATGCGAGCGCCATTTTTTCAGCTGATGAATATCTCGTTTCAGCTGGTAGTAATGCTCTACTTGTGTAGTACACTGGCTTCTGTATCCCATTCTCCTGCCTTATCAATACAGAACTGGTGGCTGCTTCTGTGACTGACAGGTACATTTACAGCACTTTCCATGTGATGGGTTTTGACAGCAATGGTGCTCGGTCGAGATATTCTTTCAAAGCGACAAAAGCCTGTTCGTAATCTTTGTTCCATTCTATCCCTTTCCCTTTCTTAAGCGCTTTGAAGAAGGGTAAGCATCGGTCTGTTGATTTTGCGATAAACCTGTTTAGCGACGCCAAGCATCCAGTAAGTTTCTGGACATCCTTCAAGTTTTTTGGGGAAACCATGTTGGCTAGCACTTTGATCTTGTCAGGGTTCACTTCTATCCCTCTTTGATGTACCTGGTACCCGAGAAACTTACCAGATGGCACGCCGAACACACACTTTGAGGGGTTTAGCTTCATCCCGAACTTGGTTAACACATCAAAGGTCTCCCGTAGGTCGTCTACATGTCCCTCGGCTTTGACGCTCTTGGTTAGCATGTCATCGACGTACACTTCCATATTCCTGCCTATTTGGTTAGCGAACATTTTGTTGACCAGCCGCTGATATGTTGCTCCAGCATTCTTCAGGCCGAACGGCATGACAGTATAGCAGTATAATCCTTGGTCCGTGGTGAATGCTGTCTTATCTTCATCCGATTCATGCATCTTGATTTGGTTATATCCTGAGTACGCGTCCATGAAGCTTAATAGCTCATGTCCGGCTGTTGCGTCGACCAGCTGGTCGATTCTTGGCAAGGGGAAACTATCTTTTGGGCAGGCTTTGTTAAGATCAGTGAAGTCTACGCACATCCTCCACTGATTGTTCTTCTTCTTTACGAGCACAACGTTCGCTACCCATTCAGGATACTTGACTTCTTTGATCGATCCTGCCGCGAGCAGCTTGGATATTTCTTCCCTTATTGCTGCACTTCTCTCAGGGTTAAAGCTTCTCCTTTTTTTGTATTACTAGCTTGAAGTCTTTACTTATTACTAGATGGTGCATGGTTACATTTGCATTGATTCCCGGCATATCTTCGTGGCTCCAAGCAAAGATCTCCTTGTACTCCCTCAATAGATTCACCACACCTGTTTTAACTTGTTTCGTTAAGCTCGCCCCGACTTTGACCGTTTTATTAGGCTCTTTTTCATCCAAGATGACAGTTTCATTTGGTTCTTCTTTTTCTCTGTTGGTCTCATCTCTCGGGTCCAGCTCAAACGTTTCGAGGTTTTCCTCTCTCGTCTCTTGGTCGAGTTGAAATACGCTCAAGGTTTCTGTTCCAGTCTTGTCTTTAAAGATTGACAGGTTTGCCCGGCGAGCCATTTCTTGCGACCCTTTAAGCTCTCCAATTCCAAACTCTGTCGGGAATTTGACTTTTAACGCATGAGTGGACGTGACTGCTCGCGCCTTGTTCAAAAAAGGTCGGCTGAGTAAAGCATTGTACGCCCAGTTATAAATATCAACTATCACGAAATCCAGGAGGATGGTTCGTCGACAAGGTGCTGTCCCAAATCTCACAGGCAGTTTCACCGTTCCCAAAGATCTTACTTCTGCTCCTCCGAATCCTTTTAGAGGCACATGGAACGGTTCCAAGTCTTTCCTGTCTAGCCGAAGTTCGTCATACACTCTGGCACTCAAAATGTCAGTGGAGCTTCCGTTGTCTATCATCACTCGGAGGACATCCCGGTGTGCTATTTGTACCCCACAACTATTGCATCATTGGGCTTGGCATCAATTCCTTCTGAATCTTCAGCCGTGAAAGTTATCGGATCATGGCCTTCTCTTGGTTTTTTGTGGCTTCTCTGCACAGAGTTTACCTCAAAGTCCCTGTTTTCATACATTACTTCCCTGACTTCCGGCATCCTTTCTCTATTGCTTCTACCAGTGTGAGGCCCTCCAAAAATCGTATTTATAGCTACGCTTGGGCTGCCTTTCCTAGGGCTTCTTCTTTCTTACCCGCCTCCTCGATGGCTGCCTTGGCGACCTGTGTCTTGGTCTCTTTTCAATGTGAAATCCTTAAGGTGCCCTTCTCTGATCAGACTCTCGATGTGATCCAGTAATTGAAAACACTTAGAGGTATCGTGTTCGTGATCCTTGTGGAATCGGCAGTATTTTGTTGTATCTCTTCGGGCATTAGCTGACTATTGCCGAGGGTACTTGGCGAGCCCTTTGTCTTCCACTATAGACAGTATGTCCTCCTGTTCGCCATTTAGGGGAGTGTAACTGATGTACCTGCCTCGGAACCTACTGGTTCTGTTACTACCTCGGCTCTCTTGGGGTTTGCTCCTCCGACTCTTTTCTTCTTTTTGGCGATCGGAACCTATTGGTTCTGTTACTACCTCGGCTCTCTTGGGGTTTGCTCCTCCGACTCTTTTCTTCTTTTTGGCGATCACGAGATTGACCCTTTGTCCTCTCATCCTTGGACTCGGACTTTGTGTTTGGCTTGTGACCATGGACGTAACTACCCCCTTGGGCGACTTCTTCTTCTTCTGCTAATGCATAATCTCCAGCTATATCCATCATCTCTTCGTATGTCTTTAGCCGATCTCTCCGTAGGTCAAAGGACAGACGTCCGCTTTGCAACCCATTAGTGAAGGCTGCTATGATAGCTACATCGCTAGCATCCTCTATTTGGGCAACCTCCTTCCCAAACCTGGCCAAATACTTTTTGAGTGACTCGTTGCTTTCTTGTTTCAGGTTCGATAGATGAGCCAGTGACTTTCTCCTTTGTACACTCCCCATGAATTGCCTTATGAACGTCTTGCTGAAGCTGGAGAAGTTGCTAATACTTCTGGCTGGTAGGCGCCCAAACCATCTGGAAGCGAGGTCGCCGAAGGTTTGTGGGAAGGTTAAGCACAAGAGGCCGTCATTGGACGCGTACTGAGCCATGACATTGTGAAACCTGCGGACATGCTCCTTTGGATCCCTATTCTCCTTATACTGTTCGATGGTTGGCATTCTGAATCTTTCAGGGAACCGTGTATGAGCGATATAGTCAATGAATGGATTGTCTGACTCGTCATCCGAAGACATATTATGTCCGTACCGCTTAGCCATTACTGAGACCTTCTTCGAGAGCTGTTGAAAGGTAACGCTTCGATGACCAGTTGGTTCCCCCTCTTGGTCGAGCCTGCTTTTGACTGTCATCCTCTGATAATCATCTTCCCTGCTGTCGGTACCTCTGTTTCCTCCTAGTTCATCTATACTTTCGGGACTCTGCTGCTGCGCCCTTTTTGACCGCAACCCCCTTCTCGGTTGGGGACTCCTGTCTTCTGACGAAATCAATCGCTGACTCCTACGGGCTTTGTTAGCCCTATCGCTGGTTGGTTCCCTATACGCTCGTCCATGATACCGTTTTTCTGGGAACTCCTCGTTCAGCAAACTTTTTCCCTTCTTTTACCCTCTTTCTTTCAGGGCCTATGGTGAATCCTGGGGGGCTTCTCCCACAATTGGTTTTGTCTGAGTACTGGGAGTCGCGACATGGACTTCTGATCGCAGCCTTCCCGCGGGATGATTTCCGAGCGTGCTGGTCGTTAGCTCATAGGGAGACGAAGCTCCTAACCCTATAGGAAGCATGAGTCCAATCTTGTTGGCCTCATTGACTAGATTCACCAATGCAGTATGAAAGTGCTGCAAAGTCTTGTTGGCTGCTCTAGTCCCTGGAGTTGCTGCTGATTGTTCCCCTGTTGCCAACGTTTCCTCTCCTAGTATCACTGCTGCTTCGGGGATCTGATCATTGTTGGGGATTTCATCCCTATCACTGCTATTATTCATACTGTGCCTGTTTTGTAAGGTTTCCTGGAAGCTTTTTATTCAAATTCACACCCCCCCCCCCTCCTTCTAGGGCCAATTATTGACGGTGATTTTTGGATTGACTCAGTCAACGATTATATGTTAATGAAAATGAATAAAATAAAGAGAATCAATCAACACATGCAAGACAAATTTTACGTGGAAAACCCTTGAATGGGAAAAAACCATGGTGCCCCTTGAGGGCAAGAGAAATCACTATGAATTGCTTATGATTTACACACTCAGATCTCTCATACAATTGCCTGATTATTCTCTCTCTGATCTCGAACCCCCTTTCATGGGATTTAAGGTTCTATTTATATTAGTTTTTATAGGGTTTCCTATACTTACGCCGTGTTGATAGGGGAGTTCCTATCTTTTCCTTGCGTAAGGAGTCTAGGATCTGTGTATAACTTTTTAGGGTTTGTTTCCTATTTGGACTCTTCCTTGTTTGAAGAAGGTTGCATCTTGTTCGGAATAGGACTTGATCTTTGAGTCTTGTATCCGACTAAATTCCCGTTTGACATGGGAATATACTTGGACTTGGATTACCCTTCTGGCTGTATGTTCTATGGCGAACACCCCTGATCGGCGAGCATATTTTTCTTTTCTGCATGCCGACCAATTGCGGCGAACACTCTTCTTCTTTGAATCGGCGAGCGTGCCTGCTGGCACACCTTTGACTGGTTTCTTCCTGTTGACGAGTCAATGGGTGACGTGTCTATGTTTTTGTCTCGTCTTTATTGCTTCTTTGCTGACGTGTTCTTTTATCAAATTTACACATACAACATACGTTAATGAAAGCATCAAAATATACATTTTCTCAATTTGAGTTATTGATTTTCTCTTGAAAATCATTTGGAGAGTAGGTCTCTCGAATTAACCATATTTCTTTTCAATTCATCTAAAATTCTATTTTTAGAATTTTTGTGATTGTATCAATTGGTATTAGAGCCTAGTAATGGCAACGGATTTGGAGCAACGCTTGGAGAAAATCAAAAAGAGGCTGTGTTTTCTCATGTTTAGTTAGCAACAAATCTTACAAAAGATAACAGAATTCATTGAGAAGATAAGTCCACAAGACGAGGGGTCAAAAGAGTCAAACATCCCTAGGCTTTCTATTGACAGGAAAAATTATAGGGTTGAGACCTATGTTCAAGTTGAAAATGGGGTTGTAGCTACTGCAAATTATATTCAACCTTCTCAAGTTGATGGGGTTGCAGATAATGTAGATTCTGTTCAACCTTCTCAGATGGATGGAGAACATATTGGTGCAGATACTCCTTAACGGAACAAAATTGCAACTTCTAAGGGGTTTATGCCTGTAAAAAGAATGACAAAAGAAATTGGACCAAAGCATTGTAGTAAAAAGTGTTTCTTAATTGAGCCAGTTGCAGCAATCCTGTCCACAAGAAATGCACCAAGAATTCAACTTTAAATTAATCCCATTTTAAAAATCCTTAAGGACAAGGATTGATTTTTAAGGGGGAAGGAATGTTTTGGTAGTATTTTTATTAATTTACATATTTAGTTTTTAATAAGATTATAATTTATTTATTTTAATTTAGATCTATATTAACCACCATTAACAGTTACTAGATATGGTTTGCTATGTAAGTGGTGGATCCCTAGTTTATAGTTAGTGGATAGTTGATCCTAAATTGTAGTTACAGTTATTTATAACTTTTACTATTTATTTGTTCAAGTACGTTAATGAAAGCATCAGAATATACATTTGCTCAAATTGAGTTATTGTTTTTTTCTTGAAAATCATTTGGAGAGTGGTTCTCTCGAATTAATTATATTTCTTTTCAATTCATCTAAAATTCTATTTTTAAAATTTTTTTGATCGTATCAAAATATATCTCGCGTTTTTAAGAGTCAAGTCACAAAAAGTTAACTTGGTCAGGTATCATGATTGTGTATTGCGACGAGGGCACTTCTCGCGACATCGTGCTAAGGCAAAATTTGCCATGGTGCGACCATACACCGCGATGACCATGTTGCTACCACACATCACGACGTGAAAGAAAACACACAATGTTTTTATAAGAGCTACCATTGCAACCAACACTAGTCTCACTTAAAATAGCATGGTCTCACCGTTACCAAGACATTGTGACGATAATGCTTGCAAGAATACATCGCGCTACAAACCTTAGACTTACTGTTTGGAGGCTGAAAGTTTCGTGACTAGGATTTGTGACGTTACACATCGTGAGAAAGTCTCGCGATGCTAAACTGAGACTTACTATCTGAGTTCCCGACAAGAAATCGCAACGATATATCTTGCAGCAATCTCTTTCGACAAAGAATAGAAACATTATGTCCAAGCTCCACGACATCAATAATCTACGATGACGTATGTCGCGGTAATGTCTCGCGACAAAAATGAAAACTTTGTGTACAGCCTCTATGATGTAATAGTGTGATGAGCACCTCGCGACACCATATTGCATCGAGCAATGTAGTGCAAAGGCACAAGCTCAAACACGAAGACAAAACTGACTAAAAATAGAGGATTTCTGAAATCTTCTCTATGAAATAATGATTTCCATTTCCACTGTAAGTGCCTCACTTTTTAATTGGCTTATTTCGTTTGACAAAATCACAATGAGGTTCAATCTTGTAAGGGTAGCTTAGGATTGAAGATTTTCTTCTCAAATGCTTAAGGACCTCATTGTGGATTTCAAGAGCTTCATGGAAGGTAGCTACTTGATCTTGACTTCTTAATTTGAAGAGATTTAGGTTGCACACACTCACTTCAAATGGTTGTATATGTATGCTTTGCCTTTGTGTGTATTTTCTTCACATGTCTCATGTCACATTTCGCTTGCACATTGTACACAAAGTGGATAACATGGCATTGTCGCCATTTGTGTAGGTCGCCATTTGATGGTGTCGCCATGGCAACAGAATGATTTTTTACTTGAAAAATCAATCAGGTGTGAGGTCGCCATGAAAGGTCGCCATGAGACAAATGGCGACAAATAAGGTTTTTTGTGTGTTGTGTCAGAGGTCACCATTTGCAAATGACAACCGCAAACTACAACCTAGAAGAAAAGCTGAGGTCGCCACTTGGTTGTCATTTGACAAATGGCGACCTCTGATGTTTGTCCATAAAACGACATCATTTTGATTACATCTCTTTATATATGTTGCTTTGTCTTCTAAAACCATTTGTAGAGCAAAAATTATATCTTTTTGAGAGCTTCTAAGTTGCTTCTCAGCTAAGGTATCAAGAACACTCTTTTATCACTCCAAACATCAAAACCCATCATTCTTGTATGCTTCATTCATCATCTAGCATGTTCTAGTTTGATTCTCATAGGGTTTTCATACTTGCTCACATGACTTGTAGTTAGAACATCGTTGAATCACTTCACATTTTTCTTTCTCTATAAGATTGCTCTTTTATTACTTGACTGGTTTCAAGATTGCTCTTTTATAACTTGAATTAGTTTCAAGATTGTGTTATTGTGTTTTGTGAGTTGTATTGTGGTAGATATTGCATATAGGACTTTGTTTGTCTATTTTGTTATGTTATATGCATGTCACTTAGTAAAATGATATCTAGGAATGTCTAACATGTTCATACTTGCCTAGATAAGCTAAAATGTCTAACCTTGCATTTTGAGCATCTTGAATATTGCACATATTCACACTAGGTTGTTTTATCTCTTCAATTAGAGTCAAGTCTTGTATTTGCCTTTTGGTAGTTTACAAGCATGAACTAGATTCACTTCTAAAGGCCCATGGGTAGCAAAGACGGATTAGTAATCTTAGGTGTGATGCGGTCAACCTAGATTGTAATCGTATTTGCAAGTAGTGGATTGAGGTTCTAGTGTGGCGCACAAAACAGCCCTTGATTTTTTCCCCGTGTGGGTTTCCACGTAAAAATCATGTGTTATTTACTTTCCGCATTCTCTACACTTGATTTTATTTGTTGACTAGTTAGGGTTGGTTTTGTAATCTTGATTAATCTCGAAAATTGGTAAAAATGGATTAAAATCTATTCCCCACCTCCCCCTTCCCCCCCTATAGATTATATTAGGACTCGTTAATATTTATTTTCAATTGGTATCAGAGCGGGTTCCTTAACATAATTAGGAGATCCCTTGCTCTTGTTAGAGTCCTTTGCATTTGCTTGCATTTCGTTTATGTGTTTTGCTTGTTTATGTGCATTCATATCATTTTCACCCAAACACTATGAGTGGAAATGGAATTGGAGGCGAGGGTGCCTTTAGCACAAGACCTCCTTTGCTTACCGGGGTCAACTATGCATCATGGAAGGGCAAAATGGAAGCTTATGTGTGCCAAATTCATGACCAGGCATGGATGGCGATTGAAGATGGGTATACGCCACCTATGATGACTCCTACAGGAAGTGGAGAAGAAGTTCCCAAGCCAAAGGCACAATGGACCCCCCACCCCCAAGAGTTTGAGGCTTCAAAATGGAACAACAAGGCCATTCATGCTATCCTATGTGCCATGGATGACAACAAATACAAACTCATCCAAACTACAAGGATAGCAAATGAAGCTTGGGATATATTGGAGATGGCTTATGAAGGAACCGAGGTGGTAAAGGACTCCAAGCTTCAAGTTCTCCAAACACAATTTGAGACCATAAGGATGGAGGAGGATGAGTGCTTCAATGACTTCCAAGTGAAGCTTATGGATATAGTGAACTAAAGTCACCAACTTGGTGATCCCTACTCGGATAGAAGAATCAAGCAAAAGATCATGAGGTCGCTTCCCAAGAGGTTTGAATCTAAGGTGACGACGTTGGAAGAGAATAGTAATTACTCAAAAATGAAGCCAAGTGAAGTTATTGGAAGGCTTTTGGCCTATGAATCTAGGAAGGGTCCTACATCTACACCTCCAAAGAAGCAAAAGAGTCTTGCTTTGAAGAGCATCAAGGTAGAAAAAGTTAAAGAAGACTCGGATGAAGAAATTGCTTAAATGGCAAAGAAGTTCAAGCAATTTATGAGGTTTGAGAAGAAAGGGTTTGGCTCCAAGGGAAAATTTGTGAAGAAGAAGGCTCATTTCAAGAAAATGGAGCAAACTTAAGAAAAGGACCACAAGAAGGATGTTCAATGCTATGACTGTAGTGGCTTTGGACACATTGCTCCCGAATGTGCTAACTTGAAGAAGAAAAGAGGAAAAGTCATGGCGGTGACGTGGAGTGATAGTGATGACCTAGAAGAGGTAGATAAGTCTTCGAATGATGATGAAGACCAAGTTGCCAACTTTATTGCTTTCTCATCTTTTCACAATAGCAATGAGGTTGTGAGTGATAAAGAAGAAGAAGAGGACAAGCACGAAGAAAGTGACTCAAATAGTGAAAGCAACTCTTCTAGCTCAAATTTTGAGTTTGATGAATAAATGGACTATGATGACTTTATGAGATTCTTTCATAACTCACGATCAAAGAAGAAGAAGGAGATTCAAAAGTTGAAAGAGGAGAAGCTTGAATTGACTTCCAAGGTAACTCATTTAAGCAAGAAAATGAGTAAAGCTAAATAGATGGAAGAAGGTTTAAAGATAGAGCTAGTCTTGGCCAAGAAGAATGAAGAAAGAGCTCATAGAAGCAAAAGGGTTGATTGGTAAGATGACTTCCGAAACCGAGAAGCTTGACAAGATGCTTTCTTGTGGGAAGAGTCCTTGTGACAAAAAGGGGTTAGGATATGTGGAAGAAATGGAAGCCACACCTTTGAAGAAGACAACCTTTGTCAAGAGCAAAGAAGTTGAAAGTGCTCAAATCCCATAACAATCAACTAAGTGGGTTGAAGTTGGTGAATCCTCCAAGCAAGCACAAGCAAGGATTCCAACAAGAGCTCCACCACAAGCTAGAGCTCCTCAAGCTAGACCCCCACAACCAAGACCTCTACAAGCAAGAGCTCCACCACAACCAAGACCTCCTCAACCAAGACCTCCACAACAAAGGATCCCACAAGCTCAACATGGGGTCTATCATACTCAACTGAGGAGACATGTCAACCTTGCTCAACAACAAAGGAGAGAGTTGTCTTAACACCTAAGAGCAACTCAAAATAGAAGGAGGCCACAAATGCTTGCACAAGGCTATGGTATGAATCCTTATTTCTCTCCTACTTGCCATTTTTATGGAATTGAAGGCCACATTAGGCCTAATTGTTTTAAGTATATTAAATTGTGTAGAAGAGAAAGCATGATTGAGAAAAATATGCTTAGAAAAGCCACAATGCATGCTCCTAGGAAATTTAGAGATATTGAACCCATGGTTCCTAGGAATAACTATGTTTCACCTAGTTTGAATAGAAATGATGAATACTATTGCTATGTGGCCCAAGTTGCCTTGAAAGCCAGTGCCTCTAACACTTGGTACCTTGATAGTGGGTGTTTTAGGCACATAACCAGAAACAAGAGTTTCTTCAAAACTCTTGTAATGGAGGATGGTGGATTTGTCACCTTTGGTAATGGGTCTAAGAAAAAGGTTATAGGGAAAGGTAATATATCTATTCCCGGTTTGCCCTCCTTGCCCAATGCTCTTTATGTAGATGGCTTGCAAGCCAATCTTATTAGCATATCACACTTGAGTGATGAAGGGCTTTCGGTTATGTTTGGCAAAATTGATTGCTCTATTCTTAAAGAAAATGGGCAAGTTTTGTTGAAAGACAAGAGATCAAGTGACAATTGTTATTGTCTTGAGTCAAATCTCATCTCTTGTAACTTGTCCACTAGTAAGCAAGTTGAAATGTGGCACCAAAGACTTGGCCATATGAACTATAGGGACTTGAAAGTCCTTGATAGATTGAATGTTGTTAGAGGCCTTCCCAAGCTTGGGAAAAAGTTTGAGTGTGTTTGTGGACCTTGCCAACAAGGCAAGCAAACCAAGAGTGTCCACAAGAAAGGCAAATACTTTTCCACCAAAAAACCATTGGAGCTTCTCCGTATGGACCTTATAGGTCCCATTCAAACCAAAAGCTTAAGTAGTAGAAGGTACATACTTGTGGTTGTTGATGACTTCTCTAGGTTTACATGGACTTACTTCCTTAGGGAAAAGTCCGAAGCCATTGAGAAATTTAAAATCTTTTGTGTCAAAATTTAAAATGAGAAAACTTCTCACATTAAAAGCATTAAGAAAATTAGAAGTGATCATGGGAAAGAGTTTAAAAATGCTAGCTTTGAGAATTTTTGTAATAGCTAGGCATTTCCTATAAATTTTCGACCCCTAGGACTCCTCAACAAAATGGTGTTGTTGAGAGGAAGAATATAGTCCTACAAGAGATGGCCCGTGTGATGTTGCTTAGTAACAAAGTCCCTAGAAATCTTTGGGCCAAAGCCATTAATACGGCTTGCTACATAGGGAATAAAGTATTCCTTAGGCCCGGGACTAAACAAACATCCTATGAGTTATGGAAGGGTAGAAAACCTAATGTGAGCTACTTCCACATCTTTGGAAGCAAGTGCTATATACTTAATGACCGTGATCAACTTGGCAAGTTTGATGCCAAGAGTGATAAGGGTATTTTTATTGGATATGCACTTAATAGCAAGGCCTATAGAGTTTTTAATCTAAAGACTCGAAGTGTGATGGAATCATCAAATGTTGTCTTTGATGATTATAGGCCTAAACATGATGACCATGAGGAGGATGTTTGTGAGAGTGATGACCTTCCTTTGAAGGAGTTTGGTGAGACTTCAAGTTGTGTGAAGTCGAACCAAGATGAAAAGGATGATTTGCATGTTAATAGAGTTCCTTCTTTGGACTCTAATGAACCTACTCCTTAGGTTAGGAAACTCCATGATAAGGATGATATCATTGGAGAAGTTAGAGAGGGTGTTATGACTAGACGTCAAATAACTAATCAAATTAGCTACACTTGTTACACCTCTCAAATAGAACCCAAAAAGGTGGATGAGGCCTTGAATGATGAATATTGAGTTCTTTCCATGCAAGAAGAGCTAAACCAATTTGAGAGAAATGAGGTTTGGACTCTTGTTCCTAGACCTAAAAACACCAATGTCATAGGCACTAAATGGGTGTTTAGGAACAAATCCGATGAGGATGGCATCATTGTGCGAAACAAGGCAAGGCTTGTTACACAAGGGTACTCTCAAATTGAGGGTATTGACTTTGTTTTCTCTCATTGCCCGCTTAGAGTCCATTAGACTTCTCTTATCCATTTCTTGTGTGTACAAGTTCAAATTACACCAAATGAACGTCAAGAGTGCCTTCCTCAATGGCTTTTTGCATGAGGAAGTGTTTGTTGAGCAACCCAAGGGGTTTGTGGATCCACACCACCCCTCTCATGTCTATCGCCTCAAGATGGCCTTATACGAGTTAAAACAAACACTGAGAGCTTGGTATGAGCGCCTCACTCTCTATCTTGTTGACAATGGCTACTCTAGGGGTAGTGTTGATAAGACCTTGTTCATCAAGTGCACTAAAGATGAGCTATTCATAGCTTAAATTTATGTTGATGACATTGTTTTTGGTTCCACCAACAACTTGAAAGTTCAACAATTTGTTGATGTCATGTCTCATGAGTTTGAGATGAGCATGGTTGGTGAACTAAATTACTTCCTAGGCTTGCAAATTAAGCAAATGCATGATGGGATCTTCATATCCCAAGCTAAATATGCCAAGAGCCTAGTGAAGAAGTTTGGCCTTGAGAATGCCAAACATTGTGACACACCCATAAGCACCACCTTGAAACTTAGCAAAGATGCTAGTGGAAAAGATGTAGAGCAAAGTCTATATCGTGGCATGATAGGGAGCTTGCTTTACTTGACCGCAAGTAGGCCCGATATGGCATTTAGTGTTGGTGTGTGTGCTAGGTACCAAGCTAGTCCCAAGGAATCTCACCTTGTTGCAGTAAAGAGGATCATTCGATTTGTGAATGATACCTCAAACCATGGGATTTGGTACTCCTTTGACACTAATCCTAGTCTTGTTGGATTTAGTGATGCCGATTGGGCGGGAAATTGCGATGATAGGAAAAGTACATCGGGCGGTTGCTTTTTCCTAGGAAACAATTTGGTTTCTTGGTTTTGTAAGAAACAAAACTCAATTTCTCTCTCCACGGCTGAGGTGGAATACATTGCCGCCGGTAGTGCTTGTATTCAATTGATGTGGATGAAACAAATGCTAGCCGACTATGGCTTGGAGTAAGGTACTCTCACTTTATTTTGCGATAACATGAGTGCCATAAACATTTCAAAAAATTCCGTCCAACATTCTAGAACTAAGCACATTGACATAAGACATCACTTCATAAGAGAGCTAGTTGAGAGTAAAACCATTGCATTGGAACATGTGGGAACAAATGACCAACTAGCGGATTTGTTCACAAAGCCCTTAGACACTCTTAGATTTGGGAACCTTAGCAAGTTTATTGGGATTTCTCACTTGGATTGAAGTGGTATGTCTTGACCCCATATGGGGAGCTCAAGCAAAGAGAGCAAAGTTGTATGAACAGGCATTGTGCTACATTGAAATATTTTATGCCTCTTATTTAATTGCTTGAGATGATTGGTTGTACATGCTTATATGTATTTTTTTTCTTCTTAATAAGTGTGATTTATTGACTTGCTTGCAAACCATGTCATATTTATGCTCAAACATGCATTTTTGGAATAGGAAATGTACTTTGGAAGTACTTGATGAATGACCTTTAATTGATTCCTATGACATGATGATTCTTTTTGTTGAAATGCTTAAGTGAAAAGTATTATATGCTTAATTGCTTTATCTTGAATGGAAAATATGCGTGCAAAAGAAAACTTTGAGACTTCAATCAATAAGGATTTTTATATCCATAGTCTCTCCCTCCTTATTTGTAGAACAAGGCTACTATCATACGGGAATCTCACCCGGAAAAATCAAATAAGGTGCAAAGTCGCCCATGTCTTGTTTTGCTTATAAAGTTGGATATAGTTGCTTGTTAAAATTTGAAATGTTTAAACTCTATATCCTTATCTTTTTCCATGCAAAGGGTGAAATTGGTTTGAATTCCTTTAGGAAACCTTTGTTGTTTGCTTTGCCAAATACCATTGCTTTTGTGCTTGAATGCAACATGTCTTGTATGCAAAGCATACTTGTCACACAATTTTATCATAATAAAACTCCTTAAATCTCTCTTACTTAATTGAGTTGCATAAAATTGCTCATATGATTATGCATATGTTTTTGTGGTACAAGCTCTTATTGCTAAATGCTTACCTATTAGGGGAGACTCCCTTTGCCTATCTCATGACAAAAAGGGGGAGTAAGGTTGGGGAGAAATTTTATTTTTGGCATTGCATTTAGGGGGAGTTGATGCATTTAAGGGGAGTTGCATTGTATTGCATTGCATGATTGCATTGTATTTCTCTTTGGCAAATTGTTTTCTTTTGATCAAGCACCTCTCACACACTTGTTCTTGTAAGGTATATTTCTTGTTGATTGTGTGTAGGTTGGATTTTTCTACAAGCTTGGAAATGACTTGAAGATGTTCAAGATTTAGACTTGGGCTTAACTGTAATGTATAAAATTTTTGTTGACCAAATTATTGTGTTTTTGTGAGATTGCTTGTGAGTGGTGATTTTGTCACGAAATAGCTAAAGGGAGAGATTGTAAGTGCCTCACTTTTTAATTGGCTTATTTCGTTTGACAAAATCACAATGAGGTTCAATCTTGTAAGGGTAGCTTAGGATTGAAGATTTTCTTCTCAAATGCTTAAGGACCTCATTGTGGATTTCAAGAGCTTCATGGAAGGTAGCTACCTGATCTTGACTTCTTAATTTGAAGAGATTTAGGTTGCACACACTCACTTCAAATGGTTGCATATGTATGCTTTGCCTTTGTGTGTATTTTCTTCACATGTCACATGTCACATTTCGCTTGCACATTGTACACAAAGTGGATAACATGGCATTGTCGCCATTTGTGTAGGTCACCATTTGATGGTGTCGCCATGGCGACAGAATGATTTTTTAACTTGAAAAATCAATCAGGTGTGAGGTCGCCATGAAAGGTCGTCATGAAACAAATGGTGACAAAGAAGGTTTTTTGTGTGTTGTGTCAGAGGTCACCATTTTCAAATGGCGACCGCAAACTGCGACCTAGAAGAAAAGCTGAGGTCGCCACTTGGTCGTCATTTGACAAATGGCGACCTCTGATGTTTGTCCATAAAACGGCATCATTTTGATTGCATCTCTTTATATATGTTGCCTTGTCTTCTAAAATCATTTGTAGAGCAAAAATTACATCTTTTTGAGAGCTTCTAAGTTGCTTCTAAGCTAAGGTATCAAGAACACTCTTTTATCACTCCAAACATTAAAACCCATCATTCTTGTATGCTTTATTCATCATCTAGCATGTTCTAGTTTGATTCTCATAGGGTTTTCATACTTGCTCACATGACTTGTAGTTAGAACATCGTTGCATCACTTCACATGTTTCTTTCTCTACAACATTGCTCTTTTATTACTTGACTAGTTTCAAGATTGCTCTTTTATGACTTGAATTAGTTTCAAGATTGTGTTATTGTGTTTTGTGAGTTGTATTATGATAGATATTGCATATAGGACTTTATTTGTCTATTTTGTTATGTTATATGCATGCCACTTAGTAAAATGATATCTAGGAATGTCTAACATGTTCATCCTTGCCTAGATAAGCTAAAATGTCTAACCTTGCATTTTGAGCATCTTGAATATTGCACATATTCACACTAGGTTGTTTTATCTCTTCAATTAGAGTCAAGTCTTGTATTTGCCTTTTGGTAGTTTGCAAGCATGAACTAGATTCACTTCTAAAGGCCCGTGGGTAGCAAAGATGGATTAGTAATCTTAGGTGTGATACGGTCAACCTAGATTGTAATCGTATTTACAAGTAGTGGATTGAGGTTCTAGTTTAGCGCACAAAACAACTCGTGGTTTTTTCCCCGTGTGGGTTTCCACGTAAAAATCATGTGTTATTTACTTTCCGCATTCTCTACACTTGATTTTATTTGTTGACTAGTTAGGGTTGTTTTTGTAATCTTGATTAATCTCGAAAATTGGTAAAAAGGGATTAAAATCTATTCACCCCCCCCCCCCCCCCTCTAGATTATATTAGGACTCGTTAATATTTATTTTCATCCACAAAACCAACTAAAGACAAACAACACCACACAACTAACATAAGTCTGAATACAGGCACAGAACAACACAAATGAGTTCACATAACTCAAACGATGCAACACATTCATATTAGTGATAGAGTTACACAGGAAGTCACATAACGAGCTACTTATGTTAGTTGTGTACAAACAGGAATCTACTTATGTTAGTTATGTACAAACAGGAATGTATATGCTCAATTGTTATCTATTTCCTTCTATGTTTAGAATCAATCACTTCTCTATCAAGTTAGGTTGTAACACTATAAATACCTTATTATTTCAGAGTAAATAAATTAATGCATTATTTACACTTAAACTATTAACTCTATTATGGTATCAGAGCCAAGCTAGGAAATAGCTTAAGATCCTGAAACCCTAAGATTTTTTTTTTCTCTTCTTCTCTCTTCCTAATCACTACATCAACCACTTACCATGACATCTTCAATACCCACAACCGTGTCGTCCTCCTCTACCTCAGCTGCTACGAGTCCTCAAGTCACCCTCATGGGAACATCCAACACCAATATCAATCCACCACAATCTCTCATTGCTATCAACTCCACTCAGGTTCCTATCAAACTATCGAAAGGAGGTAACTATGTAGCCTGGAGATCTCAATTCGAGAACCTGTTCTTTGGCTATGGTCTAATGGGATATTTAGACGGTGCAAAACCGTGTCCCTCTGAATTCATTTCAGTCCCCTCTGACACCCCTACCTGTCAAGCATCCGACCAAACCACTGTCAACCCAGACTACCAACTCTGGCTCCGCCAATACAGACTTCTTCTTCATGCAATCCAAGTCTCGTGTATGGGGGTGGCACAATCCATTTTTACTCGTTCAACCACCTCAGCACAGGCTTGGGAAAAACTTGAGGTTGCCTATGCCAACAGATCCAATACCCGAAAACTTGGCCTTCTTGACTCCCTCACGAACGTTAGTCTGGAAGATAAATCCATAGTGGATTACATGCAAGGGATCAAGACTATTCTTGATAATCTAGAATTAATTGGACATCCTGTTGATGAGGGTGCGACAGTCATACATACATTGAATGGTTTGGGTGCGGCCTATATGCCTCTCGCATCAGCCATTCGAGCTAAAGACACTCCAATATCCTTTGAAGAGTTATATGACAAATTGCTCGACCATGAAGCATTCCTCCGTCGAGATGAGAATAAGAAGACCGGTAACCCTATCACAGCTTAATTCAACCAAAGGACCTCTAATAGGCGAGGCCATGGTCCACATGGCACCTACTCGAGCAGTATGGCTCACAACCGGACCAGCACTTACAGCAATCAACACCACCAGCCGCAACATTCAGGGACAGTAGCTAGTGGCAACAACAGTGGCTTTTATCAAGGCAGTCCATACAGATCCCAACACCCACCAAACTCGCCTCATCACCAACAATGGCGACCACCTACATCATTTAATTCAAGGCTAGTTTGTCAACTTTGTGACAAGGTTGGCCATACAGCTCGCACCTGTCACTCTCATCCACAATCAACATTCCAATCTTGGCCGCAGGCAAATAATATGACATCTGCACAATCTAGTTCCCACAACAACAACTGGATACTTGACTCTGGTGCTTCTCACCACATGACATCAAATCTTCAGAACCTGTTCCTTCATTCGGAATATGGTGGCTCAGAGGACACCATGCTTGGTGACGGTAAAACAATTCCCATTACTCATACTAGTTCTACCTCGTTACTTAATTCTGATAATTCTTTTCATCTCAATCATGTTTTGTGTTCTCCCAATATCTCTCACAACCTAGTTTCTGTATCCAAATTTTGCTCACATAATAACACATCCATTGAATTCTTTCCTGATTATTTTCTTAAACATAAATCTGAGGACATAAATCTACCTGAATAAAGGAAACCTTTACGTTTGGCCAACGTCCGGTCAGTCGCGTCAGCCTTCGTCCAACGTCCACCTTAAGTCCGCGTCAACTCTCCCTACTACCTCTCCTCTGGCGTGGCACTGTTGTCTCGGTCATCCCTCCCTACAAGTCCTCCAGAAGTAAATCCTGTCAAGTCAACTTCCAGTCACTAAGTTTGAGTCTAAATTTTCTCATTGTTCTGCTTGCCTATGTAATAAAAGTCATAAGTTACCGTTTGGTAAATCTACATTGACCTACAATAAACCTTTAGAAATTTTGTTTACTGATGTGTGAGGTCTGGCGCATATGTCCTCGTTTGATAATTTTAGTTATTATGTTATTTTTGTGGACTATTACACTAAATATACATGGCTATATCCCCTTAAACATAAATCTAAGGTTCAACACACATTCAGACGTTTCAAAGCTCTAGTTGAAAATTTCTTCAACTCCTGCATCAAAACTATCTATTCTAATGGTAGCGTGGAGGCTCAATTCCTCGGAATTTACCTTAGAACTTTTGGCATTCAACATCTTAAGTCCCCACCACACACTCCTGAACATGTAGGCACTGTAGAACGCAAACATAGACACGTAGTGGAAACGGCCCTAACCTTGCTTCACCACATGTCTATGCATTTCAAATTTTGGTCATTGGCCTTCCAAGCCGCGACCTATCTGATCAATCGGATGCCCACCCCAGTCCTTGGTTATCTGAGTCCTTATAGTTGTCTTTTTGGCAGTGTCCCGAATTATCGTAAGCTTCGTATATTCAGCTGCCTCTGTTACCCATTGGTACATCCGTATATGTCCCATAAATTGCAACCTCGCACCAAACCATGTGCTTTTGTTGGATACTCCACAGAATACAATGCGTACTTGTGCCTAGACCATGTCACAAATCGTGTCTTTGTCTCCCGTCATGTCATATTTGTTGAGACGGAATTTTCGTTTGCCAACATTGTCTGCCATAAGTAGCCATTCCCCTCCCCTAGTGTTGATAACTGGTTTCATCCCACACCCCACGCTATCAGGTCTGATCAAGAAAATGAAATTTCATCCCCCCCCCCCAGTAGCTCCCTTCATGTTATTATTCCCTTCCCTACACGCCCACCCAACATCAGTCCACCGCAACAAACAGCTATCCCTTCCCAACCTGATGACGCCACATCTGTCCCAGATTCCTCACATTGCTCCACCTCAACAGTTGCACCACGCCCGACTCCACCTATCTCTCTTTCCCCACCCATACCAACCGCACCAACTGACTTGCCTCAACCACCATTTGAACCGAACCCACCCACACCCACACCCACGAGAGTGATCACACCTGTTCCAAGAGCCAAATATTTAAGCCGAAAACAATTTTTGACCTTCATACCATCTCTTACTCCCCTCCACAATCTGAACCAACATCGTTGTCGCAAGCTCGAAAGCATGTGGAATGACGACATGCCATGAGTGCTGAGTATGATGCTCTTGTAAAAAATGGTAGTTGGGACTTGGTTCCATCTCATCCATCTCAAAATGTTGTGGGTTGTAAATGGATCTTTCAGATCAAACGTCATCCTTATGGATCGGTGGCTAGGTACAAAGCCCATCTTATGGCAAAAGGGTTCCATCAACGTCCCGGTGTTGATTTTAATGAGACATTCAGACCTGTGGTGAAACCTATCACCGTTCACCTTATTTTAACTATTGATGTTACTAACAGTTGGCCTCTACGCCAGCTAGATGTCAACAATACTTTTTTGCAGGGAACCCTTACAGATGATATGTTCATGGTGCAACCTCCTAGATTCACGCATTCCACCAAATAGGAGCATGTCTGTAAATTACGGAAGGCTATCTATAGTCTCCATCAACCTCTGCGTGCCTGATACACTGAACTTCGCACCTTCCTCTTGGCCGCAGGTTTCACCAACTCAAAATGCGATGCCTCTCTCTTCATTCATCACAGCCCGGGACATACTCTTTATCTTCTTATGTATGTTGATGACATCATTGTCACTTGCACCTCAGACTCAAGGGTCAGAGACTTTATTTCCACTATGGCTCACAGGTTCTCCCTAAAAGATTTGGGCTTACTCTCATTCTTTCTTAGTGTTGAGGCTCACCGATCCCCCCGTGGTCTTTTTCTCTCCCAACAACAGTATATTCATGACCTTCTGATCAAAACGAACATGCATGGATCGAAGTCAGTATCCATGCCTCTCTCAGTCTCTAAATCCCTGAAAATCAATAATGGCAGTGCACCCACAGATTCCACTCAATGTAGGCAAGTTCTCGGATCTCTCCAATACCTCTCCCTAACTCGTCCTGATGTCTCTTTTGTAGTCAACAAACTCTCATAGTTCATGCATCGCCCGACCACAAATCACTGGAATGCCGTGAAATGAGTGCTTTGCTATTCTCTAGCTCTATTGATCATGACCTGCTCATCTCGGGTACTGAACCTCTTCACCTCCACACATTCGCTGATGCGGATTGAGCAGGGGATCCCGATGATAGGCACTCCACCACGGCCTACATTGTTTTTGTTGGCTCCACGCCCATCAGCTGGAGCTCTAAGAAACAGCACATTGTTGCGAGATCATCCACCGAGGCCGAATACCGCGCCATTGCTTCATCAGCTACGGAACTCAATTGGATTGGCCAATTACTCACTAAACTGTAGGTGCAGGTGCCTCTTTCTCCCGTTATTTACTGTGATAACGTTGGTGCAATGTATGTTTGTGCCAATCTTATTTTCCACAGCCGCATGAAACATATTGCCATCGATTTTTACTTTGTGCGGGATCAAGTAACTCGTAAACAGCTCCGTGTGGCTCATGTCAATACAAAGGACCAGTTCGTGGACTCTCTCACCAAGGCTCTCTCCCGTAAACAATTCCATGATCATTGGTCCAAGATAGGCATCCTCGCCGGAAGCTCTATCTTGCAGGGGCATATTAGTGATAGAGTTACACAGGAAGTCACATAACGAGCTACTTATGTTAGTTGTGTACAAACAGGAATGTATATGCTCAATTGTTATCTATTTCCTTCTATGTTTAGAATCAATTACTTCTCTACCAAGTTAGGTTGTAACACTATAAATACCTGATTATATCGGAGTAAATAAATTAATGCATTATTTACACTTAAACTATTAACTCTATTAATTCAAGCATGACAATATAAATCGCGATGCAAGTGTGTGAGTGTCACATGTTGGTCAATCGATGTAAGGACACATATGAATCAATTGTGTGTGTATGCACACCTAGGATCTTCCGAGATTTAAGGTCAAGCAAAGCTAACCTTAGGCGCCGTCTCTTGATGACTTGCAACACTTGAGCCCGCTGAAATATGAATTGCATGACCGAAACGGGCACTAAAACTCTAAAGTGAATTACAAGCAAAATGATATATGTTCACGGAAACCAGCCAATCATAGAGACATGTTCTCAACACTAATCCTATGAAAACATGTGTCCTGACAATCTCCTCTTTAGCTATTCAGTGACAAAACAAACACTTCTTTGAAATACAAAAGTTTTTCTCAACTATTAATACACATTTTCACATTATAAAGAGAAAAGTGTTTGATTCTCAAAGAATATTGAAATTTGAAAAAACTAGAGAAAATTGTCAATAACTTTATTCACACACCCTAGCTTTGTGGGTTTGAGTCTGTCCCCCTTTCTTAAATCCCAAATTATTGTAATATTTCAACAACAACAAAAAATACAAAAACAAAAAAAAAAATCAGAAGCTAAAAATTAAAAAAAACTAAAATTAAAAGCTGTTGGAGCTAATGAAAACAAACCAAATCCAATCAAGATCCAATAAGGATTACCACCAAGCAAGGTAGAAGGAAAATTATTAATAATTAATAGAAACATGACAAAAGCCCCCATCAATCAAAACAATTCGGATTGGATTTGAAACATAAAACAATGCATGTGTTTCCGTCCCAATATCGAACTGATATGAAGCTTAATTACAAATTTTAAAATTATTTAATATTTGAAATAAAATCCAGTTCATATTGTAATGTATTATATTATAAAAAAATTAAAAACACTCACGTGGTTAGCCAAAAGAGTGTCCTTTGTTTGCAAGTTAAGATTGGAAGTATTTTGCAGTGCACATGAATTAGGTCTTGCTAGTTCAGACAACTCCTCCATAAACTAAATAAACTCAGAAATTTCTGTAAACTCAGAAGCCGACATCACACGGCCATTCACAGCAAGGCCTTGCCCATGTGACTTTTCTACTCATGTCAACATTAATTGATTGTTAACAAAGAAATTGATCAATTCCAACAATATGTTAAATAATCTTTAAAAGTTGAATAATAATTATTTAACATATTGAATATGGTTATAGAATATGGTTATTTTTTAAAATATAGAATTATTAATTTTACGTGTTAATCTAGCTAGGATTAATTATTATATCATCTTGATCAGTTGCATAGTCCAAGGCTTGGATTTCTGTACCGGAGAAAGATTAGTCGAATCAAAAATATATAATTATGACCATATGATGATATGAATAGTCAACACTCACAGATTCTATAATCAGTTCAGTTTCCAAGTTCCAACACCACCGCGCCACCAACAACAATTTGCTAAATATTTTCAATTCGAAAGAGTTGCTCAGAATTGCACAACTTTTACTGTGACGACACATCTGTATTTTTAATTCAGACACAATCAAGTTTCTATAATTTCAGGCCATATTTGATATATGGAATTATATTAGATTCGATTGATTCAGCAGTTGAATTTTAAATTGAACATATTATAGTCTATTTATAGTCCAATTTATAGACTATTGAAACAATTTTTATTTTATTTTTTTGAGAGAAAGGCAATTTTTTTTTTTTTTAAATAGTACAATAATTCGGGATTTGGGTGAGGGGATACTACTCGAACCCACAACCTTATGGTGTAGGTGCGAAGGGTATATAAATATATAATGGGCCAACCAGAGAGAGAACTATTAAACCATTTCTTTTAGAGTAACGATAATGGCACTTCTTAAAAATTGTATGTACACCCATCAAAATTTTTAAAAATTTTATAGTTTGTAAATAAACCCCACTTAAAGCCAAAAATATCATTTCTTTAATTATAATGTAATTATATTATTTAATCAACTTTATTATTATTTAAAATTGAAAATTTTATTATTATCTTTAATTCTATCATTGTTATTTCAAAAAAAAAAAAAAAAAAAACTTTCTATCACTGTTCTTAAAAAAATAATAATTATATTATTGTTCTTTCCCGTCCATTCTTTTTATCTTGTAAATTTTCCTTTAACAAAAATCAAATTCCATTTTTCTTTCTCTCTTGGCGTGTCAAGCTGCTCTCTCCATTTCTTCTTGACTGTTTTCTATCAACAAAATCATTTCATTTTAAGGTTTTTTCTGTTAAAGATCCACTTTATGTTTGTGAAAGTCGTAGGGAAGCAAGATTTATGTCATGTACCAATTGATTTGGAAGTAGAGTTAAATAGAATTGAAGAACAACTAATATTAAAAATAAAATAAAA
The DNA here is from genome assembly GCA_954870605.1 of Acer campestre. Lineage (NCBI taxonomy): Eukaryota > Viridiplantae > Streptophyta > Magnoliopsida > Sapindales > Sapindaceae > Acer > Acer campestre. The sequence continues at coordinate 21,125,441 of OX940804.1, read as the reverse complement.
AACAATAATTTGTATTAAAATAAAAAAAAATACAAATATTATAGAGTAAACAATTTAAATGATTTTGTTCTTCTTATAAAAATAATTTAATACTTGCTTTTTTACAACCAACTTGAAATTTTTTTGATTCATTCTCTAGTAGTGATTTTGTATTTCCTTAAAAATATATATATATATATATTTAAAATTAAATTTTAAGGGAGAATCTAGGGTTTAAGAAAATGGAAAGAATTTTTAATGATATATGTTAATATCAAATCTGTTGACGATGATTTCTCAACGGTCAACAGGTCAATAGTTTGGTTTAGCGAAAGTCTGTAAATACGAATGAAATAAAGAACACAACAATTGTAAATGATGGCAAAAATGAAATACGTGGTAAAACTCCGGCGATTGGAGAAACATCCACGGGTTATTACCCTAGCAACTCAGTCGAATCCACTATAGTTAATTGAATAATACACAATCTGATCTCTCTCTCTCTATGACCAAGGTTTTTCTTATCCCCTTTATTGTGTTTTTGCATAGGTATTTATACATGATACTTGTTAAGGTTTTTACTGGTCCTGCTAGGGTTTGATGTCGTGGCGTACAAGTAGAGGATTACAGAGTTGGTTTTGGGACTCCTTTCCTCTTTGAAGTTATCGCATGTTTAATGCTATTGAATCCAAATCTATCTTGGACTCTGGTTACCTAAAATATAGGAGAGGATCTGTTCATTTCCTTGTTGGACTCGTGGTGGTCGTATTGTAGTGGACTTCTGATTGCTTGTCATTATTTGTTTATCTCATAGGTAGCAGAAGATGGTTCTATTAGTCATTCATGTTTATGCCGAGTAGAGCTGAATAGGTCTTACTCTTCTGCTCGGATTGCTCGGCTCAGTTTGTGTTATGCTTTGATATTGTTATGCTGGTGCCAAGTAACTTGTCCACGAAGGGTGCCAATGTGTCTTTTTAGCTGGTATTTTGGCTTCCTGCTTATGTGGCCGTGTCGGTTCATGCTTTTTGATGACGTGTCCTCTTTGGCGAATTTCACATATAACAATACCCCTTTAAATATTTTAGCTGAGTGAACCTCGGTATTCTTACTCGGCGTAGGTATTTAACCCTTCGTTCTACTTTTGTCCAATCGAATCTACTCCATTTGAATTTTGTCATTTCAGGAATTAAATTTCCTTATTAACTCAATTCATTAATGACTTGTCTTAACTGCATCCACTCATATATGATCATCTTTCAATCGAAAATCTTCTAATGGTGATGTTTGGAGTTTCTGACGGTTCAAAGCTTTCTTCTACTGCCACTTGTCTTCTTGTAATTTGGTACATTAGATGGCATTTATGGGACATGACCTCTCTAATGCCCTACACTTCATCCGCATCACTCACCAAGTCTTTTCGCTTTCCCGCTTTTCTATGGTTTCAACCTAGGGTTTTGAAGTTAACGTCCTACCTATTTAAGCTTGCGTTAGGGGTGACTTGGATCACTTTCTGCTGTTTTCATTTTCCCCGAAGCTGTCATTATTACTTCTTTGTTTTAACCTAGAAAAAACCCTGAATCTTTCAGTCTTTCTTAGTTTTCTCCACGAGTATTCTGGTAATCCTTAGTCTTCAATTTATTTCAAGTTGTTCCTGTCTCGAACCTTGTCTCTTTGCTTTTCATTTTTCTTTTCGAAGACCCGAAATTCTCTACCCCCAAGCTTCTTCTCTTCTTAGGTTTTTCTACCATTCATTTGGCTCATCCAACTTCAGATATCTCAAGGTTAGTTTCTATGGACCCTATAGCTAAACACCGTCTTTTTGATATTAGGATGGTTACTATCAGACATGATGACACTTTTTTGGTATCGCGTGTTTATAAATTGTTGGGGGACCAACCCCTAGATTAGCCTTATTTTTTGAATGATGATGTTTCGGGGCATATTCGTGAAGTCCCTCCTGCCTCTTACTCTTCTGAGTTTCCCTAATCTGAGGTCCAATCTAACCCTTCTATTTCTGCTCGCAGCGGTTCTTATCCTTGGAAATGAATAGGAAAGTGAATCAGTAAACGTACAGTATATAAGGATTCTTATTCCTGAGAGAGCTGGGTCGGTTCTCAAAGGATAGCCGAGAATGATATGGAAGAGGAGCATCGGGCGGCTCACATTGTTTTTTCTACTGATCAAGTATGTGCCTACGATGTTGAGCCAAATGTGGTCGAGGCTGATGAGATCAGTAAGTATAAGGGTAGGTTTGACTTGGACGATGATCTTGTTTCACTGAGACCTGCCGATGGTCGGGTAGCATGGAATCCCCAACCTGGCATGGTGGTGATTTATGGGGTAATGCTTACTTATGGTGTCACAATTCCTCTTCAGCCTTTCATTGCCTTATTTTTGGCAGAGGCTCATATCTCACCAGCGCAATTGACCCCAAACAGCTATCGAATCTTGATGTGCATGTAGCATAGGATGAAGCTTCCTCTTTTCACTCCCCATGAGATCATGCACTTTTATTCACTGATGCAATTAAGGAAGATGGGAATCTATTTCCTATTTTCCACCTAACCCGAGCACTAGATGCTGAAGAACGTTGAGGTTCGTAGGAAAGTTGAGTTAACCATTGATGAGAAGATGAAGGGTTTTGTGTGGAGCTTCCCTTCATCTAATAAATTCTGGAAGAACAGCTGGTTCTTTGTGGGCAATCGTTGGGGCCAATCGATAAGCTTTGATCTTGACAATGTTCGGGTGACCTGTAGAGTTCACCGATACTTTTGCTCTCCTGAGAACTGGAATCGAACGACTCCCACTTTTACTGATGGCAAGATGACAAATCTGGCCCGTGTAGCTGTGTGCCCTCTAGAGAAGATAGATAGGCCATATCTTTTTGATAAGGAGAAAATGATCAAAGCTCGCCTCTTCCCTTAAATCTTTACCTGCCAACGACGCTATGAGTTATAACTTGTTTAGTTTTCCATTCATTGATACTTGTGCTAAGCTGGCCTCTAATTAAATTTCTTGTTCAGTATTTGATGTAGATATCGTCTATGACGTCTAAGCACACTAAATGAAGGGTGTTGAGGAGGCGAGCCGAAAGGAGGTCATTCATCAACAAGATGCTGGAATCGCTCCTCCCAGGGCGAGTCAGATGAGAATGCCTCTGAAGATACTCCCGAGGAAGAAGTTGATAAAGGTGTACCTGAATATGTACTTAGGGAGACTCATGGCTATAGTGAGGAGCCAATCTTGGTAGAGAATATGAATTAACCGAGTGACCATGCTGCAGACGAGGCAGCTATCGTGGTGGATGACTAGGCCAATCCTGCTACTGCTAAGGGGAAACAAAAGGTTAGGGAGCCTTCTAGCCCTACTGCCTCAACTTCCCCTACAGCTTCCCCAACCCTTGGAACGGACGACACTGAGGTTGAGATTGAGGTTGAGGTTGAGGTTGAGGTTGAGATTGAGGATCCAACTACTGATCTTGTTTCTCAAAAGAAGCATTCTAGTAAGAGAAAAGCTCATTTCTCACTTGGCCAGCCCTTCCCGAAAGTCCTGCGAGTGATGGAGATTATCAACTCTTCTTTTGGTGGTGAGGACACTAATGACCAGATGGAGAGAGAAACTGATGGGGACCAAGTTGAGAAAATAAACATCCCTCCTTCTAAGCCTCAGGGAGATCAAGGCTTGAAGGGTTTGCGTCCAGAGAATCCTCCGACACCTGAATTACAAAAAGAGTTTGTTCGCACAAACCCCGTTTCTTCTCTAGGTATAAGTGCTGGTGGCTTAGGTTTTTTTGGCCATTTAGGTGATCCTACCTCTTAGGCCATGCTAAGGGCCATGTCTTCCGATCGTGCCTACTTTGGTGAAGACCATTGGAGTCGTTTTAGGACTGGTGATGCTTCAAGTCGGCTTCAAAAAAAATTTAATGGAGCGGCTTATATGAATCGCTTCCTCTTGCTCTCTTATGGTTCCTTGTTTTTATGCTTATATGTTCCTTATGCTTTATTTCGTCTATTTTATTTGGGCAGATGGTTGCAGAGATGTCCGACGCTTTCTAGACCAATTGCTCTCAAGCATATAGAATAAAATGGCTAGAGGCGCAACTGAAAGGGAGTGAGGATAACCGTGCTCGGGTTGAGGTGGCTTGTCAGGAGAAACTTAGGTCACATCATGAGTTCATGGACCAGTGCTTGACAAGTCAGATGGAGGCTGAACAGAGGGCTTCCTTAGCTGTTGAAGAGGTGAGAAATCTCAGGGATCTACTATCTTCCTCCTAGGAATCGATGCTTCAAGCTGAACATAAAGCCAAGGAAGCCAAATTATCTTATGAGCGTCGAATTAAGGATTTAGAGCGTCAGGCCTTAATCGTCGAGTCCCTGTCAAAAGAGGCTAGGTTGGAATCGAAGATTAAGAGAGTTAACCGTTTTAAAAGGTCTCGAGCCTATGATGCTTTGCTTCTCACAGAATTTTAGCGAGGGATAGTTTGTTGGAGAGTTTTTTAAGATGAAGAATCGGGCGACTGACCGGGCTAGGACCAACTGGAGTCTTTCAATAAAAAAGCATGTGGATATGTCTTTGGAGTCTTTTCGGGCCCAGATGAAGGTGTGGCGAGCATACTGTCGCAGCAAAGGAAAAATGCCACATCCCATGCATTTAAAGGTTCCTACCGCGAGTGCTTTCTCTACTTTTCACGCCTGTCAGAAGGCAGAGATTAATGGTGAGGATCCTAATGTCGGACCTGTGCCCGGGAAAAACTACAGTTGGATGGATGATGAAGATGACAAGATAGAATGGCCTTCGGATTGGAGTTCGTTGAGCAAGTATGTGATGGAACTAGATCCGAGTATTAGAGGCATCAGTTCTCATCCTTCAGGGCCAACTTCTTGATCTGGTCTTCCTTCTGATTTTATACTTTTGTAATGATCATGGACACTCTTTGTACCTTTGCTTGACTAATACATACTTTCCGTAATTTTTATGTTTTTGCGTTTTGTTCCACTATATCGTAAGTATTTGTCTTGTTTCCAATTCCTGTAAATTTATAATAAACGAAACAACTAGAGAGAAGAGTGACAACATGTAATTAAGACAATATGTTAATTTAAGTCTTGGACCACGTAGTTTGTGGTTCTAGCTGGTAGTTCTTGCCCAAACTGAATGATTCGTAACTAAGCCTAAGCCAAGTATTTTATTAACTACCAGTTAGGTTTTTGTTTGAGCTGTAACTTGTTTCTAAACCGAGTATCTTATTAACTAGCAGTTAGATTTTTTGCATTGTTTTCTTCTTACCTAGGTGTTATGTCGAGGCCCACCATGACCATACACTTAGATCCCTGCACAAGTCACCAAGGACGTCTCTCGATTTTGTCTGTGTAAGGGTTTACCAAATCGTCGAGGTAGTGTATACCGACCAACATAGCTACGCATCTCACCAGTTTTTTTGGCGGCGCCCCGAGCAGTTTTCCAGTTATCCTGGTGCCTCGGGTATGCCTTTTTGCTGGGTGATATGTTTGCATCGTCTCAACTAGGCAGGCATGTTGTTTTAGCTTTTCTACCATTCGGACATTATCTACCCACTTTTTCACAATTTCATGGTGCCCGAGCTCTCATTTTTTGAGACTTAAGTCTCACTTCTCCGCTCTTTTCGGATTGCTTGTTCCTTTTTAGTCAGCTTCGTAAGGGATTTGATTGATTCTACATAATTGAACATGTGAACTTGAGTAGATAACTACATTTATTAGAAGCTGAATATCCGAATAACTTAACTAGCTGATGAGCTAAAACATTAAACATTAAAGTATTAAAAACATTAAGAAATGAGCAAATCCCTTAGGGATAGAATATTTCAGATATTGCACGTTGCATGGTCAGGGCATCAGACTACCCCAAAGTCGGGCGATTAGGTAGGCCTCATGTCCTGTTATGCTGTCGATGATGTATGGTCCTTCTCATTTGTTGGCGAGAGATCCTGCTACTCTGTCCTTGGTGTTTAGGGATACCCTTCTTAGTACTAGGTCTCTGAGTTGGAACTTATGCACACGGACATGGGAGTTATAATACCGTGCTGCTCTTTGCTGGTATGTTGTGTTCTTCACTTGGGATCTATCTCTAGCTTCTTCTAGTTCATCCAAATTTTGCAATAACATGCTGACGTTGTGATCTCGGCTGTACAACCGGACTCTTGGGGAGGTAAAAGATGTTTCTGTCGAGATGACAGCCTCAGTCCCGAATGCTAGGGAAAGGGGTGTTTCTCCCGTGGAAGTCCTTACAGTTGTTTGATACACTCATAACACTTCGTGGAGCTTGTCTGCCAAGTTTCCTTTCTTTATGTCTAGCTTTGCTTTCAGTATGTGTTTGATTACTTTGTTTATTGCTTCCGTTTGACTATTGGTTTGAGGATAGGCAGGTGAAGCATAATAGCTTGCAATCTTGTGCTCTATGCACATCTCCTTGAATTTCTAATTGTCAAACTGGGTCACATTATCGATTATGATGGTGCTTGGAATTCCGAACCCGTATAGTATGTTCTTTTTAACAAAGTTGGTGGTGTTTGCTTCGGTGTTATGCACTAGTGCTTCTGTTTCTACCCATTTGGTGAAGTGATCTACTGCCACGATAGCATGTTTTTCTCTCCCTTTAACCTCTGTAGGCATTGGTCCTATAAGATCGAGTCCCCACATGGCTAATGGCTAAAGGGATGTTAGGCTTCTGAGCAACTCTGGAGGTTACTAAATACCATTGGCGATCTTTTGGCAAGTCCCACAACTTTCTGCGAATCAGTGAGCTTTGACTAACAAGGTTGGCCAGTAAAATCCTTGCATGAGTATCTTGTGTGTCAGGCTCTTACCCCCAGTATGGTTCCCGCATACTCCACTATGTATGCCTTTTAAGATCCGATCGGCTTCTTCTCCCGCAATGCACCTTTGCAATGCTTTTGAAAATCCCTTCCTGTATAATTCACCATTTAGAATCATGTATCAGGTCGATTTGTACCTGATACGCTTTGCTTCCAAAGTATCTTCTGGCAAAATGTTCTCTTCTAAGTATTTCCTAAGCTGAGTTGTCCAGTTATTTGGGTGTGGCTGGATTTCTGCTATCATGAGTTATGGTTCTACTGTGCTTGGTTTAATCAAGTGCGCGACTGGTATTGTTTTAGATCTGATGCAAGTTACGGTCGATGCTAGTTTGGATAGAGTGTCTGCCTTCTCATTTTCCTCTCGAGGGATCTAAGTGATTTTGTATTCCTTGAAATGTTTGAGCAACCTTTTTATTATGTCTAAATAAGCTATCATGTACTTATCTCTCACCTGGTATTCGTCTAGCATCTGATTGACCACTACTTGTGAGTCACTAAAAATTTTGATCTCGTCTGCTTCCAGTGCTATACACACCTTTAATCCAACCAATAAAGCTTCATACTCGGCCTGGTTATTGGTTGCTTTGAAGTCGAACCTTATGGCACATTCCACAGCATCCCCTTTTGGGGTTGATATGACTATCCCTGCCCCACTGTCATGGGTGATGATCCATCCACATGCAACTTCCATTGGAAGTTCTTTCCTTTATCTTCTTCCATCATCCTTCTTACTTTAATGTTTGGTTCGGTGAATTCTGCCACAAAGTTTGACACCGCCTACCCTTCGAATGCTGCTTTTGGGGTGTACTTGATGTCGAACTCACATAGCTCTACGGCCCATGTAGTTAATCTACCTGATAATTCTAGCCTCTGTAATATCAGCTTTAGTAGGCAGTCGGTGTAAACTTCTATCATATGCGCCTAAAACTATGGCCTCAACTTCCTTGTGCTGTAACCAACGCAAGAGCCATTTTCTCAACCGACGAATATCTTGTTTCGTCCGAGAGCAATGCTTTGCTTGTGTAGTACACTGGCTTCTCTATTCCTTTATCTAGTCGAAGCAATACTGAACTGGTTGCTACTTTCGGGAGGGACAGGTACAAGTACAGGGTTTCCTCAACTGTTGGTTTTGAGAGGATTGGTGCTCATCATAAATACTCTTTCAATTTCTGGAAGACCGTCTCACATTCTTCACTCCACTCGAGCTCTTTGCCTTTCTTTATTGCTTTGAAGAATGGGGCACACTTATCCATTGACTTGGCTATGAACTGGTTGAGTGAGGCAAGACATCTGGTTAGTCTTGCCACCTCTTTCAATGTTTTTGGTGAGACCATTTCTTCAAGGGTTTTGATCTTCGAGGGTTTTGATCTTCGAGGGATTCACTTGGATCCATCTTCGGTGAACTTGAAAACCCAGAAACCTTCCCGATGGTACTCCAAACACACATTTGTTCGGGTTGAGCTTCATCTTGTATTTCCTCAGGACATCGAAGGTTTCCCTTAGGTCCATAGAATGCTTCTCCGTTGTGACGTTTTTTGTCAGCATGTCTTCTATATAGACTTCCATGTTTCTTCCAATTTTTCGGATGAATATCCTGTTTACTAACCTCTGATATGTGACTCCAACATTCTTTAAGTCGAATGGCATTACCTTGTAACAATATATCCTTGATCTATGGTAAAGGTCGTTCTCTCTTCATCTGCTTTATTCATCCGGATCTGATAGTAGCCTGAGTAGGCATCCATGAAACTTAGCAATTCATGGCCCGCCGTGTCATCTACAAGTTGATCTATTCTCGATAGTGGAAAGGTATCCTTTGGACAGGCTTTGTTTAAGTCTGTGAAGTCCACATACATCCTCCATTGATTATTCTTCTTTTTTACTAACACCACATTGACCACCAATTGTGGGTACTTGACTTCTCTTATCGACCCTACGGCGAGCAACTTCTCCACTTCTTTTTTGATTGTTGCGCTTTTTTCTGAGTTGAATAGCCACCTCTTTTGCACTACTGGTCAGAATTCTAGATCGACGGTTAGATAGTATGATATTACTTTCGTGTCTATCCTGGACATATCTTCATGGCTCCAAGCAAACACGTCTTTGTATTCTCTTAACAGGTAAGTCAGGTCGGCTTTGATGTTTTTGTTCAAGTTTGCATACCTTGACTATTTTAGTCGGCTCATCGTTGTCTAGAATTACATCTTTTGTTAGCTCATTTTTTTTAGTTTTAGGCTCTTCTTTCGGGTCGAGTTCAAATTCCTCGGGTATTTCTTCTTATTCTTCCGATCCTTTATTGCTTTGTTCAATTAATAGAACCACGCACACTTGGTGTCCATCATTGACTTCCCTGTCTTTGTAAACTGACAGATTTGCTATCTGTGTCATCTCTTGCGACCCTTTAACTTCACCTACCTCATACTCTGTTGGGAACTTTATCTTTAGGGCGTAGGTGGCCGTTACTGCTTTGGCTTTATTTAGGAATGGTTCGCCTAGTAGGGTATTGTATGGCCATCTCTCTGTGTCCACAACCACGAAGTCGAGCAACACAGTTTTCTGACAGGGGGCTTTTCCAATTTTAACCGGAAGCTTCACTGTACCTAGAGATCTTACTTCTACTCCGTTGAATCCTCATAATGGGGGTATGAAAGTGCTACAGGTCATTTCTGTCTAATCTCAGTTGATCATACACTTCTACACTTAGAATGTCTGCTGAACTCCCATTGTCGATCAAGATTCGATGGACTTCTCCATGACTGATCCGAGCACTGATGACCAATGCATCATTCGACCCGACATCTATGCCATGAGAATCGGCTTCAGTGAATATTATTGGGTCCCAGCCTTCTTTAATTCTCTTTGGATCGAGCTCAATAGAATTTACATTAAGGTCTCTTCTAGCCTCCATTGTTTCTCAAACTTCCTAAGTTCTTTCTCTGTTGCTTTTTCCAATTGTTGGTCCTTCAAAGATGATATTTATTGCTCCTTCATCCTTATCCTTTCTTTGGACTCAGCTTTCTTTCTCGGCTTTCTTGTCAGTTATCTCAGTGTCCATCTATTTTCTCAGCCTTCTTTAGGGTGATATCCTTCAAATGTCCCTCCCGAATAAGGGTTTCTATATGGTCTCTGAGCTGAAAGCAATTGGAAGTTTCGTACCCATTCTCCTTGTGGAACAGGTAATATTTTGTTGTATCCCTCTGAGTGAAGAATGATTGTTTAAGAGGTTCTTTAGACATGTTCTTCTCTTCTAATATTGCAAGTACTTCTTCTTGATCCTTCTTCAATGGGGTGTAGTTCATGTACTTGCCTTGGAATTTTTGGTATGGCTGGTCCGTCTTCGGGTCATAAGCTCAACGACCGTCCCAACTGTCCCGACCAACCCAAGCTTTGGTCTTTTGTTTCTCTCCCTTCAGATTGTGAGTCTTGGCCGCATTATCTTTGGTTTTAGGACCCCCTGGTCGTCCACCACGCATAAAATAGCCGCCTGTTGCAATTTCTTCTTCCTCAGCTAAAGCGTAACCCCCAAGCATTTCCATCATATCCACATAGCTGGTTAGATGAGCTCTCATTAAATCAAAAGATAGCTGACAGTTTTGTAAGTTGTTGATGAATGCTGCAACAATGGCGTCATCATTTGCATTTCCAATTTCTGATACTTCTTGGTCGAATCTTCCCAAATACTTCTTGAATCATCTTTTCCTTGTTTGAGTTGGGATAAGTGGGCTATTGACTTATTTCTATGTACGTTCCCGAGGAATTGTCTTGAGAATGCCTTGCTTAACTCGCTGAAATTGCTTATGCTTGCGGCTGGTAATCTACCAAACTATCGAGAACCCAAATCCCTAAGTGTTTACGGGAAATTAAGGCATAGCAGGGCATCATTGTGGTTGTATTGGGCCATGGCACTCGTATATCTCCTAATATGTTCCTTTGGGTCCATATCTTTTTTGAACTGTTCCATGTGTGGCATTCTGAACCTTTCTGGGAAGGGAATTATGTGAACTCCATTAGTGAAAGGGTTGCCTGACTCTTCATCTGATAGCTCGTTGCGCCCATAACGCCTGACCAGAGCATCCATCTGCTGACAGTTATTCTGAACTTCACGAGTCAAACTCTTTATGAGTATGTCCTTGTCGCCTTTCGATTCTCCCATGGGATTGAAACCTTGGCTGATGGTTAGCCTTTCCCTTTGCTCTTTAGGTTCTTGTTTCTGGGTTTCATGACTCAGGCCATGCAACCGAATAGTGCCCCTTTGGCGTTTATGACAATGGTATCGATCACTTTCTTCTAATGATGACTACTAGTCTCTCCGGTGAGTACGTCTTTTTGGTTAGTCTCGATCTTGCTCTGTTTGATCGGAATTATACCTTTTGTTGGGTTAGTCTTCTTCCCTAGGCTCTCTATCATCCCGGGTTTATTTTTTCGATAGCGTCTCAGGTTGGTCTGTTGGGTTTCGACTTATTTTTAAGGGCACGTTTGGGTGTTGGGGCAACCACCACGAAACACAGTCTGCCTGGCTACTGGTCCGGGGTATGCAAATTACGGGGTGAGGTTAGGCCTTTCGTGGAAAGGTTAACCCCCTGCTTGGCTGCATCAGATATAAGCTGTTGTAAAGACGCCCGGAACTGTTGTGCGATCTCCTCGTTGGTTGGAGGAAAACGTTGAATGCCAGCTATGATGATTTATTAATCTTCGATCGTTAAGGTGGCATCTACGGTGTCGAGAGTAGTGTTTTCTCCCAACTCATCATCTGGTAGCCCTTGACTATATCTGGAACTGCCACCAACTCCTTCGACAACTATTGTCTCACAAGGGATTTCAAAGTTAACTTCAGTACCCCCCTTCTTCTAGCGCTAATTGTTGACGGTGATTTCTCAACGGTCAACAAGTCAATAGTTTGGTTTAGCGAAAGTCTGTAAATATGAATGAAATAAAAAACACAACAATTGTAAATGATGGCAAAAACGAAATACGTGGTAAAACTCCGGTGATAGAAGAAACATCCACGGGTTGTTGCCCTAAGTCGAATTCACTATAGTTAATTGAATAATACACACTCTGATCTCTCTCTCTCTCTCTCTGGCCAAGGTTTTTCTCATCCCCTTTATTATGTTTTTGCAGGGGTATTTATACATGATACTTGCTAAGGTTTTTACGGGTCCTGCTAGGGTTTGATGTTGTAGTGTATAAATAAAGGATTACGGAGTTGGTTTTAGGACTTCTTTCCTCTTTGATGTTGTCGCATGTTTAATGCTATTGAATCTGAATATGTCTTGGACTCTGGTTGCCTAAAATTAAGGAGAGGATCTGTTCGTTTCCTTGTTAGACTCTTGGTGGTCGTATTATAGTGGACTTGTGATTGCCTGTCACTGTTTGTTTATCTCATAGGTAGCGGAAGATGGTTCTATGTAGTCATTCCTGTTTATGCCGAGTAAAGCTGAACAGGTCTCACTCTTCTGCTCGAATTGCTCGACTCAGTTTATGTTGTGCTTTGATATTGTTATGCTGGTGCCGAGTAACCTACCCGTGAGGGGTGCCAGCGTGTCTTTTTAGCCGGTCTTTTGGCTTCCTGCTTATGTGGCCATGGCGGTTCACGCTTTTTGATGACGTGCCCTTTTTGGCGAATTTCACATATAACAAAATCATTAAAAGGAAACATTTTTTTCTCAAGATATTAAAATAGGAAACTAATTAAAAATTATTGTGGGTGTACTTACAAACTGTTTAGTCTTATTGGTAAATTTACCCAAGGGCATTATTGTATTTTCAAAAACATATTAAGTTAGGGTGTACATACGGTTTTTGAGGGGTGTAAATATCGTCACTCTTTCTTTTACTAGTTTAGCCTAAATACAATCTCATATATAAAAGATGGCCTTATATTATTATGAGTGAAGATATTTGCACCCCCTCTAAAATAGTAAGTGCACCACAAATGTATATTTTCAAAATTGCAATATTACTCTTAAGTAAAATTATATAAATGATTAAAATAAAATATTGTACATCATTATTAATACAATGTGTTAACCACCAAAATTGGTGGAGGACCAAAGAAGAATTTTTCACCCCGATACAAGGAGATGATGGGAATCCAAATACCATCCGGCTAACCTAAGAAGGGAGGGATCCCGATCAATCCGGATACATAACCCCTCAAGAGGGATCTAGCCCAGCAATTCCCTAACTTCTCATGAACCCCGCAGTATCCCGATACGGAGCTCCACCAAACATCCCACTACTACCTCATCTAGACATCCCCCTATTGCATCAGCTGGATACCCCGCTGCAGCCTCAGTTGGTATCCCGATCCTCAGGTGACAGCGGGATACACAGGAATGCATAACACCTTCTAGAATCAGCTCATCAGGCAGTAAGATACTAAACGAAGAATTTACCAAAGAACAAGACTCATACGCCTAGAAGACCGAGGTAAAGCTCCATACTGCAACGCCGTCGTTTAGTCAAGCAAAAAGAAGTAGACTTCTTCCCGCCAACTGAGAGTTCCATTTGAACAAGAGGTCAACTCAGATAGAATCCTACTAAGAAGGAATGACTTAATTCTGATAATTGAAGCTCCTACGAGATTGTCTCCTCCTAGGAAGGAAAGACTTGATTCTAACAATTAAAGCTCCTACGAGATTGTCTCCTACCAAGACGGAAAGTCCTGTAATCGCCAAACCCTAGACCGAAATTATAGGAGTGCATGGCAAGCAATGGGACCTATATATACAACATCATAATCACCAAAAAGGGAATCCGAGAAAATCACCTCCTCAAACCCTAAACCTACATTCAGTTCTACTTATTGACATACACGAAAGCGCCTCCACACTCTCCTCCTCCATCTGAAAGTCTTTTAGTTATCACCATAGATAAACGAAACACCAATGTATCACTATAACAAGTCATATTATGAATAAAACATCGTTTGTTCAGCCTAGTCTTCGTGTTCTAATCTTGTTTTCTCGGAAGAAACAATATAGGTATCGAACCACTTGATACCACCCCGATCTCGGTCCTTAAAATTGTTATTTGGAATTTCACCCAACGACGATTTCCCGATAACACAATGTTTAATATTTTGAACATTTTAAAACACAATATAATTAGTTAAAAAATAAAAAATAAATTATAATATTTTTTGAATAAAATTTTAATTATTTATCAATGAAATATAAATAGTGATTATTTAAAATTATAAATATTAAGTAACTCTTATAAAATAAATAAACATTTAAGAAGAGAAAAGCATTGAATTTAATTTTAAAATAAACTAAAATTAAAAATAAAAAAAAAAGTAAAAAGAAAATAAATAATAGAAAAAATGTGAGAAAAAAAATAAAAGAACAATACATATATATATATATCAACGCCGAAATTTTTTCATCTCTCTAAGGGAGGATTTTTAATGGAGACGACCCCCCAGATCCTGTCTTTCTGGACCTCGTACCATGGAAGGTCAGGGAAAGCTCTTGATTACCCACCAAGTCTAGGAAGGTGACCGGGCCTAGGGATCGAGTCCAGTCCAATGGTCAGATCCAGTCTGGAGGTTGAAACCAGATCAAGTGAAGGAAACTGAGAAAGTGCAACAGGGCCAAAATACCCATGCCAGACCAACCAGTTGCCATTTATGCCTTAGAAAACCTTTTAGAAGGAAAGAGCGTCGCCCAAAGGCCACTAGAACCGAACCAAGGGATGATGTAAACCCTAAGCCGAACATCCTGGAATAGGGAGGAAAGTTCATCGGAGACAAGTTAGGGTGAGCAATTAATGACCAGTAGCAAACACCAAAGAAGGAATAGGGGATCCAATGGCTAAGGTTCCCATGTTTGCCCTCCAAGTCTCCTCAAACCAACAGCTCGATTTGGTGCCATCTTAGCCCTAAAGAGTGTCAACTACTTCATTAACTAAAGTGGCACCCGGTTGCCCACAGCAAAAGTAACGCAGAGATGTTCCTAAGCCAATAAGGGAAATCATGGAGAAGAGTGCTTGATAGGTATTGTTGACGATGAATTCTAGATTGCCACACGTCCAACAGTAATATCGAATTTAATGAAAAAGAGAGTGTAAATCAAAGAATGCAAGACACGGGTTTTACGTGGAAAATCCTTGAAAGGGAAAAAACCACGGCACCCTTAAGGGCAGAAAGATAATACTATGAATCGTTGTAAGGTTACACACTCAGATCTCTCATACAATTGTTCTACTCTCTCTCACACGGTTTTCGAACCCCTTCTCTGTGGAATACATGGTTCTATTTATATTGAGCTAGCTAGGTTTTCTCCTAGCCTGTGCCATGTAGGTGGTGGAATCCTTACTTTGATTTGCATTAGGAATATGGCGTGGTGAATAGATTAGGATTTGTTTCCTGTTTGGACTTCTCCAGAGGGAGATAAGTTATGTTCTCGTTGGGATGTAATACCCTTTCAAGCCTTGTACCTGGACGAATCCTTGCTGTAGGAGGTATACTGAAATAAGGTTACTTTTCCTATGTTTGGCCAAGTAAGTCTGGGCTAAGTAAGGTTATTCGGCAAGCACAATTCTTTCTTCTAGACTGGTTTGCTTTGGCGAGCGTATCTTTGGTCTTTATTCATCAAGGTGATGTGGCCTGCTGACATGCTAAACCCACACCCACCCCCAACTAGCATCAGAGCTAACTAGTCAGGAAGCAAGCCTGAGCCACCAAGACACCCAGATGGCACTAAGGCATACGGGGATGAATCGTAGTCCTCTGGGGCACATGTCTCCCACAAGGGCATTAAAGGGGACGGTGAAGATCTAAAGGGGAAGTCAACTTGCTTCCCACCTAGAGAAGATCCCTCTCACCCACCCACACCAAAGAAATCTATAAATACCCCCCTCTCAACAAGAGAAAAGGGGACTCCGGTTTCTAAGAGAGAGGCTGGAATATTTTCTACTTTGCTATTTGTAAAAAGCTCCCAAGAGCACATTGAGTGATTTTCTACGTGGCTACTAGTAAAGCTCTCTAGAGCACATCATGTTGTAATTCTACTTGGATACACATTGTAAGCTCTATGGAGCCCTTCTCCTTATTATATATAACATAACCCTTACTCCTCTCCCAAACATTTCCTCATTATTTAAGAAGGGACTGGTCCTACCCCGGGCATCCCCGATCCTACTAAAGCATCGGCCTTGATAGGATAGATAGAGATAAAAAGCTCCATCTCTAAGCCAGAGCATTGGACCTCTTGGGTCCAACCTAAGCACTGACCTAAACACCAGCCTAAAACACCATGCCCACCTCTCCTATCATCGCACCCCACCGTGGGGCACCGATATATATATATATATATAGTTGAATCCGGAGATTTTGGATTGCTATATCTTAAGTAACTATTACAATATTATATAAAAAATAATTCATCCCTAATCTGAGAGGAGGCCCAACTCTTCCATATTATTTTTTTCATTTTAATTATTCTATTACTTATTGATGGTTTTACCTTATTAGTTTATAATTTTTTTTCAAAAATGAAAAGAAATGGCATACTTGATAATATAAGGGTTGTACTTACAAATTCTAATATTTTAATGGGGTGTAGATACAAAACGTTGTGCACATACAATTTTACAAGGATGTAAATATCGTCACTATATTATTATAGATAAAAGGACGAGCCTATATCAAATTTGTGCACACATTAAGACCTCTATTGTGTTCAGATGCAATCTTCTACTATGTAGATTCCAAAATACAAGTTGGAGGTCTTAATGTCTACTAAAAATCAGATATAGGCCCATCTTCGAGTTATGAAAATTTTCTATTTATGTTAATACTTTTATATAATATCGGTTACCATTGATTTTTTTTTTTATTTATTTTTATTTATTTATTATTTTATTTTTTTTTATGTAACCATTGATATTGATTATATTTTTTTGTCTTTACTTGATTTTTAGTTTTATCTGGTCACATTCCAGAAAAAGTATATGCTACTAAATTAGTAGATGACGAAGAGCCAGTAGCACCAAGCACTAGCATGATTTTTTTTGTTGTGTTTTGGTTGTTTAGATTTGTGTTGTGTTATTTATGATTATCTATCTAAAAATAGTAGTATGTAAATATTGTACTATTTAAAATAAAAAAAATTGTTCTATTTTGATTGTAAAAATTATCGAAGGATTAATTGTGTTAAAAAATCTTAATTAATTTGGTTTGTAAAACTGTGGACCAAAAACTTTTGCCTCAATGAATCTGGGTTAAAAATATGGGTCAAAACATGATTTTGGTAAGACCTGGATATTTATCGCGTCGGCCTCTAACCATCTTCACCATCATTTATCTTTTTCATTTTATTTTTTTTTTATTTTTTTTATTTTTTGATAGATTTTTTAAAAATTTTAAATAAGCAAGTGTCATTAATCTAGTGGTTTATTTTATTTTATTTTTACTGTGAATATGTGGCATATTTTTAAAAGTTGTTTGTTATAAGATCAAAATACCTTTAGAACCATAGCACGTTGACTAACAATGGTATCAAATTAGATTATTTTTAATAATTTAGGGATTACACGAGCCTAAAAAAAGGTAAAAAGTGATATTTTCAAAAACATTAGGGACTAAATTGAAGTTTCCCCCTTTCAATCGTATCATGAACAATAAGAATGTTCATTTATCGTCCCGCTTTATAACCAAGGCCTAAAGTGTTCTCCAGTGTCGTATCATGCTTCTAGAATAATTTTTTATATTATGGTGGCCGCCTCTAGGCTCTAGCCAATCATATCTCGTGGTGGGAAAAATGTCAGCTGCAACAGAATTCGCCATCTATCTCCCACTTCAACCCTATCATATGGTAAATTTCGTCACACATGTAACCATAATGGGTGTTGCAAGTGCATCCCACTGCACCCAAGTTTTTTCGGCTTTCAGGTCGGTATATACTAGTTTACGTGAATGACATAATTGTCACAGTAGACTATAAAGAAGAGATCATCAACCATTAGTTAAACAGCTGCGTCACAGTTTTGCTTTACTTTCTAGTTTGTGAGGTACAAAGGACAGCAGCTGGAATTCATCGTTCTCAAATCTAAAATAGAATAGAAATAGAATATATAAAAACAATTAGATAACCAAATAAATAAAATAGATAAAAACAGACGAACAATATATTAAAGGGTGCAAATAAATTAACATTTGTACAAGGGATTGTCTAAATCATTTATATTTACATTGATTAAGCAGCATGAAAACCCCTTGAAATAAGGTTAGCCATATCAACAAAAACAAAAAACTCAGATTCATCATAAGCTACAAGTGTTCTATAAATAATGAATGAATAGAACCTGTAATTGCATGTTAAACAGATTCAGCACCATACCCGTCATGGCTGTCCCCATTTTCTTTGCTCAATTTTGATTTCAGTAGAGAGGAACCTTTTCGTAGTACTGCTTTTTCTGATTGTGGTTTCTGGTTGTATACATGAAGGTAAGTGTAATAAGACATGCCCACAATGGCTACAAATGCTCCACAAATACTGGTCGTGCCTGGATTTGACTTGAAGATATAATAATTTCCAAGAAGTATAACACAGGTTTTGAATTGTCCAAGGACAACATGGGAGAGGGCTGATGTAGCCCTGAAAATGGAAACAGAAAGCCAACCAAAATCAACTCAAATCTGAAGCAAACTACAGCATATAAAGATGTAATCTGTATTTTGTAGGACACAGTTTTGATCTTTTGCTAGACGATTCTTGCTATTAGTATTTCCATATTCTATAGTTTTATCAATTTAATCTTACTCAGAAAAAGCATTTTCTACCTTAACCAGCTAACTGAAGCCACAATTCTATAAAAATGTCATGCTAAGAAAATAATATTATAAAAATACTATAGCAGCTGAGGAAAGAAATATTATATAAAGGAATGAACATAAATTTTTCTAATAACTGGAAGTTAAAAAGAAACATAAGAGAACAAAACCACGTTATTGTATTCTAGATCAAACTAAGGATGTGCATTTTCCCCACTAATCCATTTCAGTGTCCTAAAATGAACTTAACAAGGTAGATGAAAAAATAATATTACCAAGCTGACTTCTGAAAAATGATTTTGGAAGATTGGTATTTAAGCATAAGTCACTTACTTTTGTATAATGTAATATTATTCCCTTAAATATTAAAGCATATGCAAAAAGGTACATATATTTCAGGATGGAGCCAATATTACCATTTGCATCTCTAAATATTTTCTTTTTTACTTCGTCATATTTGCGTATCATAGCAAATTTTCCAATAGTACATGGCCCTGTTTGGTGGCCGGGATGGACCGGGATTGGATACATGGGTTCCATTGTGGCGGGACTGAGTCCTGCCACTCACCATGGGACACATAGTAACACAACTATTTGTCCCTTTTTTTTTCCAATGTATCCTATTTTATTAAACTAATTATATATAAAAAAGTGAATTTATTTAATCTATATTAAAAATTAATATTTTTCAATATCAACTAAAAAATAATGTTATTTTGTTTAAATTAACTTTTAATAACTTTAATTTATTTTACATGGATTGAACATTTTGTGATTGTTATTAAACTTGAGAAAATTTGTCAAAATTAAAGAAGGCCATGTGCCCCTCCTAGTCCTATGCTGGGTTTGCCAGTGGAGAGATTCTTACTATTGGCATTGTGAAAGTCTCCAATACCTAACCCTTAAGATAAGTTGTGCTTTTCAAAAATTCTTCTGCAAAAGATTACTTTGCCACCTTGAGGGTACAATATATGATCAAAGATTTCTAGTGAAGGCAAGAACAAATATTCTAAAACAAAAAACAGAAAATGATTTGGCTTGTACAGTTTAATGGAATGAGCAGATATACAACTTACCCAAGTGCCAAAGCACCTGACCACTGAAGCAAGAAGCCAAGAAAAGCAGAGATGAGAATTGCCAATGTATTACTCAAGTTCCAGTTGAAGGAGAGAACACCAGGGGGATCTAAGCAAGGAATCAAAGAAGCCAGAAAAAGCAAAGTGATCGGCGTTGTCTTCCACATTAACCTAAATGACAATTTTACATCTTAGGTAAAGTACAAATTTATAATATTCTGCAAACACAATAACATTAAAGGCTATTAAGTATTCAAACAAGCATGCAACATACGCCAAGGCTGTCCAATTCTCTCGTTGTTGCATATTGGACCAGAGAATCTTGTTAACTGCACTCGGTATTATCCATGCCAACGCCACACAAGCACCAAAGAGACTAAATTGCAGATCAGTTACTGTAGCGACAGCAACACCAACTGATACTACAATAAGAGCTACTACCTGAAAAATTAAAGATAGGATTCATCAAATGGAACTTACAATACTTTTACCATTACTAGTGGTAGTCAAAATACATGTATAAAACTAATTATATCAAGACAGTCACCAGATCAACTTAATCGTCAAATGTTAAGATTTGTCAGAAGTGCCTTAAGTAGCAAAGGAACTCTTAGGAATCTTCTGACGATATATAACTATTTAGTGTTGTGTAACATAAAACTAATGTGAAATAGCTTACCGACAAACGCAGACCAGTTAGCAACCCATCAACACCTTCAAAACCATATTTTTCATGCATCTAAATATATTAATAACTAGATTCTACTGCAACATTTCAAATAAACACATCAATTGACCATAAATTTGATTTATCTTGGCAGGAGATTATCCATGTGTACAATGCTAATAATTTTACCCTAGATGCATCAAAGGAATCTTCTGCATGCATCCAGTTGTCTCTTAGTCCATAATAAATATGATATAATTCTCATCACAGTGGACTTAAAATCATGAATATCCACATAATCATCATATCTCAGATGGCAACAGAAGCTAGTCAAGCCACCAAATCATAATCATCATACTCCTATGCAGGATCCATTTTTTATTTATTGTCTAGGATATGGTGTAAGCCATTGGATAGGTCAAATTAATCTTTTTCAAAAAATATTCAACTTGACAGCAGCTTTTAAGCAACCATCAAACCTCACTCAAGGTGAAGCAGAAAACGGCACTCTCATTAACTTCCTCTCTCTCTAAGTCCCTTTTTGCATTCTTCATCAGACCTCCCTTCACATTCCTTTCTCTTTAACCCTCTCAATATTTCTTAGTTCTGATTTCTCTCTCCAATTACCACCATTGAAGACGATCAAACCTCACCATGCTCCCTTCACATAAACACCTCTCTTTTTTCTTTTTCTACTAAAACAAAGACTGAATATCAAGGTCCAAGCTTAAAGAGGGTGCTGTCAAGTTTACGATTATTTTTAAGAAAAATTGGATTACCTGAGCTGTTGGATCCAACATTTCATATAAAAATAAATAAATAAATAAATAAATAAAGGGGGATCCTTTTTAGAAGTATTGTGTCCTTTAGTGTGGACGTCTACATTATAATAAAATGTGGATGCTACAAAACTAACGTTAAACTTCACAATCTTACACTAAAGCTAAACAAATTTTAAATCCATTCATAGATTTTAGTATTCAACAACACAAATTAGTGTGCACTATGTGAAGCCAACATAAACATCTGTGTAGGTTAACATAAAATTTGTGAAATTTAATGTGGAAGTTGTGATGTCCTATTTTAATAAAAATGCAGACCTCCATACATGAGAATTTTCCTTTATTATAATATGCTAGAAAGGAGAGTTACCTTGGAGAAAGTAACTCTCTTTTGATACCAAATAAATTCTGCCAAAACAATTGATGGAGTAACAGCAATCTTGGCCATTTGATAGAATCCCACACTGTAAGATCAATAAACAAGCAATTATATATTTTAAAACGATGATATCTAAATGTAGCAAATAGGATCGATAAACTCACCTGTTGTACTTCAAGCTGACATTAGCAAGGCCAGTAGATAGAGACATAACAAATCCAAGAGTAAACAAAGATAAATATCTTGATTTTGAGGTAGGAGATGCTGGAAGAAGAGAAAAAACATTTAAAATGGCCATTAAGGCCCAGCTTATTGCATAGTGAATAAAACTGAGACATATTGGGAACTGAAACCCAACATTTTTAAGCACCTGAAGAAACCAAAAAAAAAAAAAAAACAAAGTAAGTTACCCATTAAAAAGCCACAAGCCCACAGCATGAAAAACAATTTAAAAAAACTCAATAAGACATGTATAAAGGTTAGTATACGAACCCATTTGTTCATGAAAATAATTCCAACGGCAACTACAAAATTGAATGTAAGAGCAGCAAAGGGGCTACATATACGTTGCTCTTGACGCTTTGCACCCTCAGATGAGCGAAATCTGTTGAACAGAGAGGCTTGAAGCTCTTCCAGAGCTCTTCCTAAATTCATGTGAAAAAAAAAAGGAACAAATTTAAACACATCTAGAGAGGTTTATTATTCTAGGAACCTACTTCATACAGACTTTTCAACTTGGAAAGTAAATCCATTCAACGAAACAAAATACAGCAAATGAAATTCCCTTATGCATCCACCACAAATGTAACAAATATTTGCAACTATGTATCATCAAACAAGAAGCTAAAAGCACTTGAAAGACAAATATTCCAATTTTTACTGAGTAGAACTCTGAGGGTCTTATTGATTTTTGAGAAATAATTGGCATAAATTTCTATTCAATTCCACTGTTTTAAATTTCAATCGCAGGGTTATGATAATTAAATTAATGGGATTTTTACGAATTTATATGCCTCGAACAAAACACATTGAAACACCCAACAGTGAATCTCGTATCCGGCACTACAAGAACAAAATTTTAAAAAGAAAAACACAACTACATGTGAGAGTATCTACAGAAATAGAAATAATCTAAAAATAAACAAGTAAAAATTGAACCTTTTTCACCGGCATCGCTGTCCTTGCGCTTTAAAATCTTCCTAACATCTTTCTTCACCAAGAAATTGAAAATCTCACGGCTACACAGCATTTTTAATAGAAATGATTTTTTATTTTTTTTTTGCCTTTTGTTGGAATTTCAGGGTTACACAGATGTGAGAGAGAGTGAGGCCATGGGTGTCTAGCTAGCTCTATGTATGTGTTTTGTTTTGTAATTGTTTGGAGAGATAAAACACGTTGCCTCAAAATATAGCGTTGATGGCGGAATTTGAAAGCTCAGAAACCGAGAAAAAGTGTGAGAGTGAGAGTGAGAGTGAGAGGAATTGAGAGAATCACGCTCTTCGGTCTTCACCGACCGACAATTGAATCCGAGTCCTAGCAAATCTGTTTTCCTCTCTCCTTTTGGCTTTTCTTTTGGACCAATTACACGTACCTCCTTGAGGTTTATTATAATGATACTTAGATGGGAACGTTTTATTATTCTCTAATCTTCATATGGTGTTACTAGATTTGTTGTTTTGTAAAATAATTTTAAACATTTTTTTATAAATTAAAAGGAATACATTTAGTTGTTTAATTATATGAAAAGTTAACATTTTCCTCAAATATTATTAAACAATAATGTTTTACTTATTATTATCAATTAAAAAAATTAAATTTATGAAATATTATTAATGTTTAGAAAATTTTAGTTTAGTTGTTTGCATGATAGCAAATAAAAATAAAATACAATAAGCAGTTCAAGTGTATAAACTTCAAAGGGTGCCGCTATTGACATCCATAAATATGATAAATACACCCATATTTTAATAAAAATTTTAATTATAAAAATATCTCAATATGAATTTACTAATAAGGACAAATTATTTTAATTAAAAATAAATCAAATACTATGTATACCCATTAATCACACCCATATTTTCAACTATATCACTTTATTAAAAATAAAAAATATATATAAAATTAAACCCTATTTTTCAAACTTAACACACCCTTGATTTATGTATGTTATATTTTTCTCACCTCCTTTGCAACCTTTCATGTTTTTTCTTTTTTTTCTCAAAAAAATTAATAACAGTTACCATGAAAAAAACAAAAAACAAAAAACTGCATCCACCCCCATGATGGGCTTGTGATTTTGTGCAATTCAAAAGTATACCATGCTTATATTTTTACAGTGTGTGCAGTACATATTGTAAATATAAATATATATATATATATAGGTGCAAGAACAATGGTTTAATGAAGAAAGGAAATTGTCTCTTCTCTTCGAAACAATTATCGAATGCAGGGATTTGTTTTGTATTCATGAGATGTTTTATATTGGTAATAGTTTTCCAACTAGTTATCAATCCACGATTCCGTTTTCGTATTTGGATTTTTTGTGAACAATAATATTATCGAAACCAAAATGTATAGTTAAATGAACTTAATAATTTATCATTTATGGAAATTTGGTGTGTTAATAATTTAGGAGGGTTTATAAATAAATTATATTAAAATGAAATCATTCATTTAAATAAGGGTACTATTGGCATTAACATGAGTGTATATAGTAATGTTTTAATTTTAAATTTTAGACATGAATGTACTTATAAATATGGGTGTGCTTATCATATTTATGGGTGTCAATATCCACATCCAACTTCAAATCATGTGTTTTAATACTTTTTTATCTTAAAAAAAAATTGAATACTCACTAATTATGTTCAGATGTCAAAAGAAAAAAAAAATGTTATTCACAAATGACCCCTAACTTGATGATTCTCATTGATAAAGACGTAACTACTCTGGTAAAAAGTTTTACATTTTGAAAAATAAAAGTAATTTTTGACAAACTGAGTGGAGGTAAACAAATCCTTCATCTCAATTCAAACCTTAAACCCTAAACAAATTTAGCACGAGATATATAACTTCCCTTCGATTCAAACCAAATCCAAAACCTATTTTGAACTAAAACCCATCGCAGTACAAACCACACAACAAAGCCACCATATTATGGGAGGATGACAGTGGAGAAAATTGGTGAATGAGTCATGAGCCATCATCCTTCGTTGGTTCATTTATGGGAATACAACCTAAATTTTTATTTTAATTCTTTCTTTCTTTTGTTATTATAAATGAAAATCTTAAAGAACCAAAATGACCCTCACCCGTTAGATCTTTAACGGTGTTGGTTAGATCCAAGGGGAGTTAGCTTCAAAAATATATATTTTAAGAAAAAAAACTCCAAGGGGTATTACTGTAGAATAACCAAACCTGCCCATATAATTGTCTTTAAACTAAACCTCAGGGGCTTGTCAGCGTGTATAGCCCTTTCCTTTTTTATATTTTAGTGGGAATTTAATTAGGCCTCGTTTGGTACGTTGTATTGTATTGTATTGTATTGGATTGCATTGGACTGTATTGAATTGGACTGTATTGTATTGGACTGTATTATTCTTATACAATCATGTGTTTGGTGATATTTTGTATTAGATTGTATTATGTTGTATTAACTAATACAACCTAATACAACCTTCTATTCTGTATTTGATAATACGATATCCACCGTATTAGACCAATTAAAATGTATTAACTAATACAATACAGTAAACAGTCCAAAATAAACCAAATATTGTATTGTATTATTCTAATACATTTTAAACTCCTAATACAATACAGTGCGGCGCACCAAACGAGCCCTTAGGGAATTATGGCAATCACGGAGTCACATTTTTTTTTTTTTTTTGGATAAATAAGAACACATAAACATTATAGAAAATTCCTACTTAACAAAGTACTAAAATCCAACTAAAGAAACTCCCTACAAGACGAAAAAGCTGAAAAAGCAAGCTTAAGAGCTAAGAAATTTCCAGATTTGGAAACAGCTAAACACTTAATAATGCTTACATTTGATATAAACACTTTAATATCATTGCCAATGTATTTAGATTCCCCTTCGAGAGGCATGGAATCGTTAAGGATGGAAACCACTGAGGGGGAGACCACCTCAGCCAAATCAACATGCAAATTATAAATTGTGCCAACAGCAGGACTTCCCTAAGCGCAATCAACTCACCATTTTTTGCATTAAAGTTACCTGGCAGCTGGTTGGAACGAGCAGCAACTATCAAGCCCTGATCATCTCTGATTACTGCTCCTATACCCATAGACAACCCATTCTTACTCAATGCAGCTGCCGTATTTAACTTGAGGCAATCAGGAGGAGGAGCAATCCATACAGGACCACACATGATCTGAACAGAGGAAAACTGAGCAGAGACAGCCCTTTTTGATTTCTGAAATTCTGCCAAGAAAGCCAACGCACCTGATAACACTAGTTCCGAAGGCTTACTTTTCCCTTCCATATAATGTTTGTTTCTGTTATCCCATATAGCACAAGTTGCCATGCAAAATCTGCCCAAATCTTCATCAAAAAGAAGAGAAGAGACAAATATAAACACATCAATTGCTGGCAGTTGATTCACCTCTTCAAATGGACAAACAAAACTCGAAAATCTCCAGCAATTTTTAGCCTCTTTGCACCAGAATATAGCATGAGCAGAGGATTCAACAGGGCTAGCACATCTAATACACCTAGGAGAATCAATTACTTTTCTTTTCTAGAGATTTTGAAGAGAGAGGAAAGCATTCCAACAAGCAAGCCAAACAAAAATTTTAACTTTTGGAGGTATATTTAAACTCCACATCTTTAACTACCACCTCTGAGACAGATTTGAATTGGAAACAGATTCACTAACCTTTTGAGAAATGGCCAGTTGATAACCACTTTAAATTGAATATTCTTCATTTTTTTCAAAATGCCATGCCAAATAATCTTCTCCTCTTTGCCAACTAATCGGAATGGAAAGCACCATCTCCTTATCACCTGTCAACAGTCATCTATCCAATTTCTCCATATCCCACCAACGAGAACTGCTACTCATTAAATCAGCCACCCACAAATCATTTCTAGGATCAGGTGTAACTGTCTTAAAAGTACTGGGACGAGGAATCCACCTATCTTTGAAGATTCTAATTTTTTTCCCATCCCCCACCACCTATTTAAGCCCCTTAGAAAGCAAGTCTTTCCCCCATAAAATACTTCACCAAATATGAGAAATCCCATTCTTTGCAGCCACCTGCAAGAAATCCTCATTTTTATAATATTTCGCCTTCATCAGCCTTGCCACCAATGATTCTGGGTTCTTCAAAATTCTCCAAGCTTGCTTTGCTAACAGAGATTGATTAAAAGAAATTAAATCTTTAAAATTCAATCCACCTTGACTCTTAGGTGTACAAAGAGACATCCATTTTACCCAGTTAATCTTTCTTTTATCTTCATTGGACCTCCACCAAAACTTAGAAAACATTGCACTCAACTCCTTACATATACCCACCGGAAGCTTAAAAATACTCATCGCATAATTTAGGATAGCCTGAGCCACAGCCCTTATCAACACCTCCTTGCCACCAAAGGAAAAATAATTATCCTTCAATCCTCTTAGCTTCTTCCATACCCTTTCCATAATACCATTAAACAAAAGTCTTTTATTTCTACCCACCAAAGTTAGGAGGCCTAAGTACTTATCTTGATTAATACCTTCCTCAATACCAAGCAAATTATATATATCTTCTTTAATACAAGCAACCACATTCTCACTAAATGTTACCTAGCTTTTCTGTAGATTAATTTGCTGACCTGAACCACTAGCATACACGTTCAAAATCTCTCTGATACTAGCACTACAGTCACTAGAAGCCCTGCTGAAAAGAATGCTATCATCAACAAAAAAAAATATGGCTAATAAGGGGACCTCCTTTACCACATCTAACACCCAGCCCCCTACCATTATTTTCAGCATGTTTAATCAAAGCTGAAAACGCCTCAGCACAAAGAATAAAAAGATAGGGGGACAGTGGACACCCCTGTCTAAGACCTCTGGAAGGCTTCACATCACAAACCAACTTACCATTAAGTAAAAAACTAAGATTCGTAGTGCTAATACACTCCATAATCAGCTCAATCAAACTGGATGGAAAATTCATTTCCTCATAACAGCTTCTAAAAATTTCCATTCTACTCTATCATAAGCTTTACACATATCCAATTTGATTGCCATCCACCTCTTCTTACCACTCTTATTCTTAGAAATCGTATGAAAAGTCTCAAAAGCAATAATTACATTATCAAAAATATGTCTACCAGAGACAAAGACATACTGATTTGTGGAAATAATATCTTGTAAAAGAGGTTTAATTCTAAAAGCTACAGCCTTAGTTATAGTCTTGTAAACAACACTGCACAAAGCAATAGGCCTAAAATCTTTAATAGCAGTAGGATTACAGATTTTCGGAATAAGAACAACATAAGTGCTATTAAAATCCCTAATAGATGCATTTCCATTCAGAATACTTAAACAAACTCTAGTAAAATCCTCCCTTAAAATATGCCAGAATTTTTGAAAAAATATAGCATGAAACCCATCCGGGCTAGGAGATTTAGTAGGGCTAAGGTCAAAAATTGCTAACTTGACATCTTCCTCAGTAAATGCCATATTCAGCTCCTCTCTATGTTTGGTCCAAACCTGAGCTAATCCCCTCTAAAGCTTTACTGATATCAGCAGGACTAGGATTAGAAGACTGGAAAAGAGTATGAAAAAAATCTTGAACCACTTGAGCCATCCCTTCTTCTATGTCTTCAATCTGCCCATCTATATTGTATAAACAGTGAATAGAGTTTTTCTTCTTCCTTGCTGAAGCCTTGGCATGGAAGAACTGTGTATTTTTATCTCCCGCCTCTAACCAATCAACCATGGAACGTTGTTTCCAAAATAATTCTTCACTGTCTAAGAGGTTTTCCACAGTTATTTCTAACTCCTTAATTACTTTCATAACTCCTTCTTTCTCACAAGACTTATATAACATCTCAATCTCTCTATTTTTCTCTGCTATTTGAATACTAAGATTTCTAAACTGATTCTTACTCCAACCTGTTAAACTAGAAGTGCACTGCTGAAGCTTGAAAATAAAATCCTGTGCCGAATTGGAGGGACCCCTATCTTTCCAAACATCCCCTATAACTCTACCAATATCCTCCTCTTTTAGCCAAAAAGGATCAAAACGAAAACCAGAAAAACTGCTTCTCATAAGCCGCCTACTTTTATCAAATTTCAAAAGAATAGACCGATGATCCGAAGAATTAAA
The DNA here is from genome assembly GCA_954870605.1 of Acer campestre. Taxonomy (NCBI): domain Eukaryota; kingdom Viridiplantae; phylum Streptophyta; class Magnoliopsida; order Sapindales; family Sapindaceae; genus Acer; species Acer campestre. The sequence continues at coordinate 21,096,579 of OX940804.1, read as the reverse complement.
CCCCAAATGTTCCACCAACACAAATCCGAACCTATCCCTCCATAAATTATTGGCAAAATATCTATCAATCCTTTCCTGAATATTATACTTTCCTTCCCTTTTATTATTCCAAGTATATCTAGGCCCAGAAGAACCCAAATCAATTAAGTCACATTTATCTATTGCCTGTCTGAACCGAACCATACCAGAAATTGATTTCTCAGAGCCACCCACTTTCTCATTCATACATAACACTTCATTAAAATCCCCTCCACAGACCCACAGCAACCTATCAACCTTACTCAATCGACCCATTAAATCCTAGGAATTCACTCTCTTACTATGAGAAGGATCTCCATACACACCAGAAAATCTCCACAAAAAACCATCCTCCATTTTAATTCTAGCATCTATATGCCCAACAAAAAAAGAATTAATTGAAACCTGTAATTCTTTTTTCCACAAAAACATCAATCCACCACTACTGCCATTACAATCCACCCAAAAAACTTCATAATTGCCAAAATTATCTCTGACTTTAACTGCCTTAATACCTGAGAGTTTTGTTTCCGAAAGAAAAATGAAATCCAGAGAATGCTTCTTCATCAGCCTCTTCAAGGCTGAAAACGCTCGGGGATTCCCCAAACCCCGAACGTTCCAACTAAGGCCAATCATCGATCCTGGCGGGTTTGTGGACCAGACTCTACCAAATTATTGTAATCCGCTGTAGTGACTGGAATTCTCAATTTTTTACTAACACCACTTTCAACTGCCGAACCGATATTTAACTTCCTTTTACCAAATTGTACCTCCCATCTTTTTAAAGAACTAGAAAGAATACCTTTCTGATTTGTAGATGTCTGAGAAGAGTTGTTATATTTCCCCAACCCAGACCTTTTCCCAGCTAAATTATATTTTGACTTACTTGTTGATGATGAAACAATTCCTTCTAAGCTCTTCTTCCCCTTCGTACTAACCGTCTGAAGATTGCGAAATAAACTAGATTGATTTCTCAAATTAACTTCTGATTTTGTAGCTCTCGCCAATCTTTTCCAATTTCTGGCATTTGACTTCATTGGGACTGATACTTCCTCTAGCTGAGAACAAACCGCCAATATCATATCCTCTTTTATACCCTCTTCTAAATTTGGGCTCTTCTTATTTAAATCAGACCCAAAACCTTCCTTCACCACTTCCACTGGGCCTTCCTCAACTAGGTCTTCTTGTAATGGCCCATTCTTTTGAGATGACCCGGATCCATTAACATTTGCCAAGATATTTATTTTTGACAATTTTTCTACTTTCTTTGAATCCCTCATTGAGTCGGTCTAATTTGCCTTCTGGGAAATAAACAATTCAGACCTTGCTTTCAGCACACCGCCTTCCTTCTCCCCTCACCTGAAAGAACTAGAACTCAGATTCTACAAACCAACTTCTTTCCCTTCCCGCCTCTCCTCCAATCTATTCTGACTCTTCGAATTTCCATCAAATTGTTGTTCTATTCTCATTTTCTGTCGGTCAAAAACAGAAGCTCTCATCCAGACCCAAACTTGGTCGAAACCCCATTCAAAGCTTCAATCTTGGCCTCTTCATCAAAACATTCCTTACTTACATGCCCAATTCTTCCACAAACATAACAAAATTCAGGGAGCCTCTCATACTTTAGACTCACCATGACAATATCTTTAAATTTATCCAATTTCAATCGAAACCATCTTTTCAGAGGTTTAGAAATATCAATTAATACTTTTACCTTCATAAATTTTCCCCAACAATCCTTTGATTCTGTCGGAATATCAATCACCTTTCCTATCTGTTCAGCCATCCACTTAGTTGTTCTTCTATTCATATATATTATTGGCACATCATGAATCTGAATCCACATCTCCACCTTGTTGAATCTCAGCTGGGAAATGCTTCCTATACCTTTTGGCTTTTCTAAAACAATTAAACTCTTATCAAAATACCATGTACCTCGTTGCCATATCCTATTCCTCTCCTCTTGATTACTAAAATGAAACATAAAAATATTTACCCCCACTGATTCAATCTCAACCCTACCAAACGGACTCCACAGCTGTTTAATCAAATGAATAAAAGCCTCACTATTCACTTTTTTCACGGAACTAATTTTCCCTATCAAACATAGATCCACTTCCACCTCTCCTTCTCGATGATCCTCTTCAGGCCTCTCATATATCGCACCATCTTCATCAGCTATATAACTTTGCAATTTCTGACTATGCCATCACTTAATTAACAAACCTTAAGAAATCCATTTTGAATTTTGAATTCTACTTTAGATAAGAAGACACCTAACCTAAAAGGACTCTTCTACTTTTACACCCTTTTTTTTCCTTTCAGGACAGAGAGAAAAAGAGACGAAAAGATTTTGATTCATAGAGAACTAATAGAGTAAAAGCTACACGGACAAGTGCGATTGTGAGTCTAAGATGTGCGTGCACCTTAGCCGTTCAAAAAAAAAAAAACAATATAATCTTTTATAAAGTCATCAGTAAACTTTCTATTTCAACTAGGTCAATTAAATATTTTGATAATAAAAATAGAAATTAATAATATAATACTAAAAATTAAAAACTCACAAATGTTGTAATAAAATATAAGAACATAAAATATAATAATAGATGAAAGAAGAAAGATGAAGTAAAGACGAAGAAGAGTATTTATTGCTTTTGTATTAACTAGAAGTTCAAAGTCTCTTATGGCCAGTTTGATATTACTTTTGAAAAGTTAAAATCAGATTATTTTATAATTTTAACTTAAAATAATATTTGGTAAAACTTGCAAAAGTAATTAATTGATAATCTGGTAAGTTTTTATAGTGATTTTGAGAAGTAGGTTAGGGGTTACTTTTTGAAAGTGATTATATCATTATTTAATGATTATTTTAAAATATCATTATTATCCTTATGAAATCAAGTTAAAATCATTTATATACTTTATTTCATCTCAAAATTAAATATTCTATTTAAATATTGATTTGATTTATAAAATATTTTTATTGTTCTTATGGAATTTTTTTTTTCCAATTTAAATATTCTACTTAACTATTGATTTAATATATACAATTAATAAAAAAATAAATAAATAAAATAGGATCCTAAACTCATGTATATTTTAGTCATTGTAACTAATCTCAGCACTTTTACCAAACATATGTATACTGCTTATGAGCTATACAATAGTTTTTAAAATACAATTAACCAAACATCTGATGATTAACTTCACAGCTAATTATTCATTTAGCACATACAGTTAACAGTGATTATTATAAAAGTTACAGCAATACCAAACTAGCCCTGAATGCATTTACATACAAAACTAAGCGGCCGTGTAAACGTTTTTTGTTGACTGTTTTTCGAAAAGAAAAATGAAAAATGAAAATAGTGTTTTTGGTTACAGTTTTGAAATCCGAAAACACATTTGGTAGCATATATTGAAATCTATATTTTGAAAATGAAAACGGGAAAAACGCGTCTGGTAGGTTATCCGAAAATATCAAAAATTGAAATATCGATTGTAAGTGCCTCACTTTTTAATTGGCTTATTTCGTTGACAAAATCACAATGGGGTTCAATCTTGTAAGGGTAGCTTAGGATTGAAGTTTTTCTCCTAAAATGCTTAAGGACCTCATTGTGGATTTCTAAAGCTTCATGGAAGGTATAATCTTGTTCTTGACTCTCTTTGAAGAGATTTAGTTGCACACACACACTCTCTAGCATGCATGTGTGATATTTACTTCTTGGTTTGGTTGTATTTCACATCCTTCACACTTGCACATTCTTTGTATTTGTTTTAGTTAGTTTTGTGTGTGTGTGTGCTGGTGCCCTGGCGTGGGTTACCCGCGCAGCCTCACCAGCGCAACTCTCCCAGAGAATTGTCGCTGGTCGTGCGCCTGTGTCTTGCGCGGGTGACCAGCGCAAGATGTGCACTTGGCTGTGCGCTGGTGACTTGCGCCGGTGACTAGCGCAGCTTCACCAGCGCAACTCTCCTAGAGAATTACCGCTGATCGTGCGCCTGTGGCGTGCGCTGGTGACCAGCGCAATTTGTACGCTTGGGCTGTGCGCTGGTGACGTGCGCGGGTGACCAGTGCAACCTCACCAGCGCCAATGACGGAATCTGAAACGTTTTTTCCAAAACGACCTCACTTTGTTTGGATCTTATATATATATATCTTGTTTGGCCTTGGCTCGTTTTAGTGAGCAAAAATTACATCTTTTGAGAGCTACTAAGTGTCTTCAAAGCCAAGGTATCAAGAACACATTTTTATTACTCCAAACATCAAAACTCATCATTCTTGCATGATTCATTCATCATCTAGCATGTTCTAGTATGATTCTCTTAGGGTTTTCATCTTGCTCATATGACTTGTAGTTAGAACATCTCTTGCATCATGTCACATGTTCTTTCTCTACAAGATTGCTCATTTATTACTTGAATAGGTTCAAGATTGCTCTTTTATGACTTGACTTAGGTTCAAGATTGTGTTAGTGTGTTTTGTGAGTTGTATTGTGGTAGATATTGCATATAGGACTTTGTTTGCCTATTTTGTTATGTTTTATGCATGCCACTTAGTTATATGATATCTAGGAATGTCTAACATGTTCATTCATGCCTAGATAAGCTAAAATGTCTAACCTTGCATTTTGAACATCTTGAATATTGCACATATTCACACTAGGTTGTTTTATCTCTTCACTTAGAGTCAAGTCTTGTATTTGCCTTGTTGGTAGTTTGCAAGCATGAACTAGGTTCACTTCTAAAGGCCCGTGGGTAGCAAAGACGGATTAGTAATCTTAGGTGTGATGCGGTCAACCTAGATTGTAATCGTATTTGCAAGTAGTGGATTGAGGTTCTAGTGTGGCGCACTAAATAGCCCGTGGTTTTTCCCCGTGTGGGTTTTCCACGTAAAAATCATGTGTTATTTACTTTCCGCATTGTCTTCACATGATTTGATTTGTTGACTAGTTGGGGTAATTTTGTAATCTTGATTAATCTCGAAAAATCGGTAAAAGGGATTAAAATCTATTCACCCCCCCCCCCCCCTCTAGATTATATTAGGACTCGTTTATATTTATTTTCATCGATTTTTACATTTTGTTTAATATTATGACAATTATAAACAAATTGATCAAATAATTAACCAATATAATTTTTGTATTGTAATTAGGGATGCACATTTGGGGAATGGGGATGGATATAGGTCCCCCCATCCCCATCCCCACTACCTAGACCCTTCCCCCATCCCTCCCCATTTCCCCATTTGGGGAAAATGGGGATGGGGAATTTTGGGGGGACCTATATCCATCCCCATCCCCAATTCCCCATTTTCCCCGTTTCTCCGTTCCCCAATTTCCCCATTTGAATAAAAATTACAAATTAAACTGAAAAATCAAACATTCCATTGCAAATATAAAATAAAATTCATTAGTGCATTACAAATACAAAATAAAGTGTTTTAAAATTCACAAGTTCATTACAATAACAACTAATTGTTGAGAAAATGAGAGCAACTTTAGGTTTTAGGTTTTAGGTCTTGAAGTTAAAATGAGTAAAATTGTATATATACTTAGGGTTAGGGAGTTAGGTTTTCAAAGAATAAAAAAAATATAAAATATATATATTATAATTATATTTATATTATTATATATAATTGGGGGAAATGGGGAAATGGAGATGGGGGACCTCCACCCCATCCCCATCCCCATCCCCATCCCCATCCCCATTTCAACATAATTATGGGGAAAATGGGGAAATGGGGATGGGGAGGGGTCTCCCCATCCCCATCCCCATTTCAATTTGGGGATAATTTTCATCCCCATCCCTCCCCATTTCCCCATTTTTCCCCCAAAAAAAATCCCCAAATGGGGATGGGGACGGGGAAAATTGGGGCCCCGGGGGGAAATGTGCATCTCTAATTGTAATTTATAAATTAAACAAAAGTAACACTTCACAAATTACTTCAATAAAAAAACATATCAAAAAATCAATTAATCAAAACTAAACTCTTAAATTATAAATAAATATCATTTTAATAATATTAAATAACAGTAAAAAAATACAATAAAAAATAGAAAAGAAGAAAAAGAAAGGAAGAAGAGAACCAGATCGGAGAAAAAGAAGAGGAAGAAGAAGAGAAGAAGAAGACCAGCTGAAGAAGAAGAAGAAGAAGACAAGCTGAAGAAGAGCAAATCGACGGCGAAGAAGAGCAGATCGGCGGCAGCGAGCAGCGAAGTAGAGCAGATCGATGGCGATGAGTAGCGATCAGCAGGCCTAAAGAAGGAGGAAGAGCTATCATTAAAGGAAGAAAGAAGATGAAGAAGAAGATGAAGATGGGAAGAGAAGTAGTGATGAAGAAGAACTTTCGTTCAAGAGATAAAAGGAAAAAAAAAAATTGTTAATTGTTTTGAAAAACAAAAACAAAAACAAAGAAAACAAGTATTTAGTGCTTTTCAAATACTTCACTATTAACACTAGTTTTGTTTTTTATTTTGTTTTTTGTTTTTTAAAAATAAAATGAAAAATGGTTAACGAACGCGAATTCAAAGTTGTTTTTGGAAAACAAAAACGAAAATGGGCTAAAAAACAGCTACAGGACGGGGCATTAAAATGGAACCCAAAGGTGACACGTGTCATCGTGTGGGAGATTTGAAATTAAATTCTATATATTCATTTCTATATTTGATATTCATTTCTTTTAATATTATTATTATTATTATTATTATTATTAAATAGGTACAATAATAATACAATGAATCTAAACTTTAACAATTCTTTTCCTGTTATTATTTTTTGAACGGATTTCCTATTATTATTATTATTATTATGTAACTTTAACCATTAATCTATGTAATATATGATACATCAATATCTATATAATATATAAAAGCTGACATTCACAACGCCACGTGTCACCATGAGGGAGCTTCGATATTAAATTATATATTTACATTTAATTCAAAATCTTTAATTATAAATTTATATATATAAAAGAAAACAAATTAACAAACACACACACACATATATATATATATATAAGGAAATGGATTGGTTTGATTTTGTGAATCGGCTAAGACACACAAATCAAAAATGCCATCATTTTAACCAATAGAAATAGCTTATCTAAGGGCGGTGGTAATCCACTAACCCATATATATATTTACAATACCCTCTTTGGATTTCTACTGTTTGTATTTAATTTACTAGGAAAAACCTAGTGGGATAAAACCTTAGCAAAATATATACAATGATCTTCTGGATCTTAAGTAGTGTTAGATATACTTAAACTGCCTCATTAAAACCTTTCCAGTAAAATCCAATGGGACAAAAATTAGTAGAAGGAAAAAGAGTACAGAATTACCAGTTTCTTCAAAATTTTGCTACCCCTAATTGAACACTCCCCCTTAAAAAATCAATCTTGTAATTTACGAAGTCAATGCAAACCTATCCTATATACTAGTTTCTCAAAAGTTGATGTAGGCAACGATTTGGTAAACAAATCTACAAGATTATCTATAGATCGTATTTGCTTAACATCTATTAGTTGGTTCTGTTGAAGTTCATGAGTATAGAAGAATTTAGGAGAAATATGTTTGGTTCTATCTCCTTTCATATATCATCCTCTAATTTTAGCAACACAATCCATATTATCTTCAAATATTGGTGTCAACATTCCTATAGATAATGAAAATCCACATGTATTTTGAATATGATGAAAAACTGACCTTATCCACACACATTCTCGGCTTGTTTCATAAAGTGCAATGATCTCGGTATGATTGGAGAATCTAGCAACAAAAGTTTGCTTCGTGGAGCGCCATAAGATTGCAGTGCCATTACAAGCAAAAACATATCCCATTTGTGAATGAGCTTTATGGGGATCAGATAGATATCCAACACGAGCATAACCAAGTAAACCTGAAAATTGTTAGATTTATAAAATAATTCTAAATATTTTGTTCCACGTAACGAAAAAGATGTTTAATCTCATTCCAATATCTTCGAGTTGGTGCTTAAATAAATCTAGCAAGTAAATTTACTGAAAATGCAATATCTGGTTTAGTACATTGAGCCAGATATAACAATGCACTAATTGCATTAAGATATGGTACTTCAGGACCAAATATCTTTTCACCATCTTCTATTGGTCGAAATAGATCTTTCTTAGGATCAAAAGTTCTAACAATCATATGAGTACTTAATGGGTAAGCATTATCCATATGAAATCTTTTCAGAATCTTTTCAATATAATTTATGGACAAGTATTCTGTTTGACCTATGCTCAATTTCTAGGCAGGGACAATGTCTTTCATTTCAAATTCTTTTTAAAAATATTTAGCAGTTTTCAAGAGCTCTTTAGAAGTTCCAATTAAATTCATATCATCAACATAAACAACTATAATAGTAAATCCAGGTTGTGATTTCTTTATGAAGACACATGGGCATATATGATTATTAATATATCTTTCTTTTATCAAATATTCACTGAGACGGTTATACCACATTCGTCCAGATTGTTTTAAACCATACAAGGACTTTTATAGTTTTATCGAATACAAATTATGAGATCTCATGTTATATGCTTCTGGCATTTTAATTCATTCACTGATTTTCATATAAATATCTGAATCGATTGAGACATATAGATATACAGTCACGACGTCCATAAGACGCATTTAAAATCTTTATAAGATAGTCAAACTTATTAGAAATCGAAACGTAATTGTTTCCACCACCTGTGAACATGTCTCATCAAAATCAATACTAGGTCTCTGCAAGAAACCTTGTGCCACGAGTCATGCTTTATATCTCACGACCTTGTTTTTCTCATTACGTTTCCGTACAAAAAAACTCATTTGTATCCAACTGGTTTGACATCTTCAGGCGTCTAGACTATTGGTCCAAATACTTCATGTTTGGCTAATGAAGTCAATTAATTTGAATTGCTTCTTTCCACTTAGGTCAATTGGGCATTTGTCTACAATCATCGAGATTATGAGGTTCATAGTCATCATTTATAATTTCTCTAGCTATTGCGTATGAAAATATATCATTGATGATTATTTCTTCACGATTCCATATTTCTCTTGTATAATTTATAGAAATTTCTTAATTTCTATATTCTTATATTTCTTTAGAGATTCCATTCCCTGTAGGGGATTTTGTCACTCTAGTAACTTGTGTTTCTTCAAGGACATTTAACTCTTCTAGAGTTAACTTAGAGAAAATAGATTTGTTTATTTTCTTCTCTTGAGGAACAATATCTTTTGAACCAAGTGGTTTACCACACTTCTGGAGTGCAATAGATGATTCTTTTGCTATTATTTGTTTAGATTGTTCTTCTGGAATACTCACCTGTGCTGGTACATTAACAGTTGGGATATATGATTTTGTTACCCTAGTAGCATCTGTAAATGCATCTGATAACTGATTCGCTATTGTTTTAAGATGAACTATCTTGCGTACTTCATTCTCACATTGAGATGTGTATAGGTCTAAATGAATTAGACTATGAACTTTCCAGGAAAGTTCACGCTTCTCTTTAGGAGAAGTTTTTCTTTCCCCTAATGATGGGAAATTTGTCTCATCAAAATGACAATCAACAAATCGTGCAGTAAAAAGATCATCATTCAAAGGTTCCAGATATTTAATAATTGATAGTGAATTAAGACCAACATATATTCTCAAACGCCTTTTGGGGTCCCATTTTAGTTCTTTGTGTTGGTAAAATTGGGACATATGTCACACAACCAAAAGTACGTAAAAGGGATATATTTGATTGATGGTCAAGTACAAGTTGTAATGGTAAATATTGATGATAAGTAGTGGGTTGAAGACGGATTAATACAGCAGCATGTAAAATAGCATGTCCCCATATAGAAATTGGTAATTGTGTTCATAATAATAAAGATCTCGCAATTACCTAGACATGTTTAATAAGGGATTCTGCTAATCCATTATGAGTATGAACATGTGGAACTGGATGCTCAACATTAATCCTAGCTACTTTGCAATATTCATCAAATGTCTTGGAAGTAAATTCACCAATATTATCAAGGCGTATTGACTTAATTGGATAATCAGGAAAATGTGCCCGAAGCCTGATAATTTGTTCAAATAATCTTGCAAAAGCAACATTACATATTGATAATAAGCAAACATATGACCATCTAACAAATGCATCAACTAGAATCACAAAATAGGGAAATGGTCCACTTGGTGGATGAATATGTCCACATATATCTCCTTGAATTCTTTATAAGAATGATGGAGATTCAAAACCAACTTTAGAATAAGATGGTTTTATTACTAATTTCCCTTGTGAACATACAGTACATATATTTTATAAAATAAAAGAATATTTTGACTCTTTAATGGATGTCAAAGAGAATTTTCAATGATTCTACATATCATTATAGATCCTGGGTGAACAAGACGATCATGCCAAAACATAAACATTATTGGATTTGAGAACTTCTGGTTCATAACTGCATAAATTTCCACATTTTTTATAAATGTATTATATAATCTAGATGAGAAAGCGCACATCTTTTCTATAATAAGCTTTAGGCTCGAATCATTAGAAGTAATACATAAATAGGGGTCAAAAATTAAATAGCACTATATAGGGCGCCTTTTGTAAGAGTGTCAGTGATTTAGTAACTTAAGTTTAAAAGGCACCAATTTCGGTTACCAGACAAAAATACCCTTTTTTGTCGCTTTGCTTTGTTTTCAAATGTTGAGAGAAAAACCCAAGAGAGAGAAAACCAGGCGGCGCTCAGACCTAAAGGCGACCAAAATCCGACGGAAAGTTGACCGGCGACGAAGCTACAGTGATGGCATCTAACAGAGTTCAGCGGCGAAGTGTTTCTACAGTTAGTTATCTTTGTCGATGCTTTTTGATCTTTGATTCATGATTGTTGCCTGCCATTTCGATGATATAGATTAGGTTTTATTTGATTTTTGTTTGTTGATTATGTTTGTTTGAAAAGGCTCGGGTAGGTTAGGTTAGGGTTTAGGTTTCTGAAAAAAAGTTATGTAGACGATGATGTTCTGGGTTTCTGAGCCTTTTATAACTGTTCCCGAGCCTTTTAAAAAATTTACGAGCCTTTTAAAACATTTTCGAGCTTTTTAAAACATTTTCGAGCCTTTTATAACTGTCCCCGAGCCTTTTATAACTGTTCCCGAGCCTTTTAAAAAATTTCCGAGCCTTTTATAACTATCCCTGAGCCTTTTAAAACATTTTCGAGCCTTTTAGTGTCCCCGAGCCTTTTATAACTGTTCCCGAGCCTTTTAAAAAATTTCCGAGCCTTTTATAACTATCTCCGAGCCTTTTATAACTGTCCGAGCCTTTTAGTGTCCCTGAGCCTTTTATAACTGTTCCCGAGCCTTTTAAAAAATTTTCGAGCCTTTTATAACTATCTCCGAGCCTTTTAAAACATTTTCGAGCCTTTTATAACTGTCCCCGAGCCTTTTAGTGTCCCTGAGCCTTTTAAAACATTTTCGAGCCTTTTATAACTGTCCCCGAGCTTTTTATTTTCCCCGAGCCTTTTATAACTGTCCCCGAGCCTTTTATAATTTTCCCCGAGCCTTTTATAACTGTCCCCGAGCTTTTTGAAATGTTACCAAACTTTTGTTAACTCCGAGCCTTTTTACACTACCTCCGAGCCTTTTAATACGTTACCCGAGCCTTTTGATACTTTACCCGAGCCTTTTGATACTCTACCCGAGCCTTTTGATACTCTACCCGAGCCTTTTAATATGTTACCCGAGCCTTTTGATACTTTACCCGAGCCTTTTGATACTCTACCTGAGCCTTTTAATATGTTATCCGAGCCTTTTGATACTCTACCCGAGCCTTTTGATACACTGCCGTGCCTTTTTATTCGAGCCTTTTAATGAACTTATATGTTTGTTTTCTGTGTTTTCTGTGTATATGCAGGCAAAGAAACAGGATTTGCTTAAAACTCCAGTGGGAGCATGGTACAAGGGAAAACTTACAAGGCATGACCATTTCGATGACCTGAAAGATATCGACAATGCCCTTGACAGTGTACCTGACGATCTAAAGATCGAAGACCGACGTCGGTATGCCGAGTCGTGTTTTGGGCATTTCCTTCATATGCATCGGGAGATTCATTTTTCTACTAGGATTGTCCATCGGCTGCTTTTGCGTGAGTTACATCACGATGGCCCGGAAGACGAGATGAGATTTTTGTTGGGCAAGCACGAGGTCCGGTTCTCAAAGGTTGAGTTCTACCTAATCACCGGATTGAAGTTCGGAGTGATTCACGACACGGCGAGCTATGCTATGGTAGAGAATGGCATACACGAGCGCTACTTTCAGGGTCGAGACATTGAGTTCGAAGAGCTGAGAGCAGTGGTGTGGAGTGGTGTTTTTGCTGAGCAGTACGATGCGATGAAGTTGTGCCTGTTGTTTATGCTCAACTAGATACTAATGGGGGTGGACGAGAGAGATAAAGTCTCACTACGGCAGTTTCGCCTGGTTGAGGACTTGGACGCTTTTGATGCGTTCCCGTGGAGCGCACACTTGTATAGGCGATCCATACATAGTTGGAAGCATGCGTTGGATGGTCGAAGGGAGCGGTTTGAAAAAAGGCAGCAAGAAAAGGGCGCATCACACACCGTCGAGATCTACAACTTATACGGTGTATCGCACGCACTGTTGGTGAGAATTTAAAATTAGAAGCTGTACTTTAATTGAATTTTTTTTTTCATTGATGTTGTTACTTATTATCGTACTTATTTATTATGCAGATATTTGCTTTTGAGGTTATCCCTGAACTTCGTAACAAAAACTGTGGGACCCGCAGGGGGAACGATCTCCCCACCCCCCCCCCCCCCCCCCCCCCACGTATTCTGAAATGGGAGTTGACTAAGCGACCGAGGGGGGATAAGCTGGATTCCATTTTCATCGAAAGGGTAAGTATTATTGAACTTAATATTTATTATTATTAGTATGTACACTATTAAACTAATGTAACTCCGATTTCAGATGTTTGCGCGGACTGAATTGGTCCCGACGGCTGCTGAAAGGGCTCAACGATACTACGAAGGCATAGACCTGGGCGGCAGTCTATATGATTCCGATGCATCCGATATAGCTGGTCACCGTCCGGATCCTAGTGACGATGAGGGTCGGTATTCCGGACCCAGTGAGGATGAGGTTCGGTATTCCGGACCCAGTGAGGAGGAGGGTCGATATTTCGGACCAAGTGAGGAGGAGGGTCGGAATTTCGGACCCAGTGATATGGATGTTTCAGACCAGCAGGGTCGTAGTGGGAGACCCTTGAAGAGGCGTAGGCGGGTACAATTCACTTTACCCAGACAGCCTTGCCCTGAAGCTAATCCAGTAGGTGGCGTTGGAGGGCATCATCAGGTACGTAAAAATATTTGAACCGCATTATTTTATTTAAATTAAATGCTCGTTTTAGTACTGATAGAGTTCGAAATTATTTCAGGACGGTGGGTATACAGAACTGATGGCTGCGTTATGAGATTTATGGGAGGAAGTGCGCAAGACTGATGAGAAACGAGATCAACAACATCGGGAGTTGCTGGATCTGATTCGGGGTCTTCAGGGTTCGAGGCCGACGCCGCAGGCCCGTAGTTCAGGTCCTTCATTTGAGGACCCACCGGAGGATGACCATTACCATTACTTCAGTCCCAGGGACGAGTCCGGTAGTCATCAGGACGGGGCAGACCCAAAGAGCGGGAGTGAGCAGCAGCGGTCCGGGCTGACACCACGTGAAGATGTTACTAGTGGTACCGGTGCTGCAGGGACAGCACCTATGGAGATAGAGCCGGTACCTTAGGTTGACCAGGTTGCCTCCTTACAACGGACCCCTCTGCTCGATCCTACTCCAGCGCAGCTGTCCACTCAGTCTACAGGGGTAGAGTTCCACAGTCGCGGACCACACATAGGGTCTACCCCAGCTGAGCTCACACCTGCAGTAGATCTTCTGGGTGCCTCCTCCCCGCACACACCAGCAGCAGATCTTATGGGTACCTCCTCCCAGCACACCCCTGCAGATCATCCACGGGGACCCAGTTCCTCTGTACAGCACACCCCTACACGGGATACATCGGGCCACACTTCCTCCTCACAGCGCAGCAATTCAGATCAGACTCCCCCACCTGTTGGGCGTCAGGCCCGGGGTCGCAAGCCAGGTTGGCAGCAGCGGACCCCATACACTGACCCATGTTGGCCGAAGAGGCCAAGGATGATGCCACCGCCAGCACATGTATGGGCGCCCAACGCATTGGTAGATGGTGAACACCTGCAGACGTACCTAGCCTACAAGAAGAACTCGACAGGGGAATTGTAAGTAAAGTCGTAGAGTTCCACAATCTTTTTATTGTATTTTGAAAGACCTGAGTACAATTGACTTGGTTATCTAACTTTTTTACCAAATATGCAGACGTGATGTGGATCTATCGGAAGCAGTTGCTGCCCCTTGGTTCCACCGGTTTCAAACCAACTTTATGGAGTTGGAGGATACGGTACGTACTTGACAAAAACTATCTGTTTATGTTGTTTCATAAATGGTTAAATCCTAACAATACAAAATTGGCATATTTTCAGCACATAGACGAGTACTTGCATATTCTTCGGAAGCGTCAGCGAACATACTCCAGTGTCTACGGTGTAAGGATCAACATACTGGATTCACAGTTCTATGTAAGTGTTTAAATTATACGGTATAAAATTGGGTTATGCATTGCATTGTTAATATTTACACAACGATTTCGTACAGTCATACTTACTTTACCGGTGGGAGAAAATGATGGGAACTGGGGCCAGTGGACCTCGTAGACGTTGGTCTATTGTGAAGCAGGAGTGGTCTGAAGATGACCTTACGGTCGTACGTGGATTGCTCCCTCCAGGGTGCATACCGTGGCACAATGTTGACGCCGTAAGTGTTTATTTTACATGGTTATGTTTTGTATAATATTAAAAGTTGACACTGATAACACGTTGTCCAAAAACCTTCAGGTTATGATTCCCTGCAACCTTGGGCGTACATATTGGGCCCTGGCCAGCGTCGACCTCACAGTAGGGCATATTTACCTGTTTGATCCGTTCAGACAGGAGGTCCCTATTCGCCATAGGAAAATGTAGCTCGCTTGCTTGAGGTATTTTTTACCCTCGATGCTGCATGCAGTGGACTTTCATGGGCACAGACGGAGGGGTGATACGACGTATCGGGAGAAGAATAAGCCATTCACTTTTTTTTATGTCTCCGCAGACCGTGTGCCCCAACAGGCTAAAGGGTATGACTGTCTCAAAAACTTAAGCCCTTCCAATTGGTTTTAATAACTTTCTCTTATAACGTATTTGATGTGGTGAATTGCAGGGGTAACTGTGGTGCCCATACTTTGAGGTTGACAGAGTACCTCACGGCCAACTGGGATACGTTCGACTGGACGGAAAACGATATGCCTACCATCCGGGAGAAGATGGCCGTGGAGGTTTTTGTTAATTCGAAGGCGTTGGTTCGCAGATAGTTTATGTACATAATATTTGATTTATTTTCTGTACATAACATTTGAGTAATGAAATTATTTATTTTTTAAAATTTTAAACGTTTTTTAGTAACAGTTGAATAGACAGTTCCTACATTAAAATCCATAAACAATACAACGAAATCTAATAACTATAACAAAGGATCCAGACTGACATTAAACGAAGAACTAAATTAAACAAAAACCATAACACAACTGTATCTTTTGAGGTTAAATAAGTCTAAACGATGTTGGAATACATTAGCAATCAAAAGATCTTTTCTGCTCACCTTCCTCAACGGGCTCCATTCATTCAACGGTAGAGTCCTTCTGAGGACACATTTGTTTGTTGTGTCCAATCTGATGACAGATGCTGCACCTGCGACGGTATTCCTCGGGGACAATTGTGCTGGGACCTTCATTAACCATAGGCGGGTTGGAACACCTCCTGCTATTATGTCCTGGTTGTCCACATCTTCTACACGATTGTGTAATTGTCCTCTCCGAAAAGGGGGCATGTCGACCCTCCATCGGGCGACCTGATTGTCTCTTCAACTTTGGATTTAAAACAACCCATGCTGTTATGTCAGATGGCACTACCCATGAAGAAGGATGGCCAACAGGCATAATAGGAACCGAGTATGCATCAGTAAGTGTTTCTCTCTTGTAGTAGTCTGAACACAACGATGTGAAATCCAAGTTTCGCTCCCTACAACAATAAAAACAGTCAGATTTATCCAAACGGTAATATAAAGGGTTTGACTGTAACTTGTCATGTACCTTGCCGCTGCGAGTGCATGTGAGCATGGAAATAAATCCATTTGGAATTTGTTGCATGTGCAAGTCTTCCAGGCTAAGTTAACTGTCCACTGTTCTCCCTTGTGTTTGACGGAGAATATGTTCCAATCAACTGGATTTACGGTCATATAACTGCACTTCTCAACACGTTTCAGGATCACAAGATGTGCAGCGTCGGTCAATCGATGACGCATGGACTGTGCAACTGTATGACGATCGTGAAACCACTTTTGTAGCATATTCCTAATGAACTCTGCCAGTGTCATCAGTGGCAGTTGCTGTGCGAATTTAGGCATGAGTTTATGCACTCTGCAACATTTATGGTCATCAGCCTGTACCTTCTTTGGGGACAGTGTACGCGGGACCACTTCTGTGGACCGGCAGCAATGGCATAATCGAATGCACCCTTGTGCAGCTTACGTAACTCCTCCATGTGGCGATTATACTTTATTTCACTGTACGACCTAGCTGCTGCATCCATTATGTGGGCAACATCCTTCCTGTGGAATCGCTTCTTCATATTTTCACCAAAATGCCAGCAACATAGGGTATGGGTTGCATAAGGGAACACTTTAGAAATCTCTGCTTCAATGCTTGCATGACGATCGGAAATAAAAACCAGATCATCTATATGACCAAGGGCACCCCTCAAGCATTCCAAAAACCACTCCCAGGAAAGGTTGTTTTCTGAGTCACCGTACCCAAAGGCAATTGGATACACCTGTTCGTTTCCATCTTGTGCAGTTGCAACAAACATTGTATCCCCGAATCTTCCCTTCAAATGGGTACCATCAATTGCAATCACAGGACGCATACACCTCCGGAAACCTCTAATTGAGGACCCTAACGACATGAAAAAGTAGAGGAATTTACCATCGTCTGTGCACTGTAAGTCAGTGATTGTGCCAGGATTTTACTGTTCCAGAACGTATGCAAAAGATGGCAGCAGTTGGAAAGTTTCTTCATGCGTTCCATAGGTCAAAGAAAATGCATATTGCAGGGCATCATGTGCCTTACTGTACATGATTTGGATGCCATACATTGTTTTCATATCAGCGATTATGTCCTTCGGACGCATGAGACGACCATCGTGTTGTTGAAGTCTAGGTGCAACTACTTCTCCGATTATGACTGCACTAGCTTGTCGGTGGCGACGGTGAATCTCCTCCAAGGGACAACTGTGTTCGTTCATAAAACTTCTGACTTGGAAGTAAGTCCCTTCATTTCTCCTCACCGCTCTTAATTTCCACGTACACCCATCAACGATGCAAACCAGATGTAACATTGTCTTATTAGATCTTTTCACCTTCCATTCAAAGTTCTGCCGCATTGAAAATAGGCCAACGAGCCTCTTCAAATCCTTTTTACTCGGAAAAAATTGACCTTTATAAATCATGCTTCTAGGTTCTTGCGATGCCAATGTGCTGCTTCTACCAATACCAAATGAGTATGAATCTGCTCCGGGAATAACCCACGTTCTCGCATTATCAGAATCAGATGCAATTACATGATGCCGTACCTCGGAAGTCCCAGGCATATCTGGTGCAGAGCAACTAACTCCTTCTACACGTCTTCCACGTCTTTGAATTTGTGCAGGGTCTTCATCCACATTTTCTAGATCATCAACCTGTACATTATTTGCCTCATTATCCACCTCATGGTTCTGCTCATTGTACTGCTCGTTGTATTGCTCAATTCGACAACCAAACACATCGCAAAATTCAGGTTCAACTACATTTGCATGGTCGACCGGTAGGCATGGTCGACCGCTACCGGTGGGACACCGCACACGTTTTCATCACCTTCGGTGGCACTCCTTTGGGTGAACACTCGGTTGCTACCGGAAAATGATCCTAATTGTTGGGTATTTTCAGCAGGATGAATATCATTCCCTATCACATCTCTAGCTGTCCTCTCGGTTAGACTAACACATACTTGAGGGATCACCCGATCTTCCCCTAGCATAAACTGAACATCATCGTCATTTCTTATAAATGTGCGACATGTACTGCCAGGAACGATTGATATTGATGCTAGATCAACATTGAATTTGTTTACATCATACTTGACAATGGTATGCACGATCGCCACCAATTCTTCGTAAGTCATATTCCTTGACACATACATTCCCTGGTTATCGGATCCAACAAACCTCTGACTTCCGTTGGGTAACTGCTCCCATCGACCGTTGTAAGATATTACTATTCTAACCCAATTCATGATGCTGTCAAATTAATCATCACAAACCATTAATAAAAACTCAGGACTAAAAAAAATTTTCTTTCAAATATTACATTCACAAAGGCTCGGGTGAGGATATTGAAAAGGCTCGGAGAAGAGGATATTGAAAAGGCTCGGAGAAGACATGGAAAGGCTCGGGTAAGCCTTCAAAAGGCTCGGGAAAGGCATTACATGAAAATGCTCGGGAAAGGCATGAAAAGGCTCGGGAAAGGCATTACATGAAAAGGCTCGGGAAAGGCATGAAAAGGCTCGGGAAAGGCATTACATGAAAAGGCTCGAGAAAGGCATGAAAAGGCTCGGAAAAGGCTTCAAAAGGCTCGGAGATCTAAAAAAAAATACTCGGATAACATATGAAAATGAACAAATGAAAATGTGAACAAATTCAAAGAAGAATTGGGAAAAAATATTACCTTATTGAATGAAGCACGTCGGGGGTTTATAAGTTAAAGAAGAAAGTCGAGGCAACGTTGAACTTTTATTTGCAGAGAGAGAGAGAGACTGAGTTAAGCCTAGTGGAGAGAGAAAAGTACAAAGAGAATAACATAAACTCAAATCTAAGGGCAATTTTGGTAGTTCACCATAATAGGTGCCTTTTAAACTTAACTTATTAAACCACTGACAACGTCACCAACTCACTTTAAAAAGGTGACATTTCTCACCATTTCCACTACATAAATATTCAATATTCTCATCATTTATAGTTTCAATATGATATCCATTACATTGTATATCCTTGAAACTAAGCAGATTTATTTTGGATTTGCTTGAATACAAATCATCATTAATACATAACTTAGTATTATTTGGTAACAATATTGTGGCTCTTCCAAAGCCTTCTATCAAATCTATTAGATCCGATACGGTATTAACTTTTGTTTTAAGTAAAGTCAAATTTGAAAAATATTTCCGATTTCGTAAAATTGTATGTGTCGTTGCACTATCAACTAGACATATGTCTCATGCATCTTGTTTTTCAATAACACTCAATTTATCTTTTAAAATCATATCTATTCATAAGAAAAATAAAATGCATATTAGACAAAGTAATTATAAAGTCACAAAAGTATATATTACAAAAGGACATATTTTACATGAATTAAACTAACAATTTACAAATATTTTACATGATAACAAAAACAAATACTACTACAAGTAGTATTTAATTTGTATGGACATTTCCATCACCAATTGAAGTAGTCGTTCATCATTTGGGTCATTGAGGAAATTTGCAACATTAAAATGCGTGACATCCATATGATCAATATCTTCAATGAAGTTGGTTTCAGGATTCTTTCCCTTTTCATCTTCTTTGACTGATGCTTGATAAAGATCAATCAAATGTTTAGGTGTATGATAGGTACGTGACCAATGATTAGAAGCACCATACCTAAAACAAACACCTTCATTTTTATTAGGCTTATTTTGATTATTCTTGCCTTTATCTTGTTTGGCCTCATAAACATTTCACTTCTGAGGATTATTTTCATAATTTTTATAACCATCTTGACCAAAATAACCATATGCTCTTCCATGACCGCGACCACGGCCACAACCAGAACTACAACCATGTCCGTGACTGCGACCACAATCAGGACCATGACCACGGCTATGGTCTCCAATAATATTAGCATTCACTTCTAGGAATGCAATAAAACCAATTGGGTGTGATTCATGATTATTTATCAGTAATTCATTGTTTTTTTCTGCAACCAAAACACATGAGATCAGTTCTGAATATTTTGAGAGTCAACGTTCTCGATATTATTGTTGCAATATCATGTTCAAGGCATGGAAGTTGTGAACGTTATTTCCAACATATTCTTTTCATTTACCTCTTCACCACACAATTTCAGCTGTGTAGTGATTCTCAACAAAGAAGAATTATATACTGAAACTGATTTAAAATCTTGGAACCGCAAATGTTGCCACTCATACCTGGTAGTCAGAAGAGTTACAACCGATTAATGGTCATACCTGAAAATATATACTTGCGTGTGTCTAAACAACCTAGAGGGGGGTGAATGAGTTGTTAATCCGATTAGTTACCAAATTTTCGGATTAGTCAATATTCAAAAATAAACCCAAATTAACAAACAATAATCAAGTGTAATATGTGCGGAATTTAAATAACACTTGATATTTACGTGGAAACCCTCACGAGAAAAAACCACGGGCTGATATGTGCGCCACACACGGTCCTCGAATCCACTATATGTAATGATGATTACAACCCTAGGTTGACCTCTAGTCACACCATTCTCAGTTACTAATCCACCACTACTACCCGCAGGCCTTTTATAGCAAACCTAGACCAAGGGTGCTTGAGCACTACACACCGGTAGTCACAAGACTTAATTCTCAATGAAGAGATCAACAACCTATGTGAATATGATAATATTCTAAATGCAAATAATGCTAGGCTACACTAAATGCTTAACTAGATGTTATAATGCAAATCAACACTCTAGTTATCAACAATGCCTACATGCTCATGCATGAGGACTCAATTAGATGCAAAGTGATTCTAGCCATCTAATTGTCAACAAACAAGGCCAACTCAACACAAGTTGTCAATAAACATGACAATGACAATAAATGCAATTAACAAGTGCAATCAAGGAATTGTCAATTAAAAGCTAATCAACACATGTTGTCAATGAATATGGCAAGGACAATAAATGCAGTTAACTAATGCAATCAATGAGTCCTAATCAAGAATGCCTAAATGTAAAGCATACATACTTAGCTAGATGTTATCAATCACAAAACAATCATAGCTATCACAAACAACTCATCTCAACCAACAATCAAAGTCTCAATCATGCTAGAAATAACAATAAGCAAAGGAGACATGCATTTAATTAACAAATAAATGCTAAACCTAGGCAAACATGTCATAAGAATGAAATACGAAGTTCTAGGACATGTAGAAGTTACCTAGTCAAAGAAAACAAGAAATCCCATGCTTGAATGATGTTAGGAAGAAGCTAGATGCACATGGGAAGTGGTTTGGTTGAGTAAAGGTGAGTTCTTGGGAGCTTCTCTTTCTAGGGTTTGAGTTTCTCACTCTAAGTTCTGATTTTGAGCTCACAAAAACGAGCTAGGAAGAAGATGATACTTATATAGGACCCCTAGAAGAAATGACGTCGTTTTGGCCTTTGGAAAACGAAAAGTCACGCACGACCGCTGCCAAAGCCGCAGCTGTCCGGCAGCGGTTTTTCCTGTCAAGCCAACCGCTGCGGAAAAATGGTAGCGGTCCGAAAGCGGTTCGGGAGCGGTTTTCTCTGTCCGAAAAACGCTTTCCTAGCGCTGGGAAGAAAATCGCAGCGGTCCAGGAGAGAAAAACCTTCAAGCAACTCTTAAGGCCAAAAAACATGCCAAAGAATAAATGCACAATGATAGAGTGATCAAGCATGAAAACGAATATGCAACAACACAAATCACACAACAAAGTATATAGAACATAAGATCATGAAATGTGTGTGTGTGTGTGCAACTAAATCTCTTCAAAAAGGGTTAAGCACAAGTGATTATACCTTCAATGAGCTCTTGTGCTTGAGGGCTTGAAAACCAAATAAGCTAGAACAAGAACAAGGAAGCCCTAAACTACCCTTACATTTTAAACCCCCAAAATGTGGTTTGTCATGAAATAAGCCAATCAAAAATAAGGAACTTACAATACCTGTCCTTTAACTCTTGCCACGGAACTTCTGGTTCCGTAACAATTAAATACCGAGCCTTTAGATCCACGTTTAGATGATGACATATAATCACCATGGCTGTGGATTTATCTTGTTCACTTACATGAGTCTCATCTTTAATGGTATAATATAGGCCTTCAGATTTTAAACGTAATCCATCATCAATGACCCAGGACATGTAATTGTCCCTAGAAACTTTAAGTTCATCAAATTTCAAATCTGCAAGCTTTGTCATGGTTATCTGAAAAATCACATTTAGAATCAGAACTTCAGGCCTGATAAGATAAAATTTAAAAATTGATTCTTTAGATACATACACATAATTAAAATAAAGAGCATTTGCAAATAAATAAAGACTTAATAGCACCAGACCCCCTGAATTATACGCGAATTTGCAAATTGCCCCCTAAATGTTTTTTTTCGACTGTAAACCCCTCGAACTGTCGGAAATTGGCAATAATGGACGGAATAGGGACGGAACCCTTATTCCGTCTGATTTTCCTGACACATGTGCTGCACATGTGAAGCCAATGAGGGCATTTTAGTCATTTTGTGACTACTATTAATAAAAAAAAATTAAAATATTAAAATTAATAATTAAAAAAATAAAAATATAATAACAAAATTTTTGAAATTTTGGATTGTTAAAAATAATAAGTATTATTAAATTAAATAATTAACATTAACATAAATTAAAAAAAAGAATATTAAAAAAAAAATCAAACCTAGATCTCTCTTATTCTCTTTTCCATCTCTTCTTCTCAAAACCAAACATATACAATCAAACACAAACCAGAAATTAATCTACAAGAATCATCTTCCTGACAAAATTTTCATCTCAATCGTCAATCTCTACCAAATCATTACCATCATCAAACACCAACCCAGACCAACCCTTCCATCTCGCCACCGGTACAACTCCACCCCTCACCTGCACGAACCAGAACCGACGATACCCTTCCCTCTTGTGCCGCCGCGAACCCGATTGAAACCCATCATCTCGCCACCGTTGAACTGATTTGGAACTCGGCCTCTCTCACGAATCTTCTTCTCTCTCTAAACCCTCACTCGCGAACACGATCGGGTTGGATTCGATTGGGTTTGGTGATGGAGTTCGATTGGGTTTGTGATGGTTTGGTGATAATGATGGTTTGTGTTTGTGGTGGTTGAATTCGGTTTAGTTTGTGTTTGATTATGGGCTGACTGATGGAAATGGTGGTGGACGGTGAAGATTGTGATTTGATTATGGGTTGACTGATGGAGATGGTGGTGGATGGTGAAGATGGTTGACTGATGGAGATGGTGGTGGTGGACGGTGGAGATGGAGATGGTGGTGGTGGACGAGTGATTGAAAACATTGGGTTTTTTTGGTTTAATTTTTTTGATATGGGTTTGATCTGGAGCTGATGAAGAAGAAGAGATTGGGGAGAGAGAAGAGTAGAGATTAGGATTTGGGGAGGGAGAATAGGAGAGATGGCTGTGGATGAGTGGTGTGTGGATGAGAGATGGCTGATGATGTTGAAGATGTTGAAACCCAAACATTGGATTAATTTGGTGGAGATGATGCGTGGCTGATGATGTTGAAGATGTTGAAACCCAGACATTGGATTAATTTGGTGGAGATGATGCTGATAATAATAATAATAATAATTATTATTATTATTATTATTATTATTATTATTATGTGGAGACATTTCAATTTAATTATTAAAAATTATTCCTAATTTTTTTAACAGTGAAAAGATAAAAATGCCCTTTGTACTTATGCATGTGAGGCACACATGCAAGGAAAATCAGACGGAATAAGGGTTCCGCCCCTATTCCGTCCATTATTGCCAATTTTTGACAGTTCGAGGGGTTTACCGCCGAAAAAAAACATTTATGGGGCAATTTGCAAATTCACATATAATTCAGGGGGGTCTGGTGTTATTAAGTCATAAATAAATCAAGAACTGTAAGCTCTGGTAGGTTAGCCTATTATGCTAATCTCATAAAATGCATATAAATAAATCAATACGAGAAAGTAAATCCAGAACTACAGGTTTTAGTAGGTTAGCCTTGCCAATCTCATAAAAAGCATATAAATAAATAATGCGAAAAAGCAAATTTAGAACTGCAAGTTTTGGTAGATTGGCCTATTATGTCAATCTCATAAAATGTGTATAAATAAATAAATGTGAGAAAGTAAATCCAGAACTACATGTTCTTGTAGGTTGGCCTTGCCAATCTCATAAAAACGTATAAATAAATAAATGTGAGTAAATAAAAGCATTAAATAAATAAATCAAAAAACTTCAGGTTTTGGTAACAATAAATAAATCCAAAAACTTCAAGTTCTTATAAGAATAAATAAATCCAGAAACTTTAGGTTCTGATAATAATTAAATAAATCCAAAAACTAGGGGTGGGCAAAAAAACCCATACAACGTAAACCGGACCAAACCAAACAAAACGGATTGGTTTGGTCCACTTTGGTACTTTTAAAAAAAACTGTATAGGTTTTTTTTATACGATTTTTTTTTTTTTTTTTTTTTTTTTTTTTTTTTTTGTAAAACCGTATGGTTCGGTCCAATCTATGGTCCAAGTATATTAAACCTGGACCAGACCATAAACCAAATATTTTTAGTATTACTATTATATGTCACACCCAAAATTTTTTAATAAAATTTTAAAAATAAAAGGTTAAAGTCAAAAACCCTAATTTATTATTTCATATTATTTTTTTCAGCCACCAACTGTACAAGTCCGTACAAAATGAAAACCTCCATTAACAAATAAAACTCCGAGCATGAGATGGTAAAAGATTTCAATTTATTTCCATTATTTTATAAAGTTATCACTAATAATAAAAAAAATATTATTAATATTATTAAACTAAATTAGTGCAATTTTCATGATTTAGTTGTAAAAATAAATAAATAAATAAATAAAATTTACTTGCATACATTCAATTGCATTGTCATGATTACAGAAATAGCAAGTGATTTTATTTATTATTATTGTTTCTACTTCCAAAAATTATACACAACACTTTATTTTTATTATTATTTTTATTACTCTTTTAGCTTTTTTTAGTTTGATGAACTGTATGTAACGGTAACTTTTTTGTCTCGTTAATTGCTCACTTTATCATGCCATATATATTTTTAAATGGTCAAGCATTTGGATTTCAAATTAAAAATCGTTAGACTGAACCGAATAAATATAATATAGTTTGGTTTGGTCTAAAAAAAAAAAAAGAATGGTCCAAACTAGTCCTATTTTTCAAAAGATTGAAATTTTTGGTTTGGTTCGGTTATAGTCGAAACCGGACCATGCCCTGCCCTACCAGAAACTTCATGTTCTCGTAAGAATAAATAAATCCAGAAGCTTCAAGTTCTGGAAATAATAAATTCTTGTTGATAACGTATTGTAATAAAATATAAGAACATAAAATATAGGGTAAATTGCACTAACTTACCCTGACTATATACATAATTACACTAAAACTAGAATATATACTATAATTACAAAGACTTACCCTTGATCGGTTGACTACTGGTGACTAACGGTTGATCACTGTTAGTCAACAACGGAAAAGGTGGAAAGTCAGTTTTGCCCTTCCACTTGTATTTGAATAAATGAATTCTTCATCAAATCAAACACAAATTCATCTTTTTGATTCTCAAACACAAATCAATCTTCCACAATATCAAACAAAAATTCATCTGCTATAATCTCAAACAAATAAAAAAAAATTATCAAAAAATAAAAGCATTCCATATGTTTTTTTTCTTTTGTAATTCAATTATTCAAACATAAATCCATCTTCTTCAATGACAAATACAATCAATCTTCTACAATCTAAAACACAAATCCATCGCTCCAATCAAATTCCACAAAAATAAAAACAAGCACCTCTTCTTCATCAATCTAAATCGTTATCTTTAATTAAATCCTACAAAAAAAATCTGGAAAAAGATTGAAGGAGCAAATCTGAGATGGAGTCTACTACATCGCTTCATCTCTTTGATTGAATCGCTTCCATCGCTCCATCTCTAATAGAGTCCACTCCATCTCCATGATTGTAAGATGTAGAGAATATCGATGGGGATCGTGAACCCAAAGAGGAGTCGATGACGACCATTGATTTCTTCAAATTTGAAGACACACGTAGCTTTATCTATGAAGAAGATGACTATCTTCGTAAAATTGTTCACAATATCTCAGAGCTCCATCTTCGAGGCGAAATTTGGAAAGATCTCCAATTTTTTGTTTTATTTTTGTTTAAAAGGATTTAGGAAAAAAAAAAAAAAACAGATTTAGGAAAATCTTTCGAGAAAAAAAAATAAAAATTAAGGACTCTTCTCGTTTTATTTTGTTTGTTTTTTTTAATAAAAAAAAAATCATGTTTAAAAAACATCTAGAAAGATGTTTGTTTTGAGTTGTTTTTCTTTTTTTGAAACACGGATGAAAATATGAATGATTGAAGATGAAAATATATTTTTCTTTTTTGTCTTTTAATTAATATTCATTATTCATTTTTCTTTTAATTAGTGTTTTAGTTTTTTATTAATTTTAATTTTTATGGGATGGCATGGCAAGTTGTGATTGGATAAATTACTTACTTTTTTATTAATTTATTATACTGTACGAAAAGACAATTTGCCCCTCTACCATTACTGACTAACAGTAGTCAGCCGTTGACCACCATCAATCAACGGGTCAAAGGGTATGTTTATGTTATTATGAAAACTTTTCTGATTTTAGTGCAATTATACATATAATCAGGGTAAGTTAGTGTAATTTACCATAAAATATAATAACAGATGAAAGATAGAAGTAAAGACGAAGAAGAGAAGAGTATTTACTGCTCTTGTATTAACTAGAAGTTCAAAGTCTCTGGATGCATTTACAAACGAAACAAAACTAAACAAACATATATATATATATATATAGTTTTTTCTATTGTCAGTTCGAACTGATATAAAATATATCAATTCCTTGCATGTGAGTTGGCTAAGCCACACAAATCAAAAGCTTCCATCCTATTAATCAATAGAAATAGATTATCTAAGGGCCAGTGATAATCCACTAATCCACATAGGCACATATATATTAGTCCCGTTTTAGTCAGTGCGCACTGATATAACTTCATCAGTGTGTTGTATGTGGGCCATTGATTATGGAGAAGCACTGACAAGTGCATACACACTTGAGTTAAAACATGCAAATCTAGTAGTCTACATACAACGCACTGATATAAGTTATATCAGTGACTTGAAAAATTTATATATATATATATATTTACAATAACTAACTTAGACTTAGCTTGGCATTGCTGTGCTATGGGGGGAATTGCTTTTGGTTCTGTTGTGGGAGAATTGCTTTTAGATTTGCTGTGAGAAGAATCAACTAAGTGTTTGGTAAACTGATTTTTAAAAGTGCTATGAGAACCAAAAGCAATTTCAATGTTTTTGGTAAACTGTAAGTAAAAAGTATTTGACTCTGCAAAATTACTAGAAAAGACATAAATGAATATTGAAGATGTTTTGAAAATAAATAATTTGTTTTATTTTTTATGTGACCATAAACATGTTATAAAATAAATAATTTATTTTATTTTTGTGTGACCATAACACATTATTACTTCTTTTTTTTTTTTTTTTTATCTTTTTCCATATATATATATTGCGTATACATTAATAATCTATTATCTTTTATTACTGCTTCTTGCGAAGCAGTTTTCTAAAAGTTACAAAAAATAGCTTCTCAAAACTGCTGTTGGGGAAGCCAAAAATGACCAAAAACGACCAAAAACATTTCCCTGGAATTTTACCAAACGCCCTAGGCCCAGTTTGGAGTCAGTTTTGGCCAAAAGCAGTTCATGAAACATTCCCAAACTGGGCCTTATTGTTGTGGGATTAAGAATTTATCTTTAAGTCACCTCAATTTTCGTTGAAAACACTTGTATTCAATACCATGATGTACCTCTATTTTCAAAAAAATAAAAATAAAAATAAAACACCATGATGTACCTATAGTAAATAATATATAAATCCTCATTTATTTATTATAAAATACTTTAAAGGTTTAGGACATCTTTTTGGTATATGTTGTATCAAATAGGCATACCATATTATATTAGAGAGATTTTCAAAACCGTCTAAGGTTCGACCGCAACCAAAAACAATTATAGGTTTTTAAATTTAGGTCAAAACTATGGATGACAATTAAACTTGAATCCGTGGGACCTGCTTGAACCCAACCCGTATAAAGAGGGTTTGGGTTGGGATAATTGAACATCTGGGTAGGTTTGGGTTTGGGTTCAGGTTTCGGAAAAAAATCCAAACCCGTTTAGCTATGAAATCCTCTTTGTATATCAATCTCTTATTGTATCCAGAGATTATTGATAGCTTTGCTTGTGGTCTCAGATCTCTTGTTAATTTGTGTTTGGATGATTTGTGTTCAAGATATATTCTTATAAAAAAAATTGGGTTTTATTTTTGAGATGCACATTATATCAGGTATGGTTTGTCTCTTTAATGGGTTTGGTTCTTCATTTTCTAATGGTTATCCGCAATGGGTTGTTGAAGTTCATTAATTTTTTATTTTAATATCTCTGTCTATTTTGTGATTTTTGCACATTATATCAGGTTTGTGATTCTTGCCACACCCATCCACAAATCTTCTGAAGTTTGTGGGTTCGTGGGTGGGTCTGAATGTTGCTTAAATCCACAGGTGAAACTCGAACCCGAACTTGCTACATTTCGTGGGTGGGTTTGGATGTCATTTTCTTTCGCGGGTTTGGATTTGGTTTTTCCCAAACCTGCCCAAACCCGATCCATTGCCATTCCTAGTCAAAACTACTCACTTTAGCTTTCGTCTATAGGAAGTGATGATGTAATGTAACATTATAATCAAGTAAAATGATTTTGGAAAATCTTATTTGAGAGGCCAATTTAATAAATACAATATTTTAAGGGGATGAAAGCAAAATTTTATAAAATTATATATTAAATATATACTTTTTTAAAAAAGATTTTTAATATAATTTTTTTTGGGTTGTGGCCCCCTGCCAACACCCCTTGCAACCACACATTTATATATATACAGATTTTTTATTGTCAGTTCGTCATGACAATAAATATATCAGGTCGAAGAATGTTGACTACTAGATTTACATACTTTGACTTAAAGTTTATGCACTTCTCAAAACTTTTCTATAATCTATGGTCCAAATTCTTCGTCATGATATATTTATTGTTAGAACGAACTGATAATAGAAAGACTGTATATATATATGTATGGGTCAGGCTATAGAATACCAGTGTACCCATACACCATGTAGGAAAAATTGTGATCGTAATTTGAAAAGGTGTGATGCAACCTTTAATCGCAATATTTTCTACACGGTGTATGAGTACACCGGTGTTCTATAGATTGTCTATATATATATAATACTTCTCTAATTAGGATTGTCTTGACTTTATAATTTCAGGACGTCTAACCATAACCACATTCATAGCCACACATTTACAGTGGGTCCATAGTCCCGTATTAATAAATGCTCACACCCAATATGAATGTGTGGTTGTGGTTGTGGTTGTGGTTGGACATCCTTACTAGAAAACCACTATATATGTGTGTGTGTGTATATATATATATATATAAGTGGGTTTCGCTTTGTACCATATGAGTGTAATGTATTGTACACTTATATACATTACGATAGGGGTGGGCATCCAAACTGAATCAACCAACCGACCCATACCAAATCTATTTAAATGGGTTTGTTATTTTGTTAAATAAAATAAACTCATTGAGTTGCTTAAAAGCAACCCGTTGGTTTAGGAGTTGTGTTTTATAGAACTAAATAACTCAACCCAAACTATTACATGGTTTTTCATTTTCTTTTACCATTTGTTTTTTTTTTTCCTTGTCTTTAGACGATTTAAATTAGTTACTTTTGTTATGAATTAGTTTTATATTATAAGTTTTAGGTGTTTGTACTTGATTTCAATCTAGTATTATCGTTTATCATGTTGATATATGAGTTTAGATAATTATATAGATATTATTATATGTTCAAATATACAAAAATATATATGATTATGCTATATTAATTTTGATTCATAAATTTTTTTTTGATAAATTCAAAGTAAATCAAAAACATACCAAAAACAAACTATTTTAGCCTTTTAGGTTTAATCCCAAACCGTCAAACGAAACTGATTTTTATTGGTTTCATTCGGTTTTGTTGTAATTATCATTTAATTGGCTCGCTTTGGGTTGTAAATTACTACACCGATTAAATGACGGTTTGGTTGAGATATAGCCAAAACTAACCCAAACCGATAGATGCCCACCCCTAAGTAAAATAATAGAGAGATTTAACATATGATTTTTACGTGGAAACCTTGACAGGTGAAAACCACGAGACCAAACAACTTTGGCCACTTCCCAACTCAACGTACTCAAAACCCATAAAACCACAAATATAGCTTAAAAAAATATAAATAAAACTTTAGAAAATATTCGAAGAACATTAGGGCCTATCTTGCAATTGTTGTTTAGCCCGTTTTCGTTTTTGTTTTTCAAAAATGATTTCAAATTCACGTTCGTTAACCGTTTTATTTTGTTTTCAAAAAGCAAAACCAAAGTGAAAAACAAAATCAGTGTTAAAAGTGAAAAATTTGAAAAACAAATTTTTAATGTTTTCCATATTTTTCATTTTGTTTTTCACTTTGTTTTTCTTTTATTAAAAAAATCGCCTTTTTTTTTTTTTTTTTTTACTTTTTTTCCTTCTTCTTCATCGACTATGTTATGTGTCACTAGTCTTCTTCATCACCGTTCCTCTTCTTCTTCTTCTTCTTCTTCGTCACTGTTCCTTTTCTTCTTCTTCTCCGATCTGCTCCTCCGGCTTTTGATCTTCTCCGATCTATGTCTCCAATCTAATTCGTTGAATTGCTGATCTCTCTTGTTTCAGGCCGGTAGTGGCTAATTCACCAGGACTGAAGTCAAGCCTCTTCAAAGCCTTTGCTTAGATAAGTTAGAGGCTCAAGTTTTACTAGATATTTGAGTGTACTATTTACTTAGAAATGTCTATGAAAATCTCTCAAGACTAGGTGTTATAGACAACTGTGATATTATATTATTATGTCGATCAGTGGATGATCTTTTGTTAACTTATCTGAATTTTTTTAGGAAAATATTTAATCAAGTTTATCTAATAGTGACAATTTTTGATATTTTGGATCAATTTATTGTCAAATTTTGATATTTTTCGGTTCACATACCAGACGCATTTTTTGTGTTTTTATTTTCAAAATACAGCTTCCAACATATGGTACTAAATGCGTTTTTGGATTTCAAAATTAAAACCAAAAAATACTGTTTTCATTTTTGTTTTTCTTTTTGAAAAACAACAATTGAAAAAGGACGAGCCCTAACGTTAACATTTTATTATTCATGATGGTTTGGTTCATTAAAGTCTTAACAATAGCCTCCAAATGACTTTCGCCACTTCAACACAAAACCCATAAAATCATAAATATAGCATTAAAAATATAAATAAAACTTTAGATAATATTCGAAGAACATAACTTTAACATTTTATTATTCATGATGGTTTGGTTTATTAAAGCCTTAACAATGGCCATGGAAAACTAGATCCTTGTTTGGGGAGGGTTCACTGCTGGAAACGATGAGGACGATGCCCCTCCACCTCCAAGATTCCTTTGATTTATTTTGCTATGTGTAGTCTTGCTTAGCTTTTCAAAAGCTGCGTGCATTTGACGCAATTGCTGCACATTCAAGTCATCAGTGGGGGATTCCCACCATCCTTGAGATGTTTTCCCTTTTGTCATCTCTTCGAGCTTTTTTCCATGCTCTTTCTCATCATCTAGTTGGTGAAGGAATTCGTTATGGTCTTGGAGCAGCTTTGAAATTTTCATCTTACGGTAAGCCGCAATGACATGGTGTGTGCTACCATCTGATAGTTGGCTTACTCCTTGGAAGAGGTTGGTAACATCTTCAATGGAGGGGTCACCAAAGGAGTAAGGCTTCCCCGATGGTGAGAACATTACAACCCCAACCTTAGCACCTGTTAAAGTGGCGAGCTCACTTGCCTTTTTGCAAATCCCTGATTTACGTTTAGAGAATGTTATCACTCTATTTTTGTCGTCTTCAATTCTCTTTAATTCTATCACTTGCTTGCCTCTGGTTTTCTTGCCCGATTCAGCCATCACGAACAAATTCTGCAAAACACATAAATTTGTTGGTTTGATATTGTATGATTTGTAATGTGTTTATAAGAGGAGAACATCTAGATTAGTGCAAGGTCACAAATTTATCTTTTTAAGTTTTCATTTACCATATTTTTTAAACTTTTAATATTTGGATAATCAATTTGGAATGCTTTGTAAACATCTATTTGGTTACCAAATATTTGACTATTGGCAAAACTGTATTTTCTTAATTAGCAATTTGACAATTGAAAGAGGGTTGATTGACAATGGAATCCAATTTGGATCTCTACTTCACTTTTTTTCTTTTTTCGAAAATGGTCGGTGGAGATTTAATCTAGATCTCAACTTCCCTTTTTTCTTTTTCTTTTTCTATAAAAAAACTTTCTAATTTATATATTTTTTTTCATTGATCGCTGTTCATCTTTGGTTGACTTCTAAGATGGATGGTAGAGATCTACTAGATTTTTTTTCCATTTGTTTTGTTTATGTTTTTCATCAAAATTAAGATTTGAATTTTTGTTGGTTTTCTTTCTAATTCATTTTCTAAATGTTTTTATTTTTTTAAAGTTTTTTTTTAATATATATATTTGAATAGAAGGGTGAAAGGGTACGGTTGAATCTAATGCCTAATGAACCTAGAGTGGGTGAATAGGTTATACCCAATTTTCGCGTAAAGGCGCGGCAGAACACAATTACATCAATTTCAATAATAACTGAAAACAAAAAGTATTAAAGAAATTGACACGGTATTATTACATGGATACCTTAACTGGTAAA
Source organism: Acer campestre (assembly GCA_954870605.1). Lineage (NCBI taxonomy): Eukaryota > Viridiplantae > Streptophyta > Magnoliopsida > Sapindales > Sapindaceae > Acer > Acer campestre. The sequence continues at coordinate 21,063,308 of OX940804.1, read as the reverse complement.
TACCACAGGACCAAATCTCTTTGGTCACTTTCGTCACAAAGCCTCGTTTGACATTGTTTTTAAGAAGTTAAAATCTGATTATTTAATCATTTTAACTTAAAAAAGATGTTTGGTAAAATTTCCAAAAGTAATTATTTGATAATCTGGATTGATTTGGTAACAATTTTAACAATTTACCAAGTGATTATGAAAGAATCCGTTGTCAGATTTAATAAATTTTTTTTAAAGACTAAATTATCCCTATTGATTTAATATATATATATATATAAACACTTATAAATCAATCTACTTGGTATGTTTTTTTTTTTCCTTAAAAAAATCTATTTTATTAATATTAACCCCGAACCTGATATTTGGGTCTATAATATATAACAACTACCAAAGGTCCACAAATACATTAATATATCCATTATTAAGATATTTACTGCGTAAGGGTGTTATAAAAATTGTGGCTAGTGAGTAGTGAAGAAACAATCTTTACATTGTAGCCTACAAATCTATATAATATATAAAAACTCAACCTCACAGTGTCAAGTGTTGTCGTGAGAGAACTTTGTACTTAAATGCTATATATATAATCTCTTATAATGGAGCCATTAATTAGTTTATTTTATTTTATTTTTATTTATTTTAACTTAAGCATCAATTAATTGTTTTGTCTATTATTATTATATCTAATCAATATGGACATTTTTATATTCCTTAATTTCAATATTTTAAGTCTTGCATTAATTTCCTTATCAGTTTTGTAATTGGAATTATTATCGGTATTTTGATGGATTAGTTTTGGCTTGCTTTGTCTTTTAATTTATCAACTTTGGATTTAAATGTTAAAATGATCAATAATAAAACACCCAAACACTATTATATTCTCCTTTACATTAGACTTTAACTTTTGTCAATTAAACTACCTAATCATAATATGCCTATCATAATCTTTACTCAAAAGCCCTCTCCTATTCCTCATTTTTCTCTATAAAAACCATCTATAATCTCAGTTTTTTTCCATCCCATTCGATTGACTTTCTCCATAGACAAAATCAAAACACCCAAATAGTGGAGAATTGGATGGCGTTGGGTGTGAGAGTAATTTCTACGTATTTTTATTTATATTTGGCTGAATGATTTTAATCTTTTAGTTTAGTTTTGTTTTTGTTTGTTTGTTTGTTTGTTTTTTCAATTCGCGATGATTGCCAAATGCCTCTCTTAAACACCATTCTCAGGGATCATTTTCTTATCAAAACAAAACATATCTATATGTTTTTTAATTCAAACACTTTAGAAGTTTTTTATTTTTTATTTTTATTTTTATTTTTTATTTTTTTTTATAGAAACCACTTAGTAGTTGTAAAGATAATTATAGATTGATTATCGTTTTGATGTATTTTGGAATCTTTAATAAGGTGTTCATTATATTGTTCGCTATGCAACCCTCTGGTAAGGCTAGCATCATGCTCATCACCACTAATGTATAAAATCAATGGGATCAATTGAGAATTCTGAGGTACTCTGTACTTATGGATGATGGATTCGATAAACACTACTACTACAAATAAATATTAGTGTTACAGTCTTTGGTTCTAAGTCTAACACTATATTTTTGTACTGCCTTTTAAAAACACTGTATTCACCCGGGTTTTCGGCTATCCAATACCTGGATTTGGTTTTAAAGGAAATTTAGACCAATTTTTTTACAGCTTTTTTTTCTTACTATTTTTAGCCTTTTTGTTTTCTTTTCTTTTTTGTTTTTTAGAATATATTAAATATGCATTAAATACACTATGATTATTACCAAAAATAGATGTTTTTGAATTTAATTTAATTATTCTTATAAATGATAATAAATAAATATATTTTTAAAACAAATCAAAATATCAATTGTAATACTAAATTAATGGTAATCTATTTTAGTATGGAATTAATGGTAAATTTTAAAAACATATCAATAGTAATATATTAATGATAGCATAACAAAAAATTAAAATATTAATTTTTATTCAAATATTAATGGTATTACATTAAAACTGTAATTATTGCATTCAATTCAATAGATTATTTTTCTATATATATGAAATTCACTCATATTTTTTTTTTATATATATAAATGGTAATAAATAATTTTTTGTAAGATAATAAAAAAATATCTCCACTACTAATTGTATCTCCATAAAAATCTTCACCTTTATATATTTTTTATAAGTAATGCTACATTACCCAAATTTGGTGCCCAAATCTGGTACTCAAATGATGTGGCAACACTCTAGTCCATTCATTTAAATCATGTAAATATAATACAATTTAAATGAATGGACTAGAATGTTGCCACGTCATTTGGGTACCAGATTTGGGCATCAAATTTGGGCAATGTAGCATTACTCATTTTTTATTAATCATCTAAGAGACGAACACGTGAAAAAAAAAAAATCAATATACAATATATCTATATAATCAATAGTAGGAGCTTTGTCATTAAACTCCTATTAATTATAATCTATAAAATAATATAATAAATAGAATATTTCTATATAACCAATAGGTAATCAAGAGAAAATCCCGTAATTAATGGGATAGTGAATAAATTCTCTTAACCAATCTTATAATTGATTTTAATTAATTATTTTTTTTGAAAGGAATTGATTTTAATTAATAAGTATTATTATTAATTTTATTTTTTAAGTATTACATTATTAGGTAAGTTTAAGAGACAAGCCATAATATATATATATATATATATTTGCCAATTTGTTTTTTTTTTTTGTAAATCACAGATAGGCAATCCTGCAATCAATGGGTAGTGAATAAATTCTCTTAAACAATCTTGATAATTGATTTTTAATTATTATTATTAAATTTTTTTGAAGTATTATATTATTTGGTAAGTTTAAAGGACAAGCCATCATTTTTTATATTTTTTTTGCCAAAAGTTATTAAGTAGTTATTAATTATAACAATTTTTAATAATATATTTTTTTATCCTAAATAAAAAAAAAAATCTATAGGTAATTAAGAGGCAATCACATAAATAATGGTATAGTGAATGTATTCTTTTAACCAATCTCATAATTGATTTTTATTTGGTAAATTTAAAAGACAAGCCGTACTTTTTATTTTATTTTTGCCAACAAGCCATAAATTCGTATTAACTAGTTTTTTATTTTATTTTTTTTTATTTTTTTATTTTTTTTTATTTTTTTAAGTATTTTTAATTGTAATATTTTAAAAAAATGTATTGTTAATTTGTTATCTATAGAATATATATTATAATATTTGGTATGTTATAATTATAATAATATTTAATAATAAATTTTTTTTTCCTAAATAAAAAATCTATAGGTAATCAAGAGTCAATCACGTAATTAATGAGATAGTGAATAAATTTACTTAACCAATTTCATAATTGATTTTTAATTATTAAGGTTTTTTTATTTTATTTTATTTTATTTTTTAAGTATTACATTATAGACAGACCATAATTGTTTTTTGCCAACAAGCCATGCATTTCGTATTAATTAGTTTTTTATTTTATTTTTTTATTTTTTTATTTTTTATTTTTTTTAGAAGTATTGTTAATTAGTTGTAACATTTAAAAAAAATATATTGTTGGTTAGTTATCTATGTAATATATATTTTAATATTTGGTAAGTTATTAATTAATTAATTGTAATAATTTTTAGTAATATAATTTTTTTTCCTAAATAAAAAATCTATAGGTAATCAAGAGACAATCATATAATTAATGGAATAAATTCTATTAACCAATCTCATAATTGATTTTTAATTATTAAGTATTTTTTATTTAAGTATTATATTATTTGGTAAGTTTAAAAGACATGCCATAATTTTTTTTTTTTTGTTTTTTTTATTATGTATTGTTAATTGGTTATAATATTTCAAACAAAATATTGTTAATTATTTATCTATATAATTTACAATTAATTGTAATAATATTTAATAAATATTTTTTTTTCCTAAATCAAAAATCTATAGGTAATCAAGAGGCAATCACACAATTAATGAGATAGTGAATAACTTTTCAAAACCAATATCATACTTAATTTTTTAATTATTCAGGTTTTTTTTTTTTTTTTTTTTTTTTTTTTTTGAAATATCACTTTATTTGGTAAGTTTAAAAGACAAGCTATAATTTTTTATTTTTTATTTTTTCAAACAAGTAAAAAATTCGTATTAATTAGTTTTTTTAAAATATAATTTTTTTTTGAAGTATTGTTAATTAGTTGTAATATTTCAAAACAAATATCATAAATTAGTTATCTATATAATATATATTATAATATTTGGTTAGTTATTAATTGTAATAATGTTTTTCGTAAATAAAAAATCTATAGGTAATCAAGAGTCAAGTAATTAATGGGATAGTGAATAAATTATATTAACCAAACTCATAATTGATTTTTAATTATTAAGTATTTTTTTAAGTATTATATTATTTGGTAAGTTTAAAAGACAAGACATAATTTCTTTTTTACCAACAAGCCATAAATTTAGTATTAATCAAGTTTTCTTTTTTAAAGCATTGTTAATTAGTTTTAATATTTCAAAAAAAAAAAAATATTGTTAATTAGTTATCTATATAATATATATTATAATATTTAGTAAGTTATTAACTGTAATAAGTTTTAATAATATTTTTTTTTCCTTAATAAAAAATCTATAAGTAATCATGAGTCAAACACGTAATTATTGGGATATTGAATAAATTCTCTTAACTAATCTCATAATTGATTTTTAATTATTAAGTTTTTTATTTTATTTTATTTTATTTTATTTTTTAAGTATTACATTATTTGTTAAGTTTAAAAAATAAGCCATAATTTTATTTTATTTTTCCAACAAACCATAAATTCATATTAATTAGTTTTTTTTTTTTTTTTTTAAGTATTGTTAGTTAGTTGTAATATATCAAAAAATATATATATATTGTTAATTAGTTATCTATAAAGCAAGTTGAAAAGGATTGCAATAAAAAAAAATAAAAAAAATCCATTTTATTATAAAGAGGGTAAATAAATGAAATTACGTTAAATAGGACCTCGAGATCGATCTGGACCGATCGGATTCTTCGATTTGCAACTTCTTGCTGAAATGGAGAGAAAAAATCGAAACAAAAAGAATATTATTATTCAGTTCAATGTCTACTAATATCCGTTGACAAACTTAATGTACTTTTTTTTTTTTTTCTCGGATCTAGTTTTTTTACGATAAAGAAAGATAAAGGACACTCACAATAATGTTCATGTATTTGGCTTCGCCATTTGCGTCTGTGAAGCTCGAAAGAAACTCCTTTGCAAGATCTGTGAAGAGAAAGGAAAAAAGAAAAATTAACGTTATAAACATTAAATGATCGAAGAGAGGGAGAGGAGGAGGTATTACCTTTCTCTGAGTCGTTATCGAAATTCCTCATCATGGTTAACTTCCTGAGAGAGAGAAGGGGGGAGGGAGAGAGACAGACAGTGAGTTGAAGACGAGAAAGAAGAAGAGGAATTTGGCGGCAATTATATAGGGAAGAACGGTTGGTGGGAAAATTGAAGGGAAGGCAAGACCAGAGTATTATGAGGGCAAAGTGATGCCTTCACCCAGCGTGGCTCGGTTGTAAGAGCGAGTCTGCCGATGTATCAGGTTTGTCGATCATTGGTAAGAGTAGGGATGTCAATACAGGTTGGCATATCGTTAGGGTCAACTCAATCATGACACGATTAATTTTGGATCAATCCGAAGCACGATACGATAATTAAACGGGTCAGACCCACTTAACCTAAACACGAAGCGATTAAGAGTGACAATATTTGTATCCCTTAAATATTGTTTGTGAGAGCTTTTTTTGACAATCCAATTTTTTCTTTTTACACTTCTTTTCTAAAAACACTACATTCTTAAAATTTAAATTAAAAAAAAATTCTAAAGACACTTCATTTTATTATAAAATTATCCTTTTATCTTTTTTTGAATTAAATTATTAAAAAAAGAAATTGTCTCTCATAAATCATTAGATTAATCATTACGTATTAAATATTCTCTCATAAATTTTTAATTACTATATTAAACTCTCTCTCCTCCAATACATATCTCTAATTTTAGAAAGAAAAAAAAAAAAAAAAAAAACTTACTAATAAACTTGATTTTCAAGAATCGTATGTATGTATATATATTTTTTTAAAAAAAACTTTGTGGATTTTTAAAAAAAAATCAAAATATGAAAATGATTTTTATTACTTTTGTAGATATGTGATTGCCTAGAAAACTTTAATTCTTTCATTAGTCTTATAAATTCTGAGTTTAATCGAATCTAGTTTCAACAATTCAAAGCTTTCATATATATATATATATATATATTTTTTGAAAATTGACATTTTAATATATATATATAACCAAAATTTCCATAAGTTTTTTTCTTTAACTATTAATCAGAGATTGATCGAGAAAGTATGAAAATATGAATTTTTTTTTATTTTTTTATTTTTTGAAAAATGGAGAGAAATTAAATATGAGAGAGTGTTTAATATGGTAATAATAGATTTAAGAGAGAGTTTAATACATAATGTTTAATCTAATGATTTAGGAAAGAGAATTTATTTTTTTAATAATTTAATTAGTTTGGAGTGTCTTTAAATTTTTTTGTCTTGTTTAGTAATTTTAATTTAGGTTAAAATTGTTAGTAATAAATAAAATTAAATTGAAGTGTGAATAGACAATTTGTGGATTGTAAGGAGCTCTCATTGTTTGTACACCCAAAATTAATATGTTTTTGAAAATCAAATAATACCCTTGAGTAAAATTGTCAATAGGAATAAATAGTTTTTTAAGTACACCCACAAATAATTATTAATTAGTTTCCTATTTTAATCTTTTGTAAAAAAAATAAAAAATTCCTATTAATGATTTGATATGTACATGTATCATTTAAAAACTCTTTCCATTTCTTAAACCCTAGATTTTCATTTAAATACTTATTTCAAATATATTTTCAATCTCATTTAAGGAAAACAAAAAAGATTGATTGCTAACTATGTAGAATGAATCAAAATCATCCAAAGTTAGTTGTGAAAAAGTAAGTTTTAAATTAATTTTTATTAGAATAACAAAATCATTATGCATTGATTTCTCTATAATATTTGTTTTTTTTTTTTTTTCAAACACGCTTTAGATTTTTTTTTATTTATTATTATCAATATTAGTTGTTCTTCAATTTCATCAAACACTTTTCTACTTACAAATCTATTGGCACATAATACAAATATTGCATCTCTACAACTTTCATAAACAGAAAATGGATCTTCAACCGAAAAAATGTTAAATCAAATTGATTTTGTGGATAGAAAATAGCCAATAAAAAATGGAGAGAGCTGCTTGATATAGAGAGAGAAAAAAAAAATGGAGTCTATTTTGTGGAAAGAAAACATAGAAGAGAAAATAAGTGAGGGAAAAGGAAGAATAATTATAGAATTAATGATATTAACCAAATTTTAAATAATAATAAAGTTAATTAAATACTATAATAATAAATGTAGGTGGTGTGCACTTACATATTTTTTTAAAATGATATTTTTGACATTAAATTGAGTTTATTAACAAACTAGAATTTTTTTTAAACTTTTTATGGGTGCAATTACAAAAGGAGTGTACATATGGTTTTTAAGGGGTGCCATTATCACCACTCTTTTTGTATTCCTCAATTAAGTAACAATTAGAGTGCATAGGTTTTGCAAAAATAAAATAAAATAAAATTTTAAATTCTATTTAAAATCGACTATTTTTAAATTAAAGGGAGAATTATAAATAACTCCCTAACTTTTGATTAAATATCAAATCAAACTCTATGGTTTGAACAATCAGCAAAAACCACCTACCATTAATTGACTATTAGTTTATTTTATTTTATTTTTGAAATATTACAATAATTCGTGGTTTTGTGGGGAGGGAGAAGAGATTTGAACCTACAACTTCGTGGTGTGGATGTGAGGGGCTTTATCATTAGGTCAATATCATCTTGTCTAGTTGATTTTAATTAAGAGTGACGATATTTGCACCCTTTAAAAACTACATGTACACCCCAAATTAATATATTTTTAAAAATCTAAAATGACTAAATAGTTTTTAAGTACACTTGCCAATAATTATTAATCAGTTTCCTATTTTAATTTTTTTTAAGAAGAAATTACTGTTGATGGTTTTTTCTTATAAAGGAAATGGTTTCCTATTAATTAATCATTTAAGGAAGTTCCCTATTAATGTTTTGATATTAAAATATATCATAAAAAATCTTTTTGTTTTCTTAAACCCTAGATTCCCTTTTAAAAACTAATTTCAAATGTATTTTCAATTTCTTTTAAGGAAATACAAATTAATTGTTAAGCATGGAGAATGAATCAAAATCATTAGACAAAATGGTTATGAAAAAGTAAGTCTTAAATTGATTTTTAATATTTCTATTAGAAGAACAAAATCTTTATGCATTGGTGTATATTATTTTTTTCTTTTAAACATGCTTTTCATCGATTTTTTTTTTAATTATTAATTTTAGTTGTTATTTAATTTCATCACAAAAATTTCTACTTTAATATAAATTGGGACATGACACAAACTTTGCATCCCTACAACTCTCACAAACACAAAGAGGATTTCCAACCACAAAATCCCCAATCTAAGTGAAAATGGAGTATGATTTTAAGGAACAAAAACAAAGAAGAGAACAAAAGTGGGAGAAGAGAGAGAACGGTAAGAGAATTAAAGATAATAATAATGTTAATTAAATAACATAGTAATGGCCTAGGTGGTGTGTACTTACAATAATACAATACATCATAACAAAATAAAGGATATTTTTGGCATTAAGTGAGGTTTACTTACAAACTATAAATTTTTGATGGGTGTGATTACGTAAGGAGTGTATATACAGTTTTTAAGAGGTGTCATTATCATCACTCCACGATTAAATATGGGTCAACACAAACACGACATGCATAACTCGTTTAATAAATGGGTTCGACAGGTCGTGTCAAATGACCCATTTACATGACCCATGACTTGTTAATATTTTTTTTTCAAACTAATTTATGGAAAAAAGACCTTTGGTGCTTGTGTTATGGCTTCAATTTTTTTTATTTTTTATTTTTAATTTAATCAGGTTTTCAGACAAGCTATTTTATTTTTTTGGACAATGAAATGTAACAAGGCCAATCCAAGTCATTGATTGAGCAATAATAAGATCATAACTCAACAACACCACCGAGTGAAGAATGTAACACAAGAAGAATCTACAAACAATCAAACATTAAGAAAAAAAATTATAGAAGCCAACAAGATTATAACTTAACAAGAAATTACAAAAAACATCTCATCATAAAAAATATATATATTGAAGATCCAAGCCAAAAGAGTATATTCGACTTCATAGTTCATAGTCTTACTAATTGTTGACAATAAAAAACTTGCCAACCAGAATCTACGAGGTGGCTCCTTGCTGAAGGTTTGCCTCGAACCAACCTAGAGCACTTTGCTAGAAAACTAGGTAAGGTGTTGGTACGGGGGATTCTATTGTTGCATATGGTGGAAAGGTGATTAACAAAAGTAATCATGTATGACATTTCACAAAAGATATTCATAACATACAATAACAATAGGATGATCAAAACTCGAGTACCAATGTAAAAAATAATAGTGCTCTCTGTGTATTCGACTGATCATAGACTATACATGGTCTATTAGACCTTTTTATATACATCAAGGCCACTCATCGGTGTTTATTTAACTGCTTCTTTCACTTCCTTCATCATGCGCCTCTTCTCTTCCCTCAACCGGACATGGCTGACTGGATTTTACTCATTCTTTCATCGTGGGGTAATCTTTTGCCTCCATTTGTCCATATCTTCATCGGTTACTAAAATGTGGGGCTCTTATTTGAAGACTTTGTCAAGGAACAGACCTTTGTATGTCTTAAGGAATGATTCAACGCCATTCAAGTGAGTTTTGCCACGGTGGACTCATCGTTTGACTTAATTGGGCTGCACTCATATTTTTGCTGATGGACTGGGACACGTGTGAGTCTCAAATGAGTTGAAGAATTGGACTTTAACAGGAGTCCATGTGTTTTGAGACTTCTAATGTAGTTCAACAGTGAAGATATAATCTAGGATCCTAGAAACTCTTAATTAACCCTGTCCTTTTATTTGGCTATAACTTTTCACTGTATTTAGACTCAATCCTTTCTAATGATATCAAACAATATTGACTTGGGTGGCATACTCGGCTTCGAGTCGGGGAGCTCGTCTTGGTTGTGTTAGGTTTATGTTTCGATGTTGGCTTAATTCCATATCAAAATGCTTTTGTTTGAAATGATTAGTTGCCTAGGTTACTTGTGACGGTTCAAGCTTCAAAGAAGAAAGGCAACATATATATCATGCAACCAAGGTCTTTAAGAGGTTTTGCTTCATTGCCAAGTTAAAGTAAATTGAGATGTTAACCTATTGCATGGTTGTAGGTGTACACACACACACACAAACATGTCAGATTTTTGAGTCATGTTGGCATATTTCCATATCAAAACGACATTTCTTTCGTATTGATTATTTGTTTAGGTTCATGTTGACTCAAGCTTCAAAGAGGAAGGATAATACATCATGCAAAGTGAAGTCTTCAAGAGGAGCAAGTTTTGTTGCACATCAAAGGTATATTTAGACCTTATTCCTCTTGCAAGGCGTTTAGGTGCACACACACACACACACACACACACACACACACACACACACACACACACTGTATTCTTATGTGTACTTGCATTATTGTGCTCAATTGGTATAATACATACACACACATTTTGTTGTATATACATGCATTATATTTATATTGACAACTTTTATGAAATTACATGTTCTAGGACTATTTCTAGGAAATAGTATATGTGTGTGTTCTTGTGTATATTTGTATGTGTTTTATTGATATCGGACTTGAATATACTCTTATATTGTTCCTCATTGAGTTCCAAACGTTTCGGTTACTCTCTCATATGTTTTCGAGTTCCGAGTTAGATTTTATGAAACTTTCCCTATATTTATCATACATGGTTTTCGTCCTTATGTATTGAAAGTTCACAAATTTTACCATTATACGCGTGGGTGTCTTTTAAGAATGACATAGAGGGTTTGTGAAAGGGTTGTTAATCCGTTATTACCAAATTTTCGGATTAGTCAATATTACAAATATAACTCAATTCACAAAATAATAATCAAGTGTAATAAGGTGCGGAAATATAAACGACACTTGATTTTTACGTGGAAACCCTCAACAGGGAAAAACCACGGGCTATTATAGTGCGCCACACTCGAACCTCGAATCCACTAATTGAAGTGAAGTTTACAACCTATGTAGACCTCGTCTAACACTCCGGTCTGTAACCCCCCACTTCTACCACGCTGGCCTGTAAAAGTGGACCTAGTCCAATTTGCTTATGTGACCACCTAATCCCGGTGTATGACCTAATCCCGGTCTATCACACAAGACTTACCTCTCCGAAGAGATCAACACCCTATGTGAATATGCAATGATATCCAAATATGCAATAAGAGCTAGGGTACTCTAGATGCTTACCTAGGATTATATGATGACAATAAAATCAATCATAGATATGAAAATAGCTATATGACATGGCATACAACTTTAGCTAAGTAAAGGATAACCAATCCTAGATACAAAGCTATCAAAAACAATCTCAATCATACAAAGAGATCAATTAGCTAGATGTTAGATAAACATGTAAAATCCTAGCTATCAAAAATAACCCACAAACATTCAAAGGATTAACTAGTTGATTAAACAACAATCTATCAACCTAGTTATCAATAAATCACACAAGAATGTTTATGGCATAGCTTTTAGGCAATAATGACCTAATCAAATAAGCTATGTAAAAATAAACCCAATCAACACATAATCTCAATCATGTATGTAGAAATTACTCAAGAACATACAAGTAATAAAAGAGATAAAATTGATAAGTAAAAACACTAAAATTAGATGAGATTAGTGTTCAACAAATCATACCATGTGTGTTGAAGAAGACCCATGCTCAAATGATGTTGAATGATGCAAGATGGAGATGGGTTTTGGGTTTAGAGAGTTAAAGAAGCAATCTTGGTGCTTTCTCTCTCAAGAATATGGAGCCTCTCTCTCTAGGGTTTCATTTTGTGGCTCACCCTCAAAATGATGAGAAAGATATGTATTTATAGTGCCCAAGTGAAACTATGTCGTTTTGGAAGAAATAGAAAAACTGTGGGCATTTTCGCGGTACTCGCGACAGTGCAGTATCTCAAGATTCGAGTGCTCCGAAACATGACCAAACGACATCGAAACCTTTCGTATAATATATCGTTAGAAAGGTATGAATGTCTATTTTCTACTCGTTTTTACAGAAGGACATTTTGATGTCTGTAGAAAAAGTTATGGTCATTTGAGTGACCAAAGGTCAGATACGGATAACAGCTGTGATGCCCTGTTTTAGTGGTTACTTTGGAGATTTCAAAAGCAATCCAAACGGTCATAAAATATTACGAATAATATACCGTTGGAAAGGTATGGGTGTCTAGTTTGTCCAGAATTTTACAAAACTTAATTTGAAACTTTGTACAAAAAGTTATGGTCACAAGACCATACAAATGTCAGTTTTGAAAAACATTTAAATCATTGAAATTCAATATTTTGAACCTAGACACTTCACTCCAAATAACCAAACCGAATCTACCACTTATCCAAGAGAAGAATGAGACCTTCTCAAGTGGTCAACCATCGTGCTAAGATATGCACACCATCGTGCAAGCACGGACGTTTCCGATCACTCAAACGGAAACGAATTACACCACACTTAAAGCTAATCAAACATGAAGTGCAAGTGTGGGAATTGAATGCATCCTAATGCTTATCATATCATGGCATTATCATAGAACAAGATGCAATCAATTCAAACAAGCATGAATAAAATTCATGACTTTGCATCCTAATGCCTAAACATGTTATGGCATTTCAATAAAGTAGATGCAATCAAATAAACATGCATGAAGAGATATTCAACAATTATGAATGCACACATATGAAAACACACAACATACAAATATAGAAATATGCATGAGTTGTGAGTGTGTGCAACTATGATCTCTTCAAAGCATGTAAGCACTAAAATATATCATTGGTGCTTCTTCACTTGAGGTCTTGAGAGGGCCATTGGATGATCATCAATTCCTAAGCTACCCTTACAACAACCCCAACATGTGGTTTGTCCACGAAACAAGCCAATTAATAAATGGGAATCCTTACATGTATCAAGTCAAATTTTAAGTTTTTTATTAAAGTTTCATAGACATCTCCATGTCTGTGAGTGAGTAAGGGTTTTTTGTAAGGTCTCATTTATTGATTGGCTTATTTCGTGGACAAACCACACATTGGGGTTTTGATGTAAGGGTAGCTTAGGCTTTCAAGACCTCAATAGAAGAAGCACTACAAAGATATATCTATAATGCTTAGTTTTCTTTGAAGAGATTTAGTAGCACACACACACTTAGCATATTTGCATATGTGTGCATTCTCTTCACATATCACATTTCACACGTACACTTTTGTTGTTGCATCTTGTTGTGTGTTTGTGTTTTGTAAAACGTTTGCCGAATATTGTTCATGAAACAAATTATGGTGTGTTCAATATTAATCTAGAGGGGGGGGGGGGGGGGGGGGGGGGTGGGGTGAATAGATTTTAACAATTTTACCCAATTTTCGCGTTAATCAAGATTACGAAAATTCCCCAATCTAGTCAACAAATATAACAAGTGTAATATGGTGCGGAATTATAAATGACACTTGATATTTACGTGGAAACCCTCACGGGAAAAACCACGGGCTGTATAGTGCGCCACACTCGAACCTCGAATCCACTAAATGTGTTAAACGATTACAACCTACTCCCGGTATATAATCACACACCTACCTAATCCCAGTATAAGTGAACCTAGTCCAATTTGCTTGTGTGACCACCTAATCCCGGTGTCCGACCTAATCCCGGTCTATCACACAAGACTTCAATTGCTTGTGATTTATGCAACCTAATCCCGGAAGCTACACAAGTCTTACTTCTCAATGAAGAGATAACAACCTAAGTGAATATATGAAATACTCAAAATGCAACAAGAGCAAGGCAACTCTATATGCTTACCTAGAATGATGATATATCAATGAAATCAATCCTAGATATCAAAAGCTAAATGACATATCATAGAGCTTAGCTAATCAAGATTCAACAAAACCTAAATAGCTATCACAATACAACACTCAATTCAACAATGTTGTCAATAATCATGGCAATGACAATAAATGCAATTAACAAGTGCAATCAAGGAATTGTCAATCAAAATGCCAATCAATGAGTCCTACACATCAATGTCTAAATGAAAATCATATAGACTTAGCTAGAGGGCAAAATAGTCCTAAATGCTAGCTATCAACAAACAACTCATCTCAACCAAAATCAAAGACTCAAACATGTTATAAACAACATTAAGTAAAGAGTCATGCATTTAATTAACCACTAAATGCTAATCCTAGGCAAAACATGTCATATATATGAAACAAAGAGATGTAGAACATGTAGAGATTACCTAGTCAAAGAAATCAACAAAAACCATGCTTGGATGATGCTAGGAAGAAGTTAGATGCACATGGGAAGTGATTTGGTTGAGTAAAGGTGAGTTCTTGGGAGCTTCTCTCTCTAGGGTTTGAGTTTCTCACTCTAAGGTCTGATTTTGAGCTCTCTTGGCCGAGCTAGGAAGAAGATGATACTTATATAGTGTGCCAAAGTGAAGTGGTGTCGTTTTGAACAAAATGCAAAAGACCGCCGATTCTGCGCCCTTGTTCTGCGCCCTTGGCCGCAGAACAAGGGCGCAAAAATGCACCTGACAAATTTTGCGGCCCCTAAACGCAAAAACCAAGGGCGCAGAAAAGAGGACAGAGAGTATGAATTCTGATCCTTGTTCTGCGCCCTTATTTATGCGGCCTTGACCGCAGAACAGGGCGCAAAAACGCACCTGATGGAGTTTCCTAAAAAGAAAAATATGATGTGTAATTCCAAGCAAGATGCACCCATATGGACAAGAATGAAGAGAGATTAAATGAGCAATTCATGCATACACACAATAAAGACACAACACATTCAAGAATAAGAATTATGCAAGTGTTGTGTGTGTGTGCATCTATTTCTCTTCATTGTAAGAAACACTAATTATTATACCTTTGGAGTGCTTCTTCCCTTGAGGTCTTGAAAAGGGCCTTTGAGCATGATCTTCAATCACCTAACTACCCTTACAATTCAAACCCCCAATATGTGGTTTGTCTACGAAATAAGCCAATCAACAATGGGAATCCTTACAATCTCCCCCTTTGGCTATTTCGTGACAAAACCACCACTCACATTGATCCTCACAAGATAATTGAAACTACGGGAAATTCTACATTACAAATTACAAAGAGATAAGAAAATAAAACTTCAAGTCTTCAATCTCTTGTAGAATACCCAAACCTTCAAAACAATTAGATTACACTTCCAAAGCAAGTGTATGTGAGATGATCAAGTGAAAGAAAAACAAGCATTTGCATATGAATCTTTTAACCACAATATCATGCAATGTATGAGTATGCAAAGCTCCCCCTCAAAGGGTTACTCCCCCTCAAACCATAAACTCCCCATAAGCACAATTGCTACAACAATTAGCACAATTGCTACAACAATTAGCACAATTGCTACAACAATTAGCAACTCCCCTTACCACATCCTACTCCCCCTTTTTGTCATGAAATAGGCAAAGGAGTAGTCCCCAACCGGGTCACTCATAGCAAAGAGAGAAAGAAGCATACAAGATAATGCATAGTTAAATAAGCCACTTTATGCACTCAATTAATTGGAGAGAATCAAGGAGATTTATTTTATAGAAAATGTGTGAATTAGAAATGCTTTGCAAACAAGACATGTTGCATTCAAGTCCAAAAAACAATGGTATTTGGCAAAGCAAATTGACAAAGGTTTCCAATTAGAATTCAAACCAATTTTACCATTTGTCATGAGAGAAGCAAGGATATAGAGATTTCATTGATTTCAATTTTTTAACAACAACTATATCCACCTTTATAAGCGAAACATGGCATGAGCGACTTTGCACCCTATTTGATTTTTCCGGGTATGAAACCCGTATGATAGTAACCATGTTCAACAAATAAAGAAAGAGAGACTTTGAATGGATACAAGATCCTTTATCAATTTTAGTCTCACTAGCTTTTTCACACATTGTTTTGCATTTAAGAATATGCAATCATCAATTCATGCTTTTCCAATTTAGCAAGGCATTTGAATTTCATGCTTTTTAGTTCATTAGCATGTCAATTAAGAATCATCATGTCATGGAAATAACTATAGGTCATTCAAATCATACTTCCTATGAAAATTTCCTAGTCCAAAAATGCATGTTTGAACATAAATATGACATGGATTGA
The DNA here is from genome assembly GCA_954870605.1 of Acer campestre. Lineage (NCBI taxonomy): Eukaryota > Viridiplantae > Streptophyta > Magnoliopsida > Sapindales > Sapindaceae > Acer > Acer campestre. The sequence goes on along the minus strand of OX940804.1, from coordinate 21,046,772 downwards.
AAACAAAGCAAGGTTCACACTTATTGAGATAAAAGCATATATACATATGTCCAACCAAGCTTACTTCAAGCAATTAAAAGAGAAGCACAAGATCTTTCAAATAATTTGCATGCATCAAGTATACAAAAAGCTCTCTTTGCTTGAGTTCCCCTTATGGGGTCAATACCACCCTTCAACAATGAAGGTCATGAGGTCCTATGGACCTACCAAGTCCATTGGACTCGGTTGAACCTATGTGAGACATGTTTGTCTCGTAGCAAGCGGGTTCATCTTTTCTTATCCACCTAGGTGATACATTTTTCTTCCTAGGGGTCAAAGGTTCTAGAGTTCTAGAAGTCATAGGATCATGTAAATGGTTCTCATTTTTCCTATGAGCATGCATTCTAGCTCTAGCCTTCTTTTTCTCAATCATGCTTCTAATTCTACACATTCTAATGTAGTGAAAGCAATTTGGTCTAATATGACCATCAATACCACAATGATGACATGTAGGGATAAAGTTAGGAATCATACCATGTCCTTGTGCATGCATAGGAGCCTTCCCATGTCTTTGTGGTTGTCTTGGTAGTTGGATAGGATTTCTCCTTCTTTGTTGTTGACCAAGACTTGATTGCTTCCTCGGTTGATTTTGCATGATTGGTCTCTTCCCTTGATGAATTTGAGCTTGAGGGAAGTTATTAAGAGGAACTTTTTGAGCTTGAGGTTGTCTTCTTGAAGCTACCTTCACTTGAGCATTATGAGAGCATTGTCCTAGATCAATCTTCTTCCTAGGAGTTTGCACGTGTGAAGTCTCTTTGTTACCTAAGCTCTTGACAAATACGGTCTTGTTGGGAGTGGAGGACTCCTCACTATCTTCAAATCCAAGACCTCTTTTGTCATAAGGGCTCTTTCCAACACCAAGCATGTTGTCAAGTTTCTTGGTGCTTGTGGCCATCCTAGTCAATGACTCTTTGGCTTCATCAAGCTCCCTCTTCAACCCCTCTTCATTCCTCTTAGACAAAGCTAGCTCATCTCTTAGCTTGTCTTCAATCTTCTTGGATCTTTCCACTTGTTCATATAAGTGGTCATTATGAGCTAAAAGGTCTAGATTCTCTTCTCTCAATCTTTGAGTCTTTTCCTTGGTCTTCTTTTCTATGTTCTTAAACTCAATGAGAAATTCTTCTAGAACCTTTTTCTCCACATATCCATATGTGGAGTTAGATGAAGAGTTATCTTCACTAGAGTCAAAAGCTTCTTGACTCTCATTCTCTTCTTCATTGTAGAAGATCGGAAAGGCAAAATAATTATTCTCACAATCATTCAAGCTCGTGGGACTTTCTTCAACAATTTTCACTTTGTTGTCCCGCTTGTGAGAGCTAGCAAGAGCCAAATGTTTAGCCACAACCTCTTCATCACTTGAGGAGTCATTTGAAGTGGCATCCATTTCCTTTCCTTCTCTTCCATCCCTCAAGTTAGCACAATCGAGGGAGATATGCCCGAATCCTCCACATTCGTAGCATTGAATCTTCTCTCTTGAAGATATCTCATGGTTTGGCTTGACATTCTTGATAGTGATCTTCTTCTTCTTGAAGTTATCCCTTTTTGAGCCATAACCACTCTTTTGTAGATTCAAGAACTTCTTGAATCCCTTGACAATGAGTGCCATATCTTCATTAGAGTCATCCTCCTCCTCCTTTTCCACCTTAGAAGTTTCCAAGGCTAGATTCTTTTTCTTCTTAGGAGGTGAAGTGATAGCCTTTCTTGATTCATAGGCTAGAAGTCTTCCAATGACTTCACTCGGCTTCATATCCTTATAGGAATCATTTTCTTCTAAAGCCGTCACTTTAGGTTCAAACCTTTCGGGTAGAGATCTCATAATCTTCTGCTTGATTCTCCTATCCGAATACGGGTCTCCAAGTTGATGGCTTTGATTTACAATGTCCATTAGCCTAACTTGGAAGTCATTGAAGTGCTCGTGCTCTTCCATCCGAATGGTCTCAAAAAGAATTTGTAGGACTTGTAACTTGGAGTCCTTGACCACTTCGGTTCCTTCATGAGCAACTTCTAGGATATCCCATGCCTCTTTGGCAATCCTAGTAATTTGAATCAACTTATATTGATTCTCATCGACTGCGCAACGGATAGCATGTATGGCTTTGTTGTTCCACATGGAATCAACAAATTCTTGCGCGTCCCATAGTGCCTTAGGCTTAAGCACTTCTTCTCCTCCTCCGGTAGGAGTCATCTTTGGTGGAGCATAACCATCTTCAACCGCCATCCATGCCCTATCATGGATTTGGCACAAGTATGCTTCCATCTTCCCCTTCCACGAGGAGTAATTATCGCCGGTGAGCAACGGTGGCCTCACACTCGACGCTCCCTCTTTGCTCATCCCGAAACCACTCATAGTGTTTTGATGAATGCAAATGAGATGAATGCAAAATGTATGAAGAAATCAAACAATCACACACAATGCAAAAACACACCAAAAGTGAGCAAGGATCACCTAAGTATATCTAGGAACCCGCTCTGATACCAATTGAAACAAATTATGGTGTGTTCAATATTAATCTAGAGGGGGGGGGGGGGGGGGGGTGAATAGATTTTAACAATTTTACCCAATTTTCACGTTAATCAAGATTACGAAAATTCCCCAATCTAGTCAACAAATATAACAAGTGTAATATGGTGCGGAATTATAAATGACACTTGATATTTACGTGGAAACCCTCACGGGAAAAACCACGGGCTGTATAGTGCGCCACACTCGAACCTCGAATCCACTAAATGTGTTAAACGATTACAACCTACTCCCGGTATATAATCACACACCTACCTAATCCCAGTATAAGTGAACCTAGTCCAATTTGCTTGTGTGACCACCTAATCCCGGTGTCCGACCTAATCCCGGTCTATCACACAAGACTTCAATTGCTTGTGATTTATGCAACCTAATCCCGGAAGCTACACAAGTCTTACTTCTCAATGAAGAGATAACAACCTAAGTGAATATATGAAATACTCAAAATGCAACAAGAGCAAGGCAACTCTATATGCTTACCTAGAATGATGATATATCAATGAAATCAATCCTAGATATCAAAAGCTAAATGACATATCATAGAGCTTAGCTAATCAAGATTCAACAAAACCTAAATAGCTATCACAATACAACACTCAATTCAACAATGTTGTCAATAATCATGGCAATGACAATAAATGCAATTAACAAGTGCAATCAAGGAATTGTCAATCAAAATGCCAATCAATGAGTCCTACACATCAATGTCTAAATGAAAATCATATAGACTTAGCTAGAGGGCAAAATAGTCCTAAATGCTAGCTATCAACAAACAACTCATCTCAACCAAAATCAAAGACTCAAACATGTTATAAACAACATTAAGTAAAGAGTCATGCATTTAATTAACCACTAAATGCTAATCCTAGGCAAAACATGTCATATATATGAAACAAAGAGATGTAGAACATGTAGAGATTACCTAGTCAAAGAAATCAACAAAAACCATGCTTGGATGATGCTAGGAAGAAGTTAGATGCACATGGGAAGTGATTTGGTTGAGTAAAGGTGAGTTCTTGGGAGCTTCTCTCTCTAGGGTTTGAGTTTCTCACTCTAAGGTCTGATTTTGAGCTCTCTTGGCCGAGCTAGGAAGAAGATGATACTTATATAGTGTGCCAAAGTGAAGTGGTGTCGTTTTGAACAAAATGCAAAAGACCGCCGATTCTGCGCCCTTGTTCTGCGCCCTTGGCCGCAGAACAAGGGCGCAAAAATGCACCTGACAAATTTTGCGGCCCCTAAACGCAAAAACCAAGGGCGCAGAAAAGAGGACAGAGAGTATGAATTCTGATCCTTGTTCTGCGCCCTTATTTATGCGGCCTTGACCGCAGAACAGGGCGCAAAAACGCACCTGATGGAGTTTCCTAAAAAGAAAAATATGATGTGTAATTCCAAGCAAGATGCACCCATATGGACAAGAATGAAGAGAGATTAAATGAGCAATTCATGCATACACACAATAAAGACACAACACATTCAAGAATAAGAATTATGCAAGTGTTGTGTGTGTGTGCATCTATTTCTCTTCATTGTAAGAAACACTAATTATTATACCTTTGGAGTGCTTCTTCCCTTGAGGTCTTGAAAAGGGCCTTTGAGCATGATCTTCAATCACCTAACTACCCTTACAATTCAAACCCCCAATATGTGGTTTGTCTACGAAATAAGCCAATCAACAATGGGAATCCTTACAGTTCAGAAATGTCCATGCTTACACGAAAGTGTACTTGGTTTTGTGCAAAAACTGCCCTCGGAGATTGCCTTGGCTTCTCCTTTGGTTTCACCACATTTGGTGAATCAGCGGTTGTGATTAGTGGCCTAGTCGTCGAATGGAACCGCCATTTTGGTCCAGAAGCCTCTGGTCTGATTCCACAGTTATGATTGGCGGCCATGATTACCGTTCGAAACTACCATTCATACCTGATTGATTTTAATCTCTCGGGTTTGATTCTGTGGTTGGATTGACGGTTATGAAACTGCCGTTTCTCCCCTGTTTTTCTCGAGTTCAATTCAGCAGTTGTGATCGGCGGCCTGACCACCGAATGAAACCATCGATCGTGTGGTTCAAGGGAAAACTTATCTTTTCACATGCCCTATTCTTGATGTCTATATATATACCATCTTCTCATTCTCTGAACTTAGTTCTTCAACTCTTAGAACACTAAAGATCAAAAGAGAGACACTTTAGAGAAAATCAATCAAGAACTCATTTTTAAACACTCAAAACCATTCTCATATGCATCAAAATAGCATCTAGCATCTTCTAGCATAGTTAGGATGCTTGCTTGCATGGGTTTTACTCAACACACTTCCTTTGGTATGTTCTTCACTATTATCATATATAACTAGTGTTTTATTTATCAAGGCATCTTTTTTATTACTTGCATGTTCTTAGATTAACTTCTAATATTCAAGATAATAGATTGTTGTGTTGATATAATTGAGTGTTGTATTGTGATAGCTATATAGGTTTATTCAATCTATGCTTAGCTAAGATTTTTGACATGTCATTTAGCTATTGATATCTAGATAAGCATACATGGTTTCCTAGCTCTAATTGCATTTTGGATATTTCATATATTCACATAGGCATTTTATCTCTTCATTGAGAAGTAAGACTTGTGTAGCTTCCGGGATTAGGTTGCGTAAATCACAAATAATTGGACTAGGTTCATTTATACCGGGATTAGGTAGGTGTGTGATTATATACCGGGATTAGGTTGTAATCTTTATCACATTTAATGGATTTGAGGTTCGAGTGTGGCGCACTTATTGGCCCGTGGTTTTTTCCATGAGGGTTTCCATGTAAATATCAAGTGTTATTTAATATTCCGCACTTATTACATTTGTTATATTATATTGACTAGTTAGGGGTATTTTCGTAATCTTGACTTTATTCAAAAATTGGGTAAAATTGGATAAAATCTATTCACCCCCTAGATTAATATTGTATACACCTATAATTTGTTTCATTTTTAATTCGAAAATGGATTCAAACTGGGTTTCAAGGCTTGAGAACGGTCAAAGAACGCGAAAGGAGTGCGAAAGGGAAGAAAGGGAAGAAGGGTGGCAAATTGCTAGAACACCCCCTCTCCCGTGGAGGCACGTGGCCTCCACGAGAAAGAGGTCCCTCGGCTCACGTGGAGGCCACGCACCTCAATGAGGTGCAGAGGTTTTGCGTTATCCTCCCTCTCTCGTGGTACCCTCAATGCCACGTCATTTCCCTCCCAAATTTCTTTAAATACCATCTCTCTCTCATTTGAAATTTTAATATATATATATATATATTTTGTGTTGGAAATTTTTGTTTTTACTCTTAACATGAAATCACCATATCTCACTCAATTCTCAACCAAATTGAGTGATTTAAAAAGTGAGAGACCGTATTAAAGTCTTCAATCATCTCCAAGTGGTTTGAAAGCTAATTGTTCAAGCATTTTTGGTGTCTCACACCATTTTCGTGACAACGTACACAAATCAAGATATTTTCTTATCTTTTGGATTTCAAAGCTTTAAAATGTTGAATTACCTTGGGTTTTCTTCCTATCTTTATGTATTTGGCTTGAACAAGTGTTGTTTGGAGATATGACTTCAATTATAAGCTAGATTTGTCTAATTAGAGACTTAAATGTGATTTAGGTTTTGTTAAATCTAAAACTTCATATGGTTGGGTGTTGTATTGTGATTGACTTATATTCTAGGGCTATTTGAGTGTTAATTGAATTTATTATCATGATTGATAGCCTTTAATTTACATGTGCTAAGATATATTAATTGAATATATTTTAGGTTTAGCACATTTAATTTTATATTTAAAGCCTTTGCGCTATAATTGATTATTTTTGTGAATATGTGCTTTAAATATTTGCTAGAGAAACTTGATTGAACATATTTTTGAATTCTAGCATTTTTTATTTTAGTTTTAAAGTCTTGAACATGTGCGTAATGAATATGTTATGTTTTAAGCTTTAGTTTGTATGAATAAAATCTAGAATTTAAGTGTGATTTGGTTGGATTGCATTTTTCTAGGTTTTTGTTCATGTATAAAGGACTAGAAAAATAATATTTGTGAACTTTAATGTCTATTTCTAGTTCTTCATGAAGTGTACCTAATCTATACATTTCATATGTGATTTGTATCATTTTGTATGACGTCAATTGTTTGGATTATAAACTAGAAAAACATACATTGTGTGCATAAAGCTTATTTATAGTTCCCATAGGATATGTTGATAATATATTCTATGTTGCATGTGTTTGCATAAACACAAATTTGATCACATTAGGAAGCTTTGCAATGGCATAAAGTATATTGTTGGAACATACAGTTCTAGCTTGAGTAAGAGAGTCTCAACTAGGATCATACGGATCTATAAGTTGAGCATGGAGAACTCAATTAGAGGCATACGACTTCTAAGTTGAGTGCCGACAAGTTTTTCGCTAATAAAAGGCCCGAGGGTAGGATATAAGGGATATCCACTAGTAAGTAGACAATCATACGGATTGGTCGCATTGGGGGTATACTTTTATCCAATTAGTGAAAAATAGTGTTGCTTGGAGGTGGTTGAATGGTTCAACCCATGGATGTTTCCTTTTCTGAGGTTTACCACATCAAAATGATGTGTCAAATGTCTCTATCCATTACTCTCTTATATTTGTGTTTATGTGATTGTTGAAACTTGTTTAGGTCATCAAATCTCCATTCTTGTAAACAAGATTGTTGCAAGGAAAGCCGAACAAACATACTTTTAGATCAAATTGTATATATTTCTTGCATTTGTTAATGGGTGATATAGTTTTGTATAGTTATACATGCACTTGTATTTATGAATATTGGAGATATATATATATACAAGTTTGAGTTGATTTATGTTTCAGTAAGATATCTTCACTTGCAAGTTATAGACTTTGATTGGCATGCTTTATTGAATATGATTTTAATAGTCTGTATGTGCTTTCATGTTTATAATGTGATGTGATTCAAGCTATCTAGAGGGACAAATTTATGTTTGTTTCAATGGATTGAAAAGAGGTTCAAAACCTATTCACTCCCCTCTAAGTTAGCTTTTGACAATTTAACCATGCTTGTATTTTTCAATTGGTATTAGAGCGGGTTGTTATAAGGCAAGTAACAAGATACGGGATACATTTGCAGTAAATTGTTAAGTTTTGGAGTCATGGTTGTTCCATAGGATACAATGACTGAAGGTGCCTCTAACTCTAGGCAACCTCTACTCAAGGGCTAAAACTACAGTTTTTGGAAACTCCGAATGAAGGCGTATATACCGTCCATCAATGAGAGAGCATGGATGATGGTTGAAAAGGGTTACTTTCCTCCGAACAAAATGATTGAGGATGGATCGGTTGTTCCTAAGCCTAGAAGTAGAGAGGACCCCGGTTCGGTTCAATTCGGTTCCAATTCTGAGGGAACCAGTTCCGGTTCTGGTTCGGTTCTTAATTTTATTATTTTTTTAACCAACAAAAAAAATTAATAGACATGTAAATGCAATTTATTGGGTAACTCGAAATTAAAATAAAATAAATACATGAGAAATTAAAAAAACATATTAAAATAAAACTAAAAAATTTAAATTGGCCTTGTACTTAATTTTAACCACAATTAAGTAGTCTACGTATCCTCTATAAGTCGTGCAGCAGAAAAGTTTTTGATCAATAGGTTTTAAAATTTTATTGTCTTTTGGACCTTTTTGTATACATAAACACGAGTAAGAGATTTGTTTTCATACCATTGAAGAACACTCCGTTTTCTTTTCGATCCTTCACCACTAAGCCTTCCGAGCTTTGTCTCGCGATCTAGCAACTGTATGTGTGGGCACGTCACGCCGGGAGTACTTGAATGGAGGCTTGAGAGATCTGGAAGATAAACCTTTGTCTCCTATGATGAATTCGGCCAAGCTAAGGAAGAACAAAATTCTTTTTCTTTCCTCACTCTATGTGCTGCACCTCTTGTCTCTCAATTAGGTTTAGGTTAGTTTAATTTTCTTGATAAGTATATCTTATATACTAGGATCCTAGGGTTTAGTAAACCAAGTCAAAATAAGATTATAAATCCTTTTTAATTCGGTCACCACTAGGGTTTGAACCTTTGACCTCTTTAAAGCAAATAAAAATAATCTCTTATTATTTTATTCTTTTGCTCTTATCAAGGTTCAAAACTGAAACCTCCAAACAACAATTACTGATTCTCAATTATTAATATGTCAATTAAATAATCATATTATTTAATAATATTTAATTAATCAATTAAATAATATATTAATTAAATAACCATATCATTTAATTAATTCCCATAATATGTTTAAGTTACTTTCGTAACATAATTAATTGGACCATCCAATTCTCTGTGAGCCTTGTTACTATCAATCGTAAAGGGCTAGCAAGGGGACCTAATGGATCCACAATTTTGAGCTCCAATAATATTTAGAAAAATTAATTAAACTCTTTAATTAATATTTTACGATTATTAACCTCGGAGTTATTCCACTAAAAACCCAAATTTGTACTCTCGTAACTATAGATGTTTTACCAATCAAATTATTAGTGTTTATCAATATAGCTATTACATATGATATAATCATTCACAAGTAGTTCCTAATTAGAGTTAGGTTATAAAGTCCGTTATACTTCTCTAATTATATATTTTCCTTTAAGTACCATTGATTCTCTAATGAATGATTATATTCTTTATTCCTTTGCGGAAGAAGGAGAGCGCTCTTAATTGTTCATGTCCCGAATCAAACCTTAAGGGAACAACTCATTTACTTCTCGCAAGAAGGAGTAAATTCCTCTATTATGTGCATACCTTTCCAACTACAAGCCAAACCGTGATTCCTAGATATGAAGTTATTGATTGGGTATGCTACTCCGATCTCACCCATGGTATTTCAAGAAACATGATCTAACTCAAAGGAGTTAGTAAGATACTTAGGATTTAGATCACCCATATACAACCATAATTTGTCGATATATATGAATCTTTTCAACTAACGGATCTTAGTGATATATCATATAGATTGTAGCCCAGTCCTATATGATCACATCATATAAGGTGCCTCCATTCTCATATCACCATATGAGTAGTTTAGGATAAGATAACTGTACATTACGGAATAGACCACATCTGTAGATTAACCAAAAATAAAGTACTTAGCTTTATTTGCTTTCAACGGACTCTTTAGATTGCTTGTCTCAAAATGAATTTATCTGTATATGACATTCATATACTCAATTTGAGATTACATCTAGCAATCTTAGATGTTTAGCACATATAATATAAACGTATGAGTCATTTTATTTGAACGAAATAACTACTTCTTTTATTAATGAATTTATAATATTTATAAATTACAAGCTTTAGGGCATAAATCCCAACAATCTCCCACTTGCACTAAAGCAGGTGAGACATATCTCGTAATCCTAGACCCTTAAGGTAACCTTTAAACACTTTAGCCATTAGCGTCTTCGTAAATGGATTAACATGATTATCTTGCAACGCGATCTTAGTCACGGTCACATCTCCTCTCTACACTATCTCCCTGATGAGATGATACTTCTTTTCTGTATGCTTTCTTCTTTTGTGGCTTCTTGGTTCCTTGGAATTAGCCACTGCACCACTTTTATCACAATAAAACGTCATGGGCTTATCCAAATCTTGAACAACTTCTAGATCACTCAAGAACTTTCAAGAACATACGAAGCCATACAACCGCTTTAGCTGCTTCACAAGTTGCTACATATTCGGATTCTATGGTAGAATCAGCAATACAAGATTGCTTGATACTCCTCCACACTATGGCTCCACCACCAAGGGTGAATATTGACCTAAATGTGGATTTCCTAGAATCCCTGTCTGCCTGAAAGTCAAAATCCGTATATCTTAACAGGATCAAATCCTGCTTTGAATATACTAGCATATAATTTCTTGTTCTCTGAAGATACTTGAGAATAAACTTCATAGCAACCCAATGATCCAATCTTAGGTTAGACTGGAATCTAGTGGCTACTCCCACTGCGAAGTAGATGTCAAGTCTCGTGCAAAACATAGCATACATGAGACTGCCTACTACTGACGCATATGGGACTTGTCTCATATCCTCAATTTCTTGAGGTGTATTAGGACACAGTTCCTTAAACAAGTGAACTTCATGCCTAGAAGGTAAATTACCTTTCTTGGAGTTCTCCATCGAGAATCACACAAATATCTTGTCGATATACAATGCTTAAGACGGTGCTAATAGTTTGTTCTTGCGATCCTTTATTAATTGGATCCCTAGAACATAATTTGCCTCTCCCAAATCTTTCATTTGGAATTGGCTAGCAAGCCAGCCAGCCATTTACTTCCGATAATACTCCCACATTATTCCCAATGAGTAGGATATCATCTACGTAAAGGACCAGGAAAACTGCTTTCTTGTTAATTATCCTTTTGTAAACACAAGGTTCATCAACATTTTGCTCGAAGCCATAAGTTTTGATAGCAGTATCAAACCTGATGTTCCAAGATTTAGATGCTTGCTTCAGTCCATAAATGGATCTTTGCAACTAGCAAGCCTTTTGCTCTTGATCTTGGGACATGAATCCCTCTGGTTGCATCACGTAGATGCTCTTTTCAAGATTGTCATTCATGAATGCAGCCTTGACGTCCATTTGCCAAATTTCATAATCAAAATAGGCTACAATGGATAAGAGTATCCTAATAGACTTAAACATAGCCACTGGTGAGAAGGTCTCTTCAAAATCGACCCCCTTTATTTGGGTATAACCCTTTGCCACTAGCCTTGCCTTGAAGGTCTCTACCTTTCTATCTACTCCTCTTTTTCTCTAGTAGATCGACTTACACCCTATAGGTTTTATCCCATCAGGTAAGTCTACAAGTTCCCAGACTGAGTTGGAGTACATGGACTCCATTTCGAGATACATGGCTTTATGCCATTTCCCTTTGTTAGAATATTCCATTGCATGTTTAAATGACAATGGATCATCCACACTATCATTAGAGATGACACCTTGTGCCTCTCCAATACCTAAATAGCGATCTGGTTGTCGTACAACCCTTCCACTACGTTTAGATGGTAGTGTGATCTAACTAGGAACCGTCTGACTATCAGACGTTAATGGAACAACAACTTCGTTAACAACTCTTGTTGATTGATCACTGGTCGAACCAGGTTTTAATTCACTTAATACAATCTTACTTCTAGGCTTATGATCACTTGTATAGTTTTCCTCAAGAAACGTTGCATTTATCGATACAAACACTTTGTTTTCTTGTGGACTATAGAAGTATCCCCCTCTAGTCACTTTTCAATATACTACAAATAGGCATACTTATGAATGAGGTTCCAACTTTCCACATTCGTTCTTCAGTACATGTACCGGACACCCCCGTATGCGAAAATATTGCAAACTAGCTTTACGACCACTCTACAACTTTAGAGGAGTCTTATGAACAAATTTGGATGGAACTACATTCAATAGGTAAGCCGCGGTTTGTAGTGCATATCCCTAAAAAGAATTTGGAAATGATGAGAAACTAATCATAGATCTCACTATTTTTATCAAGGTTCTATTTCTCCTCTCCGCAACACCATTCTGTTGTGGTGTTCCTGGAGCTATGAGTTGGGATACTATTCTATGCTCAACTAAATAGTCCTCAAACTCTTGGTCAAGACACTCACCTCCACGATTTGATCATAGAGCTTTGATAGTTTAGCCTAATTGGTTCTCAACTTCAGCTCGAAATTCTTTGAACTTTTCAATTGTTTCCGACTTACGTTGCATTAGGTAAACATATCCATATCTAGAGTAATCATCATTAAAAGTGACATAATACTTATAAACACCCATAGCTTTAACATTCATAGGTTCGTAGATATTTGAATGTATAAGCTCTAGTGGTTGTGTAGCTCTAAGTCCTTTCCTAGTAAAAGATCTCTTGGTCATTTTACCTTCTAAACAAGACTCACAGACAGGTAAAGTGTTGATCTCTAACTGACTTAAAGATCCACTTTTTACTAGTCTATCTATCCTGTTAAGGTTGATGTGGCCAAGTCTCAAGTGCTATAGATACGTCTCATTATTTGGAGAAATCTTTTGTCACTTTGTTTTAGGTTTTTCAACTTTAAACAATTCAGTGTTAAGCAGTGATATATGAAATGATGGTCTCATAACATACAAGTTGTTTTCAATCAAAACAGAACAAATATTCAAATCGTTTGTAGAATCAATAACTGATTTATTATTAAAGAAACTAAATATAAACGTTACAATAATTTGGATACATAAATCAAATTCCTTAAAAAGTCAGGAATGTAATAAACATTATTTAAAGAAAGAAAACAACTATTAAATTGAAGTCTGACGTTTCCCACTACTCTTACTGAAATGACATCCCCTATTCCAACGCACATTGAGAAGGCCCCCTCCTCTAGCTTTGTCGAAGAATCAGTCCACTGTAAAGAAAAACAAACATGGTTAGTTGCCCCTGAATCTATTATCCAATGTGAAAACTCATCTTCCACTAAACATGATTCAATGACAAGTAAATCTGATTTACCTTTCACTTTCTTCTTCTTAGAGAGCTTATCAAGGTACTGTGGACAGTTCCTCTTCCGATGACCAACCTTGTCGCAATGGAAACACTTCCCTTTTGCTTTATCGATCGTGGTGCTCTTCTTCTTACTTTGAACTTGTTTCTTCTTGGGTTTAGCCTTTGCCTTGCCAGTAGACCTCTTCATTTTCTTAAATCTAGAGGAAGATGGTTTAGTAACATTTGCCTCACCGATCTTACTTTTATTGTCTTTAGTCATGGACTCAAAAGTTGTGAGCTCATTAAGCAACTGAGTCAGACTGAACTTCAACTTGTTCATCCCATAGTTGCTTTTGAACTAATCAATGCTCTTAGGAAGAGTTGTTAGTATGATGCTCACCTGGCAAGCCTCATTTATGGCAGCACCATTAACTTCAGTTGTATTGAAATAGGACATCATGCCTAGGACATGTTCCCAAACTGATGATCCCTTATTCATGCGAGCAATCATTACGGAACGAACAGCTTTGTGTCGCTTTTGCTCAAAAGGTTGCCCAAACATGGCCTGCAATGACTCAATCATCTCATATGTTGTAGTCATTGCTTCATGCTTAGAATAAAACACCTCGATCATGCTAGCTAGCAAATAAATGGGGGCCTTTTCATTTTCTGAAATCCATTTTTCATGGGCCTCACGAACATTTCGTGCTACGTTGGCTGCAGGCTATGGAGGACATTCCTCTGTGAGCACAAATTTTAGGTCTTTGGTAACCAAGATTGCATTAATGTTGTTTTCCATTTGTATAGTTATCCCTAGTTAATTCTCATTCGCAAGAATTTGAAGTAAAATAGAAGACATTGTTAAAATAAACATAAATAAAAATAAATTCATTCATTCATACATTTTAATCATATGTTAAAAAAATATTCGGCATATAATTAAACATGATGCATGAACACATTTAATGAACAAGAAAAAATCCCTGAAAAAGTTACCATGCCACGATAATCCAACATACCACAAGCAAGTGCCGCCTTAGGGTCGGTCAAGTACTTGTATGTAGGATCGAGACATTCTCAATTAAATGATACACCAGAATAACTCTTTATTCTTATATCATTTAACCATTGTTTATTTTAGCCAGAATTTTAATTAACTATTTAATTTAAATCCTTGTGAGTGTAAACCATCATTTCTGATCTCATGAACTTAACTTGAAAGTTGCTGCCTTAAGATAAATTAATCCTAAAATACATTTAGAAATCCTATTTGATAAGAAGTTAACCTTGGTATTGATGCTTATGGAGACCTTCCTTAAGGAGGATGAAAACAAAGCCGTCTCTAGGCCCCTCTTGAATCTCACGGTGTTAAACTAACGATGGAGACTGTGGGATATAATGTTATATATCCCTCTCCCATTCACTATTTGCAGTTACAGTTTTTTTAATGCACCTAGATGAATCTAGATTAAACGGCTAAGAAGAATCTAGTTCTTTTAGGTTATGTTACTAGAATATTATCCTATTAACATTAAATAATAAACTGGATTTTTAACTATTAGAAAACTAATTTATTATTCGAATTCTAATCTATGTAAACTATTTTAAATAGACTAGAATTAAATGCGAGAGTTACCAAGTTTTAACTATTAAAACTAAAACCACATTACTCAGTCCAATTATTATTAAGGCCTTAATCAAATTAATCTTAATAATGAGTTGGGCTTTACTAATCTAACTAATTAAACATTTTAATGAAAGATTAGTAATTAATGAAAATTACCAAGTTTTTACTCCTGAAAAACTAATCTCATTATTAATAGCCATTTATGTGATTATTCAATTTTAATCTTATTAAAAATAATAAACAACATATAAAATAAATGAGCTATTAATTATGTATGATATATTATAATGCTAGTGTAGGCACTTCTAATCTATATGACGTAAGTATGCATAACAATGCTTTAATCATCTCATAAATAAAATATACGTGAGTTGACCGAGTATGATGAGCTAAAAAAAAAAAAAAAAAATCTAATTACAAAAAATAATCCAAGGCATTCCTTGGTCTTTTTGTAATCCCTCTTTTCTTCAAGTCCAACTTCTTGTATCTTATGGACTTTTAACCAAGTCCAACTTGATTAAACCCCACCTTTTATTTATTTATTTTTTTTTATTTTTTTTATTTTAAAGGTGATTCATATCATGAATCAGAACCTAAGGCCCAAGTGTTACCCTAACACTTATTGGAGGCCCAAGGTGTTTAAAAAAAATTTCGGCCCACACACGCTTCCAAATACACAACCCTAGCATCACGAACACTTGGCGCGCGTGGTCGTTGTCTGCAAGAGAGGGTGGTTGTGCGCAGCCTTATGCGTAAGCGCACGTGAAAATATATAAAACATGTGTCTAAACAACCTAGGGGGGAGGGGTGAATGTGTTAGTCAATATTATAAAAAATTAACCCAATACAATAAAATACAATCAACGTAATTAAAATGCGAAAAACAATAAATAACACGTTGATTGATTTGCGTGAGAAACCCACAATTGGGAAAAACTCATGAGCTATTATGCTAGCAACACATGGTCCTCAAAATCCATTATATGCAATGATGTTTACAACCTAGGTTGACCTCTAGTCACACCATTCTCAGTCACTAACCCACCAATACTACCCACAGGCCTTTTATAGTGATTCTAAACCAAATTGCTTGTGTACTACACACCCATAATCACAAGATTTAACTCTCAATGAAGAGATCAATAACCCATGTGAATATATGAAAATATTCTAAATGCAATTAATGCTAGGCAATACTAAATGTTTATCTAGAGATTAAGTGATGGCAATAAAAGCAATCCTAGATATCAATGTCTATATGAATGCTCATAAAGACCAAACTAGATATATAGATAAGAGAATCTAAAATCTAGTCATCAAACAAAAGTCAATCAACTCAAGTTGTCAATAAGCATGGCAAGGACAATAAATGCAATCAAGAAATGCAATCAATGAGTCCTAATCAACAATGTCTAAATGCAAAATATAGAGACTTAGCTAGAGGGCATATATGTCCTAAATGCAAGCTATCACAATACAAGCCCAATCATACAAGGAAACTCATAAAGATATGCAATAAAGAGAGTCCTAGCATTTAATCAACTAATAAATGCAATAAAAACATAATTTTGGAAAGTATGAACATTAAACAAAGATGGAATGGTTGTTCAACTTACCAAGTTAGCTAATGATGAAGACCTATGACTTAAAGATGCTTACAGATGCATGAAGATGATGGGTTTTGGGTTTAGAGAGTTAAAGAAGCAAGCTTAGTGCTTTCTCTCTCAAGAATCTCTCTTCTCTATCTAGGGTTTATGGTTTAGAGAACTCTCACTAGAAAAATGATAAGAAAGAGATGTATTTATAGTGTTTAGATGATAGCCCTATAAATTTCATAAATTGCCCTTCAAAAATGAGCCAAATCAGACTCCAAATGAGTGAGATATGACCAAATTATGAAACAGGGTCGGAAATCATGTTTGCTGCTGCCTATGTACTGTTGTCTACCAAGATGGCACTTGGACCACAGAACTTGCTATCACTAGCATGCTGTTGTCTACCAAAACGGCACTTGAACCGCGGCGAAGCATCACAACACAATAGCTTAATTTTCAAGCAACTCAAAACATGACTAAACGACATCAAAATCTATCGTATAATATACCATTAGAAAGGTATGGATGTCTAACTTCTACTTCTTTTTACAAAATAAAGTTTCAATGTCTGTAGAAAAGGTTATGGTCATTTGAGTGACCAAAGGTCAAATTCATATTACAGCAGAGATGTCCTGTTTTAGTGGTCTATTTGGAGATTTTAAAACTAATCCAAATGATCATGAAATATTACGAATAATATACTGTTGGAAAGATATGGGTGTCTAGTTTGTTCAAAAAATTTCAAAACTTAATTTCAATCTTTGTATAAATATTTATGGTCACAAGACCATAAAGAGATTAGTTTTGAAAAACATATAAATCATTGAAATCCAATCTTTTGAAACTAGACACTTACTCCAAATAACCAAACCAAATCTAACACTTATCCAAGAGAAGAATGGGACATTCTCAAATGGTCAACCATCGTGCTAAGACATGCATACCATTGTGCAAGCACAGATGTTTCCAATCACACAAATGGAAACAAATTACATCACACAAAACCACATAGTTAGATCTAACAATGAAGTGCAAGTGTGATTGTGCAAAGGATGCACATATATAAGCAATTAGAATACAAATGCAAGATGAACAAATCATGCATGTAGTGTGTGTGTGTGTGTGTGTGTGTGTGTTTGTGTGTGTGTGTGTGTGTGTGTGTGTGTGTGTGCAACTAAATCTCTTCAAGGGTCAAGTCAAGTGATTTACCTTTCTCTCTTGCTCTTAAAGTCACGAAGATGCTTGGAAGCTTGCCATCGAGGACCTAAGCTACCCATTACAAAATCATCCCCAAATGTGGGTTGTCAATGAAATAAGCCAATTAAAATATGAGGAACTTACAGCACGGTTTCCAGCCCTTGCACAAAACGTGCACAGCACGGCCAAGCCATGTGTCAAGATCCTTCACCACTAAGCCTTCCGAGCTATGTCCCACGATCTATCAACTGTGTGTGTGGACACATCATGGATTCTGGGAGTACTTGAATGGAGGCTTGAGAGATCCGGAAGACAACTGTAAGACCCAAATTCCCTTTTCTTTATGTTTATTTATTTTCAAAGCCTAGTGTTTTTATTTTTCTTCCCTACTCTAATTTATCTCCTAGGTAGGCTATAATTTCTACCCAGCCACTGCTTGACTAATTAGCTCTATTATGTCTCCAAAGTCTTTTAGTAATTATTCATTGTTGGAATATTGAATGGTTTAGGCGAGACTTGTTGGGTAAGTGGGTGAGAGTTAGTAGATGAGTGTTGACTTGGGTTAGGTGTTTACTTCGATGTTAAATTTTGATTGGCTGGCTAGTCATTTAATAGGCTTCATTTTCTTCTTTTGTTTCCTTGTCGTTGCCATGTATAAGAAGAAAGAAAATCAACTCTCTTATTGTGGTCAAGAACGTTTTTTTTTTTTTTTTTCAGGCAAGAAGAAAGGCTTTTCAAGGTGTGTTTCCCTTTGTTTTTATGTTTTTTCTTATTTACTTAAGTGCATAGAGGAAGCAAAGTTAAGGTTTTGATTAAGTAGGAGTTCAATAAGCATATTAGGGTGATTGTTTGGTTTCATTTCTCTGATATTTGTTTACTTAAAGCTGACCAGTGCTAATTCCGAAAATTATAGATAATTTATTTATGATATTTTTGTGGTTTGGCTTTTGAGATTTCGATCTAGACTTCCTAATGTTTTTACATAAATTCATTTCATTTTAAAATAATAAGTATTGTATTTTTTATTAATTTTTGAGTTTGAAGCAATATTGCTGGAAGAATCAGTTTTTACAATATAGTTCGATTTCGAAATAGTGTTTGTTATGTTATAATTATTTAAAAGTTTCAATATTTGGTATAGATGTTTCAACACAGGTTTAAAGGGTTTGAATTTATTTCACTTTTTGGGGGTTTTATTGAATTAGTTATGAATTTTCGAAATCAGGTACTGCAATCAATCTAGTATAAGACAGATTCTAAAAACTAAAAGTATAAATACTTTAAAAATAGATATTTCAGTGATTTGGATTTGAAACTTTTATATTGTAACCTTATATGTGTTATCTAAACTATTTTGAAGATTTTATGTCAATTTGACATATGAATAATTTTTAAAAATTCAAATGGTGAGTAGTGTTCGGACTATCCAAGGCAGATCAGAATACTAGGAGATTTAAATTGTTTTAAGGTACTTATAGATTTTATTAAATTCTAAAAATATTTATATACTTATAGATGTCTGTCTAAAGTGTATTTCCAAAATATTAGAATTTTCTGGTGAGTGTAAAATAGATTAAAAATCTTACATCGGACACTATTCAGTTTTCAAAACAGCACTGATTAGTTTCTAGTAATAGGATTTCAGTTTGTGGAACATTATAACAGCCCTTATTCCAGTCCTAGACATCATTAAGCCTCTGATATTTGTATTATTATATGATCTTAGGCTAAGTATTGGATAATTAGCTTTGTGGGCAATTGCTCTTATTTGGATTTGCTAAGAGGTAAGTATTGTTAGGTTTTTAGTTTGTCTTGGCATATATTCCATATCAAAAAGATGTTTTTCTTGTAATTGATTAATGGTCATAGGTTGATGATTTGAAACTTCAAAGAAAGATGTGGCCAAAAGATCATTCAAGAAGGTGTTTTTGAAAAGGAATGGACTACATTGCACAATTAAGGTAATATAGATCCCATTCTTCTTCAAGGCAATAGGCACACACACACACACACACACACACAAATCATTTATATGTGTCCCTGCATCATTGTGCAACTTTTATATAACACATTCACATATTTTTATATGCTCATGCATTGAACTCAAATTCTCATACATTGTAGAATTGCATGTTTTAAGACTATGTCTAGGAAACGGTATACATGTGTGACAATGCCTTATATGTTTACATTTTATTGTTTTTGGACTTGAACATGATCTGTTATGATTCCTTATTGAGTCCTAGTCATTCAGTTACTCATACATTTGATTTCGAGTCCAAACGTGGCTGGCTGTGGTTGGTCGGTTCCTTCCCTCTTCCTTTTAAATATTTCTCATTCCCTCCATTCATTCCAAGAAGAAGAAAAGAAAGAAATCTGTCCAGAAATTCTGTCTCAATTTTTCTCACCTTCCAAACACCATAACTTTTTCATACAAAGTTGGATTTGGTTGATTCAAATTGGAGAGTATTCATAATCGAGCCCTCTTCCTTTTCCAAGTGGTCTTGCAGCAGTTTGATCAACTTTTGTGGTGGTTTCACTGTCAAAAACGAACCAGCTCGTGATTGCAAGGTAGAGTTCATATCTTTGAGATTTCTTCTTTTATAACCTTCAATTTGCTTGGGGTTTCTTCTTCTATATGTATGTATATGTTTGGTGAGTGCTATTGAGAAAGATATCTTCATAATCAATCTTAATCAAAAGTCTAATTAGAGACAAATGTGAACTAGAATTTTTGATTCTATGATTTTCACATGTTTGAGAGTTGTATTGTGATTAGATTGACATCTAGGATTATTTGAGACTTGATTGAATCATTTTATGACTGATAATCCATGAAATGTGTTTTGGTCCTTTGATTGATGAAATCTAGGATTAAAACTCTTGTATATGTTTTTAGAGACATCTAGGATTTAATTAATTAATCAATATATCTATGATCTATATCTTTGGCTAGAATACTCATTGAATACATTCTATGTTTCTAGCATTTATTTGTATGTTTATAGCATCTTGAATTTGTGCTTCATGATTATGATATATTCAAGTGTTATTTGTATGAATGGAACTATGAGCTTTTGTGTTAGGTGTTTTCACATGCTCTAGGTTAATTCATGTTTTTGCATCTATACTTTTATTCTTGTGTTCTCACATGTTTAGGTCTAGTTATTCCATAGAATGTATTGATAACATGTTCTATGTTGTGTTGATTGTGATTTGCATCATTTGCATCACTTAGATCATTTGCCTTAAGGAAAGTTTGAAGTCTCTTTCAAAGTGAGTGAAGCTTTGTATTGAGCAAGAAGACTTGGCTAGGAATGAGTTCCGGATAGCCAAGCGAAAGTCTTAGCAAGGAGTTGCATACTCTGGATGGTTGAGCTTGGGGAGCTTAACTAGGATCCTAGTGATCTAGATTGCTAAGCAAGGGAATCTTCCTAGAGGCTTGAGAGCCTTGGATAGGAAGTTGCTTCCTAGAGGTGTAGGACACACCTTGGATAGGGAGTAGGATTAATGATTCACTAGCCTGGGGGTAGATTAGGATTTGATAGCTTGAGGCGGATATCATAGATTCGATAGTCTTGAGTGTGTATGTCATTTTCATATAGTGGATTTGCTTTGCCGGTGGTTGTGGATTCAACCCGTGGATGTTTCCTCTTCGGATGTTTACCATGTAAAAATCTTGTGTTCATTGTCTCTTTCTCTATCTTTTTTATTTTGTATATGTGTATGTGTTAGTTTGTTGAATATCATTTACTTGTGTTGTATATTTGAACAAGTACTTGTAAAGAGTAATTTGTAGAACAATCCTCTTTAGATCAATTTATTATTTGTAATCTTTCATATTTTGTTATCTTTGTGTATAGATACATTTGTTCACTCTTGTAATATAATGAACAATATTGATGTACAAAGTATTCTTTGATATTGTTTTTTAGTGATATTATACCTCATACAACTTGTTATATGTAGACATTGCCTAAATGATGATATGCATATCTTGCCTATGTATGAATGTTCCGTTTATATGTTGTATGTAAAGCTGCCTTGAGGGATAAATATAAGTTTGTTCAAGGGATTGAAAATAGGCGAAAAACCTATTCACCCCCCTCCCCTCTAGGTACGCTTTAAGCAATTTAACCTTGTTTGTATACTTTCAAGTATACTAGACCCATTTTCGAAATGGAATCACAATGTTATATATATATGAAATTTGTTTGTGAATTTTTTCGAAATGTGTTCAAATGGATTTGAAATGTGTTCAAAATGCTTGGAAATGTGACAAGTATGCATTTTGAAATGTAAATATATGGTACCATACAATATGTTTTCGCTAGGCTACTTTTGTTTATTATTACTAGTAGGCACTTATGTCAATTTGTGTGGAGCCTTATGTGAGATGTGATTTGATATGTGTGTGGTATATGGGAAGTGTCTTCTAGAGTACTCCAGGGACTAAAGAGTCTTCACATTCGTGTGTCGACGTATTAGTGCATGTGGGAGGACTCGTCGCTAATCACGACGAGGGTCTGGCTCTTACCTTCGGGCATGAGTGTTTTGTGTTTTTAAAATAAGAAATCCTCACTTGTAGTTTCCCTATATACATTAGTTGCCGACGGGTAACTTTGGCTCCATTTTGTGACATATGAAAAGTTCTACTATATAATAATGGTTAAAAAGAACCTAGCAAAATTTGATAAGTATATTGTAAGGTTTTAGATTTGTATTGGCTTGATTCCATTGCAAAACTCTCTTTATTTATAACAGTTAGTTGCTTAGGTGTTTCTTAGGTGAAAGGAGCTTCAAAGGAGAAAAACAACTTCTCATGCAAAGATTTTCTTCAAGAGGAAAATCGCTTACTTAGATGCTAAGGTTTCAAGATGCTTCTTCCTCCTGCAAGGCATAAGCTCACACACACACAATTCATAAATGTTTGTCCCTGTATCTTTGAGCAAACCGCACACACATACATTGCATCTATATGTGTCCCTACATTGTTGTACTTATTTGGTAATAACACATTCACACATAATTTAGTATGCTCATGCATTGATCTCATATTGACATACATTGTAGAAATGCATGTACTAGGACAATGTCTAGGAAATTGCATACTTGTGTGATCATGTTTTTATTTGTTTGGGTTTTATTATCTTGAACTTGAATATGATCTCATATGATTCCTAGTTGAGTTCCGATAATTTCGGTTACTCACTCATTTGATTTCGAGTTCAAATGAGGAAGTTACGTTACTTTATGTTATCTTGCAAAGCATTGTATTCGTCATCGTGTATCGAGTTGATTTCATATCCAACTGTCAAAGTTTTGTAGTTTTCCTCATGTATGATTAAGGTTCATAATCCAAAAGAGGATTCGAATTCAGAGTTCGGAGGCCGGAGAACGGTCGAAGAACGTGAGAGGTGTGTGAGAGGGAGCAAAAGAGAAAAGATGAGGCAAAGTGCCACCTTCCCTCATTCCCATGGAGGCATGTGGCCACCACGGGAAGGAGACCTCTCAGCCTCCCCATGGTGGCCACGCGCCTCCACAGGGACCAAGGCTGAAGGTGGCACATTTCCCTTTTTGCCCTTCTTCTTCTCCACTTGGTTTCCCCCCTATATAATTCGAAATCTCATGCAAAATTTTCTACCACTTCTCATTATTTGTTTTGTCATATCTCTCTCATTTCAACTCCAAATTAAGTGATTCAAAAATCAAAATCATTGGTATTGAAGAGAGGAACAAGTCCTAAGCATTTTTAAGGTCAAAAGATGTCCAAATTATTCACAGCAATCTGATCTTCAGTTCGTGGTTCATCTTTTGTATGTGAATCATCTTCTCTCCATTTTTCTTATGATCAACTTGATATATCTTAATTCTTGACTGATGAAAAATGTTTAGAATGATATTGATTCCTATTTTAGACTTGTTTGAATGATTTTCGAGTTATAGTTTTTTGTTATTTTGATTGAACATATTTCAAAGCTTAACTTGATTCACTTGAAATTGATTCTAGAAATATTTTGTGATGAGCTTGACTGTTGATTTCTAGGTTTTGATTTCATGATCTAAGAACTAGGATTTGTGATTGCAATATTGAATATTCTAATCTAGTTCTTATTGATTCACATGCTTGGATTTCTAGATAACTTTGTGATTGAGTGTTGAAAGCATATTCTAGTTATCTCTTGCATGTTCAATGAGTTTGTGTGATCAACTTTCTCTATTTGATTGTGTTTGCATCATTTGCCTTGCAAAAGGTGTGAAGTCTCTTGTTGTTGAGTGATTCTTCAACATAGAGCAAGTAAAGTCTTGGCTAAGAGTGTGAGGCTCTAAGTAAATCCAAGCAAGGGAAGTCTTGGTTAAGAGGTGTGCAGCCTCTAAGTAAGTCTGAGTGAAGTCTTGGTTAGGACATGAGGTCTGATTAACCAAGCAAGGAAGTCTTAGTTAAGAGCAAGGAGCTCGGATTAACTAAGCAAGGAAATCTTCCTAGAGATTTAAGGATAGTCTCGGTTAGGGAGTGGCTTTCTAGAGGCAAGTGATTTATCTCGGTTAGAAAGCTTGTGGCAAGGTGTTTTCACTTGGTCCTTGGGTAGACTAGGAGTTGATAGCTTGGGGAGTATATCATGTGTTGATTGCCTTGAGTGTGTATCTCCTTTTTGACATAGTGAATTTGCTTGCCGATGGTTGTGGTATCAACCCGTGGACGTTTCCTCTTAGAAGGTTTTACCGCGTAAAAACAATTATGTCAAGTTTTGTTTTTGACTTTTCATTATCTTCCATATCTTTCATTGATTGTATAACTTGTGAATTGTATTCTATATTGTGTTGATTAGTAATCCATTTGTTAGACACACCAAGTGTGCACATTACTGTTCCGCAAAAAAAAAAGTTTGGAAGAATTTGGTCCTATACCTATTTCACACCACACCCCGCCCCGCGCCCCCCCCCCCCCCCTATGTATATATTACACTATATTGCTTAAGGGAATTTCATATATAATTTGAATGATTTATGAACTATGTGTTTGAAAGATATGGCTTTTCGTATTTTGAGATATTTTTGAATATGTATAAAATCATGCTTACTAAGTTTCCAAACTCACTTAGTACATTATGATTCCTGATTCTTAAGATTGTGTTTCATACATAGCATGGATTGGCATCTCAGCGGAGCTTAGTCCTTGGTTCCCTAAGTGATAGGAGTTTATTTATCCTTCAGAATGTTGCTAATGTTCTTTTTAATTATGAGATTTGGGAATATGTAATTGTATTGAATTTTTCAGTTCCGCATTTTGTAAGCTATTTGTAAAAAAGTGAGGCCACGTCTTGACCTCTGGGTCTGGGCATGGCAGCCCTTTTTCTCCCACGAAAAATTTGGCCAAGCTAGGGAAGAACAAATTCTTTTTCTTTCCTCACTCTACGTGGATGAACCTCTTATCTCTCAATTAGGTTTAGGTTAGTTTATTTTTCCTGATAAGTGTATCTTATATACTAGGATCGTAGGGTTTAGTAAACCAAGTCAAAATAGGATTATAAATCCTTTTTAATTCAGTCACCACTAGGTTTTGAACCTTTAACCTCTTTAAAGGAAATAAAAATAATCTCTTATTATTTTATTGCTCTTGTCAAGGTTCGAAACTGGAACCTCCGAACAACAATTAATAATTCTCAATTATTAATATGTCAATTAAATAATCATATTATTTAATAATATTTAATTAATTCCCATA
The DNA here is from genome assembly GCA_954870605.1 of Acer campestre. Lineage (NCBI taxonomy): Eukaryota > Viridiplantae > Streptophyta > Magnoliopsida > Sapindales > Sapindaceae > Acer > Acer campestre. The sequence goes on along the minus strand of OX940804.1, from coordinate 21,021,521 downwards.
ATATATTTAAGTTACTTTCGTAACATAATTAATTGGACCATTCAATTCTCCGTGAGCCTTATTACTATCAATCGTAAATGGCTAGTAAGGGAACCTAATGGACCCACAGTTTTGAGCTCCAATAATACTTAGAAAAATTAATTAAACTCTTTAATTAATATTTCACAATTATTAACCTCGGAGTTATTCCACTAAAAACCCAAGGTTGTACTCTCGTAACTATAGATGTTTTACATATCCAAATTATCAGTGTCCATCAATATAGCTATTACATATGGTATGATCCTCCACAAGTAGTTCATAATTAGAGCTAGGTCATAAAGTTTGTTATGCCTCTCTGATTATATCTTTTCCTTTATGTACCATTGATTCTCTAATGAATTATTATATCCTTTATTCATTTATGGAAGAAGTAGAGCGCTCTTAATCGTTCAAGTCTTGAATCAACCTTTAAGGGAACTACTCATCTACTTCTCACAAGAAGGAGTGGATTACTCTATTGTGTGCCTACCTTCCCAGCCACAAGCCAAACCATGATTCCAAGATACGAAGTTATTGATCGAGAATGCTACTCCGATCTCACCCATGGTATTTCAAGAAACACGATCTAACTCAAATGAATCAGTAAGACACTCAGGATTTAGATCACCTATATACAACCATCATTTGTCGATATATATGAATCTTTTCAACTAACGGATCTTAGTGATAGATTCATATAGATCGTGGCCTAGTCCAATATGATCACATCATATAAGGTGCCACCATTTTCACATCACCATATGAGTAGTCTAGGATAAGACAACCGTACATTGCGGAATGGACCACAGCTGTAGATTAACCACAAATAAAGTACTCAACGTTATTTGCTTTCTACAAACTTTTTAGATTTCATGTCTCAAAATGAATTTCTCTGTATATGACATTCATATACTCGGTTTGATATTATATCTAGCAATCTTGGATGTTTAACACATATAATATAAATGTATGAGTCATGTTAATTGAATGAAATAACTACTTTTTTTATTAATGAATTTATAACACTTACAAATTACAAGCTTTAGGGCATAAATCCCAACATCCTCTTGGGGTTTAGAAGAATCAAAGGCCATGCATAGTTCTCTTACCTTTTATTGCCAGTTTGGTTTTGTGAGTTGGGACTGTAACTAATCGCTGCTATCCGTTCCAATGGTAGAGGTATGGTTATCATCGAAGAAATCGTAGGGTGCTTCTTGATCGATTTCATGTTGTCTATTTTACGCCTTGGTCTAATCATTAACACAAACTTGCATCTGAATCGATTCCAGACTCAAAAGCGAACGTCTTGCATCCAAAATATTTTCACCGACACTAAACTCTTGTTGCATAGCCACGGTAGAAACTGGTGTTGCAAGAATTTGTTTGGCTATAATAGCCAAGATTGGAAAGTACCTTTCATGCTCCTTCCACCATTGTAGGATATCAATTTTTTTAAAATCACAGTCTCCCATAAACTCAAAAGAGGTACTTGGATAACTTTCAATCTCGGAATACAAGATCGAGCTTCATGAAGAAGAACCTTGTTATTTTTTGGTTTTTTGGGATAACAATTGATTCCCTAACCCCATGAATCCAGAGGATGATGGGGTATGAGATACATTTTGAGCTTGTGGAACATCTATGTTCAATGATGGACCATAAACTCTAAGGTATTCATCATATAACTCATAAAATAATGTAGTCTTAATTCTAGAACAAGAACTAGTAATATCATAATCTATTTCTAAACATTGATAATAAAGAGATAAATATTTAGACAAATTTTCTAATTTACAATGTGGATCAAAACACATTGCAATCAAATAAACAGTAGGAAACCCCTTATAATAGTCTAACCATTTTTTTTCAGAGCATCAACGCAGTCCTGTAAGGTTGTAATTGTATATTGGATGGACACTCATAAAATGCATTAACAATATTAATACTCTCAATAATAAATAAATTAGTAGTAGGATAATAAATACCAGAAAAATTGTTAGTAGCATTATTAAATACTTTTAACAAACCATATTTTTTTTTTTACAAACATCCCAATGGTGTGCATAAAGATTAATGTCACTAACATTATATTGAATAAAAGTAACTAATAAATCCTTATAATCATAACTTTCAACAAACAATTTATAAGTAGAATTCCAACGTGTTGGAACATCACGAGGAAATCTAATGGCACACCTACCAATTTGATTACAAAATTTTGCCTATGCTTCCGTTGTAGAAGAATGTTTTTACAAATAATAGAGGGCGTATCTAGTAGTGTTTTAATAAAAGCTTGAAGAATTGGTTAATCCATTTTGAATACATAAATTTAAAACATGGCATGCACATCTTTGATGAAAAAAATTTACCCACCAAAATAAGGTTTGCATAATTCAATTAAAGAAGGAATAATTGCAGTATTGTTGGAAGCATTATCAAAACTAATTACAAAAATTTTGTTTTCAAATCTATACTCTTCAAAAAAATAAAAAAATTAAGGTTGTCTAAAAAATATTAGCAGCAGTATGTGCATCGTCAAAAAGTACAAATGCAAGAATTTGTTTTTGCATAGTTCATGCATTATCCATATAATGACAAGTGACACCCAAATAAGAATGCATTTGTCAATGGCCATTCCATATGTCGGCATATATAGAAACACGACCTTTATAATTATCAAAAAACAAATTGCAACTTTCTTTTTTCT